>OW679197.1:37411457-37467146 GCA_940337035.1 Agriotes lineatus | reverse complement strand
AATGTGTGGACGACCGATGGCAAGGTGTTTATAAAAGAAGGTGGAAAGGTGCACGTGATAACAACTAAGGATGAGCTTGCTATTTTATAAATTTGATTATTTGTATTTTGCACTTACGCAGGAATATTTATTCTAAAATTGAATTTCGCGTACTTTCAATTTAATCATTTTTGTATTTGAAATATTGTACTGAATAAACTAACTTTATACTTACTTATATTAATGTTGGTAGGTCATATAAATGTCCGATCTATACTTAGTGATTTTATGTCCGTCAAAGCATTTCTTTTAGGTTCGCACTATGCAATCGTAGCAGTTACCGAAACGTGGTTGACTCCTGAAATAGACAGCGCCGCAGTTGGAATAGTAGGGTATGAGTTTTTACGTAAAGATAGAGGATCTCGAGGTGGTGGTGTGGGTTTTTATATATCTCGTACTTTTAAATATAAATTAATTGCTACTAGTAACTCAATTGAGCAACTTTGGTTATCTATAAAATTAAACAATACTGTTATGGCATTTGGAGTTGTATACAGACCCCCACACACCGACTACCGACTTTTTACTGATGAATTGGAGGTCTCTTTCGCTATATCGATGTCGATCACGGATAGGATATTCTGTTTGGGTGATCTAAATATAGACATGTTAAAATCTAATGAACCAAGTTCTGTTTATTTAAATGCCATGTTAACTTCATTAAACTTACATCAAATAATAACTCAACCAACTAGAATAACGGATATTAGTTCATCCCTTATCGACTTAATTCTTACTTCTGATACATCCTTGGTGGTTAATTCTGGAGTGCACGACGTTGATATATCTGATCATGATTTTATTTATTGTGAAATACTTACAGATAAATATAAACTCAAACCTACTTATCGTACTTATAGAAGTTATAAAAATTTTAATCATGAAACATTTACTAGCGACTTAGAGGCTGTGCCTCTGGATAACTTGTTTTATATTAATGGTATCAACAATAAAGTAGAATATTTAAATGCTCAAATTTTGCAATTGTTTAACAAACATGCACCTGTAATTACTATTAAAATAACTAGGCCATATTTACCATGGGTCACGGATAACTTAAAACTACTTATGTCATTGCGTAATAAAGCTAAATCGAGATTTAGAAAAACTAAGAACCCTGTACATTGGGAGTACTATAAATCACTTAGAAATTTAACAAAAGCTACGTTACAGCGAGAGAAAAAAGCCTATTTTCAATATAAATTACGCAACAGTGATACAAAGTCTCTCTGGAATGATCTAAAACTTTTACAGTTAAAAAATACTAATGTAAGTAGTATTCCACCTCATTTAAATAATGCTAATGAAATAAACGATTACTTTATTAATAGTATCCCCCAGCAAAGTTTTGATCTAGATTTAGTTAACTATTATAATGAAAATACGGTTAACGAGATTGGCACAATATTTCATTTTCATCCAGTTGACAAGGACACTATATTGCGTTTTTTAAATGAAATTAAATCTAAATCTTGTGGTCTTGATGAACTAAATATCCATATGATTAAGTTATGTTGCCCTTTGTTAATCAAATACATTTTACATATTATAAATTCTTGTATTTTAGAAAATGTATTTCCTGAACCTTGGAAGGAAGCTTTGATTATTCCCTTACCTAAATGTAGTCACCCCCAAAGCTATAAAGATCTTAGGCCAATCAGTATCTTACCTGTTTTATCTAAAGTGCTAGAAAAAGTAATCAACTCACAACTGAGTGAATATCTCTTACAGCATGATTTATTACCAGAGTGTCAATCTGGTTTTCGACCCTAGCATAGTTGTACAACAGCACTGTTGAGTGTTACTGATGATATATTAAAGGCTACCGATTCTAGTAAACTTTCTATCTTAATTTTACTCGACTTTAGTAAAGCTTTTGATACCATTAATCATATAACATTATGTTCGATATTGCACTTTATTGGACTGACACCAGATGCAATTGCTCTGCTGTCGAATTATTTGAGTAGTCGAACACAAAGCGTTAGATTGCCTGATCAGATGTCTCGATGTTTGTATGTTGCTTCGGGTGTACCGCAGGGGTCTATCCTTGGCCCGTTATTATTTACTATCTACACCAGTGATTTTATTAAATGTGTAAATAACTGTAATGTTTACATGTACGCCGATGATACACAACTCCTCTATTCTTTTGATCCAGACAATCTGCAAAATGCGCTTGAGTACATTAATAGTGATTTAGAAAATATTGCTACAGCTTCTTTGAAACATTCGCTGTTTTTAAATCCTTCAAAATCTGCTGCTCTTTTATTTGGAAGGAAAAATGACTGTTCGCGTGTAAAAAATTTGATTGACCTAATTATTAATGGTTCAGAAATAGCGATAGTGGATAAAAGTAAAAACCTTGGTTTAATTATGGATAATAACTTTCGATACAAAGAACAAGTGAGTGTGTGTATTCGGCGTGCATATGCAAATTTAAAACTTCTTTATCCTCATAGATCCTCTTTATCAGTCAAAACCAAAGCCATTTTATGTAATTCATTAGTTTTATCGCAGTTCTCCTACTGCCTTCCAGTTTATGGACCCTGTCTTGATGCTTTAGATCAAGCTCGTTTACAAAGAGTTCAAAATTCCTGTTTGCGGTATATCTTTGGTATCCGCAAATTTTAACATATTTCACACAAGTTGAAAGATTTAATGTGGCTAAATATGAGAAATCGTTATATTCTTTTTTCAGTTTGTTTATTTCACAAGATTATCTTGGAAAAAAATCCGCCTTACTTACACAGACGAATATCCTTCCGAACCGATGTTCATAACATAAATATCAGGAACAAGGACCTCATCACTCCTCCTGTACACAAAACAGCTATCTTTCAGAGATCTTTTACGTATAACATTTATAAATTATATAACTCTGTTCCTGTCGAATTCAAAAGCTTGAAACCTCAATTATTTAAAAAGCGTATGTATTGCCTTCTATTGGAGAGTCAATCAATTTAGTGGAGCAGTTATCAGTGCTATCTATGGGAATGTTTTGATGGAATGAATTTCTTTTTAATTTCTTTTTAGTTTATAAAACATGTATATGTTTATTAATCTCGTTTTTTTATTGTCATACTTGATTACGGTTCTTAATTTTCAATATTTTTTACATTTATTTCAAGGTTTAAGTGGTAGACCGGACGATGGCATTACCATCGAACCGAACTTCGCCTTGCGATTTTCCTTTTTTGTAATTTTCAATTTTATTTTATTTTATGTTTGTAGTTGAGAAGGAAAATAAAGACAATATTTATTTATTTATTTATTTATTTGTTTAAAATAGTCACTTGAATACCTTCTAGGAAGATATATCCACTGATATTTTTTTGATTGGTCAAGAAATGTCAGAATTCTGGATTTTTATTGGTCACTTTTTGACAGATGACAGGTGAATTGAATAGTCACTATTATAAAACTTGTTATTGGGAAACCCATAATTCCCGACCTCGAACTAATCGTGTTTCAGCTACTTGTCTTACGCAAAATTAGAATTGATCTCATTGAATGTCTAGTTTTCACTGCTGTTAAGTTCTATAGATGGCTCCTCATCTTGTCTAACTAACGCATATCCTTTCAACATGGCTTGTCCATCACTATCGCTGTAATTTAATAGCTCTCATTCTGAAGGTACCTCGATAGGTGGTACGACTCATGATTGTATCAAACTCTCTTCACCCGCTTTCCTCCAACATTTCCATTCAATACAGTAGATTTGCTAATGTATTTGTAGGTTATCATCTTTGATCTCGTGTCCATTTTCCCGGATTTAAAAATTCCCTTCAGAGTGTTAACCTTTCAGCTTACTGTAAATATATAAAGTAACTGACTACTTTAAAGCAGTTATCTACT
Organism: Agriotes lineatus; assembly: GCA_940337035.1. NCBI lineage: Eukaryota > Metazoa > Arthropoda > Insecta > Coleoptera > Elateridae > Agriotes > Agriotes lineatus. Next base: position 37,463,249 of record OW679197.1, on the reverse strand, counting down.
ATGCGAGGAAAACTAGAAAATGTATCTACCTGAATGTGGAGCAAATCCATCTGAACTTTAGTTTTCAATATAGTCTCCCACAAATCAAAGCACTTGCGCCATTTGTCCTACAAAGAGTTTTTTCCAAATATAAAAACATAATCCTTGTTACTTCCTTCGCTTAAATGACAAAGTATTGTAATTACAAAAAAATCACTTTCCGAGATTTCTTAAGATTTTCACGTTCCATGATCCCTAGATGACGAAAAATGAATCTTCTCAATTCCGTCTGTCTGTCTGCCTGTCTGTTTCTCTGCCTGTTGGCGGTATAACTTAAAAATTATTTATTGGGGAAAGACGGGTCAGCACCTAAAAAAGTAAAATTTTATTTATTTTTGCGTTAATTGAGAAATACGAGTAACCACTTTCACATAGGTCAGATTTTACACTTGACGAAAATGGGGGCCAAAATATACAGGATAATGGCGTAAACGAGTCGAAAAGTTTGAAGAATAAGTCCGTTTTGTTAAATACAGCCGCTTATCGCAAAGCCGAGAGAGGTTTTCTATGGACCCGTGGATCAGGCGCCTAGATTTAAATTCGCGTTCGCTGGCGCTGTAGTTCGAATCTCACCGCCGGTATTTATTTATTTTAAATTTATTTAATTCGCATTGCCAATCGTTTCCTTTTATTGTTTCAGTATTATTACAACCTTGAAGATATTTCTACCTCTACTTTCGTTTGATTTTGAAAATTGTTTATTGTCACAACGTCCACTTTCGGCGGAAGTTCTTTGCAGAATTTTTACTTTCAAAATGTCCTCAACAGCCTCCTTCAAGTGTTTGTCTGAGGTTTTTCTTCAGACTTCTAAAAATATAGAAGTCTGACAGCGCCAAATTCGGACTGAAAGGTGGATGTTCTAACTCAATGTAGCGGATAGTTGTCTCTTTGGCGGCTTTATTCACGGTCGCATTGTCATGAGAATGAAGAACATCGCCATATGCTATCATTGTGGCGATTTTTGACAATAACTGCACGCACCTTTTTGAGAGTGTTATCGTTAGTTGATTGTCGAGCCTTTTGCCATATATTCACTCAAAAGAATACCTTGCATATTCCAAAAATGGTTGCCATGAGCTTTCCAGCTGAAAATTGCGTGCGGTTTTTCTTGAGAAGAGACACTTTTATGAACCCTTTACATGGGCTTTAACTTTGTCTCGGGATCCCAGTGATTCCTCATCGGCGATTACTAGCCGTATTTTAATCTTTGAATCAGCTTTTAAAAATGATCGTGCAGTTGCCTTCTTTTGTGAGAAACTTGATTACACATCTATGCTCCAATTTCTCATTTCAGACAAAAAATACTCCAGGCCAAAATAGTGAAGAACGAAACTCTATCAAATTTGGCACGAAACTGCGAGACCTTTGTCACTATTTAACTATATTCTATATCTATATTTTGTTCTATTACCTTTATTGACTTCAAACCAAGGAGCTTTGTTTTTTCTTCATGTATGCATAGTCCTACATTATTCTGTTTAATTTCTAATACTACAACTGTTTCTCTTATTTTAATATTTGGCCTTTCTACCATGTTTACCTTATCACCATGATATGTGTAGATTTACTGATTAATACCGTATTTGCGTTACTGTGCTACTTTTTCTAGTGCTAAATTGAATAGGATGGGGACGGGACGCCAACCTTCCTTCGATTTTCTGACCTATAACTCTGGATTTTAACATAGCCATTAGAGTTTCCTTTTGTTAATAACCGCCTAAAATTGATTGGTTTACTAGGAATTCCAAACTTCTTCTTCATATACAGTGTGCCCGCGGATTGAGTTCACATAAGGTGTAAATAATAAAAAATATTCTACTTAGGAGCTGATATTCTAGGAATCGCTCCTGCTTGTTCTTAAACCAAGATTTTGAGAAAATCAATTAAATTAATTAATGCACAGGGTGTTTTTCGAATTTATTTTTTAAAAATGGCCAAGAGTAAACTACATTTATTAGAAAAGATAACAAAAAAAGTATTAAGAACAGTTGTTTAGAATTAAGGGTGATGGTAGATTTTAAATTTTCAGACGGCCTACTTTGATTTTTTATTTTTTTTTAAATTTATATACCAACATACTTTTTATCGTGACTGTAGGAGGCACTCTAACTGGTTTATAAACTAAGCTGTTAAAAAAATATTGGAGTGCCTCCTACAGCTGCGATAAAAGATATGTTGGTATAAAATTCAAAAAAAGAATTAAAAAATCAACGTAGGCTGATTTGTCTGAAAATTGAGAGTCTACCATCACTTTTAATGCTAAACAACTTTTCTTAATACTTTTTTTTTGTTATATCTTCTAATAAAGGTAGTTTACTCTTGGCCATTTTTAAAAAATCAATTCGAAAAACACCCTGTACATTAATTAATTTGATTGATTTTCTCAAAATCTTGGTTTAAGAACAAGCAGGAGCGATTCCTAGAATATCAGCTCCTAAGTAGAATATTTTTTATTATTTACACCTTATGTGAACTCAATCCGCGGGCACACTGTATATTAAGTTATAAGTTTATTTGAAGTCGTACAAATACAGAAATATAAAGATAAAATTCTACATAATGAGGTACCTCGACAACAATTGATACCCAATTTTCACTTACGGGAGCCTCCACTATAATTTTCTTTTAGCTACGGCCCTGTCACAATTTGCTCCAACATAAAGCAAATTGCTCAAAATTGGCCTTACCCACATAATGAGCTACAATCAAAACTGTTTTATGAGAAACAGGGAGGTATGGCATCGCTTTAAAAATTAAGCTGTATTTATCAAAGGCACTAAATCCGACGACGCCAGTAAAGCGGCTTTCTGTAAAAGAATAATTACTTAAAAATATATTTCCGCTCGTTAGGCAATGGGCGGATGTATAAAATAAATCGTCTTGTGCAAGAATCACGCATTTGGTACTTACAGCTCGGCGGTAAATTCCACTATATAAAAATGATGTCTAAATCAAGCGGATAGAACATCTCCATCAACACAGAGAAATTGATGGTAGTAATAAAAGATGTCTAAAACGAGGAGTCTGGATGTGTAAAACTACCTAGTTGCGTAAGTTTCTGTGATTAATAAAATCGTTTTTTTTTTGGATTTATTAAGGCCATAATATTTTAATGTCATTAAAATAATTAAATATTTATATAAAAAGAAAAGGACGAGAATTGTCATTATGGTTAGTTTCAGATTCCGATGTTCCCACTAATTTTAAATGTATACATATTTAGCTTTTGGTAGAAAAGGTTCTGTAGTTTATTTTACAAATTATTAAAATCTGTTTTCCTGAATTGTGTAAGAAAATTTAAGTTGTGATTAATCTCAGATTTGATTAAAAATATGAGCTAGAGATAAATCCCACCAATTTTAGAAGACGATAATGATTATAACATCTAGTTACTAATATGCAAAGTATTAACCGTTTGTTAGTGTGGTTGAGTAAAAGCACATTATTACTGTGGCGGGGTATCACATACCCAATTATTTTTGTTTGTTTTAAATAATGACTATTGAAATATACTGTCTTTATATACTGCAATGCTTATTTATTGCTTTTCAAAAGTAGAATAACACAATAGACTGCTTAGAAATATAATTTGTTAATTTAAGGTATTGATCTTAATAGATACATAAATATCAGCTTTAATTATGAACTAGAAAATATTAAAAGTGTAAAACGGTCATGATATAATTTAACAGGAATCAGTACTATTAGAACAAAAAAAACTAATTTATTTGAATGAGCAACATTGTTTGTCTTGAGAGTTGTATTTTTTAGCTTTTTTGTAGTAGTCGTGGACTTACATGTATGTCATTTCTGAATTCTGTTATTAGTTGAACTTTAAGTTCCTTTATAAACTCTATTGTTGTTAAACTATAATAATTGGTCCTGCTTTTACACATCACCCTGGAATTCATACACCATACAGCAAACTGTATGATCACAGCTGTTTGTGTTCTTACATTTCTTACAGGTTTGCTTAATCCACTTAACTAGTTCCTTCTCTTCTTAGAAGAGTGGTAGATGTTTTACCACCTTCCTTATTGACTGGCATGGTGTTGTTTTTACTTTCATCTTCTTGCTCAAAGGTTTCATAATTATCACTTCTTCGTATGTATCAACTTTAAAATGTTATTTGTCGTTCTCATCTTGTTCTAGCTCAGATCCAGAGTCAATATACGGCTTCTCACTCGAATTAATCTCGTATCACAACTATGACAGCCGGCTTTGCCCTTAGTCGCATGCCATTTACATAAATGGACTGTATATTTACCCCAAAAGTAATTAAACAATTATGTAAATGAATTAAAAAACACATTGCATTACGACGACGAGCTGATAAGTAACGCTTGCTGGCGCGCTGCCCTTGACTGGATAGAGACAAATTCTGATAAGTTCTGAAAGTGTGCTGCTGAGAATGTTTTGGTTTTGAATAGTTAAAGAAACATTAAATGAACTTCTGGCACACTGTTAAAGCGGCGTGCGCTGATTGAAACTTGTCATGCCGAATTCGTCGAATATGACCAACGTGTACCGTTTTACTTATGCATCATGACAATGTCAGACTTCAGTTGTTCACCTACCCTACAGTCTAGGTTTTCATATATCTTCTAAGTTGAAGGATAGTCAGTCTCCTGGGATCAGATTTGGTTCAAATGACAAAGTGAAGGCAGCGGTGGTACACTGGTTCCAGAACACAGCAAAAGAAGTTTTGGTCAACGGTTATGAAAATTAGGTTCGACATTTACAGAAATACGTTGATGTAGGAGTAGATTAAGTGGAAATATGAAATTATACTTTGCTAGAATATATTTTTTTATAATGCCATTTTCTTTCATTAATTTATCTCCATTGTAAAGGCCTTTATCGAGCAACTAGAGCTACTTACATCCCGCCCTCGTATTACAGCACGAAACCGTCGTTAGGACATTCAAAATACTCGGATCGGTTGCCGCAATTATGCTACGATGGACTGTAACAAAAGTTGTCGACTAATACTCAGACGGAGAAGGGCGGGTTCATTACGACCTCAATTAGCGCAACGATCCGGTAAACGAAATAAAGATGCTAACTGCCAAATGCCACCACTTTACTAAATAAAAAAAACATAGGTGACCTCACCGAGAAAGTGGAAGCGGTAACACATCTTTTCGATCCAACCTTGGCAGTGCTCGAACGACGGTCCACGTAGAGCTGGGTTGGACTTACCTCGCTTGCGTTTTTCCTTCAGCTGTCTGAACTCCTTTACCGAGGAAAAACATCAAAAAATAACACCTGCAAACGTCATAAATCTACCAAAGAAAAGCACAACTGATTAAAAATGAACTATATTAACTTAAAAAAATGTATGTGAACAATGAACATTAAGTAAAATACTCGATAATGGTTAGTGTTGTTAGTTGAGCAGCGTTTAATCTAAATACAGACGCTAAACTTGACAGCAAATGATCTAACTGACTCAAAAATCGTAACAACTTTAATTACACAATGATTAAACTAAACTAAACAGTAAAACTTCACGGCAAATAACCAAAACTGACTTAATGGCGCTAATTACTATTCAAAACCTTAATTTTTAAATAACAACAACTACGTTACGTAAAAATGTCGACACTTCGTCATATAAATGACCACTTGTCTACACATTGTGCACTTTAAAATTACTACAAAAGACACAATACCTTTGAGGGGTTTAGCTTGCTACGGTGATGTCCAACAGAGCTACAGGTAGTGCCCAAGCGACTGTCCCAAGATACTCGAAAAATTGCAAGAAACAACCTAAGGTACTAGTTGTCTTGCGAGTCTGGACCATGTTAAATCTCCAAAGAGGGTAGAAACGTGGTCAACAGGCAAGGTTGATGTACGGTACACCTAACTTCATCAACAACAATGAGCATAAAAGAAGTTCTCAATTAATTATTCCCCCAAAGGCGTCAATTGAAGCTTTCCAACTACGTGATACGAGAAAAACTCGGCTAATAACTGCACCAAACGTCTCTTAAATGACCAAAAACTTGACCGATAACACCCGTACACTTTTAACTTAATTTCGATGTTGCCCGGCGGAGGCACAGGGAGTCACAGACGAGCATACGTAATGCCTCTTCCAAGGCTGGCTGTTGAATCGTGACACCCAAAAGGACGCACGTGTGAGCTACTTAATCTATTCTCTCTAACTCATACAGAAGCGTTCAGATTGCGTCATTATGGCACAATATTTCATAATAATTTCTTGCAAAGAATGGCAGGCTGGGACTAAATATGTTGACATCTAACTGTAAACATTGCAGATAATGGATCGCCAAACTGGTAATTAAGATAAGGCGTCAATTATACGGCAAACAACCACATGTGAATTTGAATAAAACGTTGCCCCATTGATAAAATGAGCTGGGAGGCGCTAGTATTTCCAATGAACGAAATTGAGGTTTTGAACATCCCTAAGCTATCAATTTGGGCCTAAATAAAGCGGGGAAAATACTAGTATTGGGAATACAAAAGCGGAAACGCGAAACATTCAAAAATTGTCCTTACACTTGTACCTTGTTACGGTCTTAAACTGACTTTACGACACCGCACCGGCTCATACAATAACGAAACGGCCGGCGCGAGCCGTAACTGACGAAATCGGGACGAAATATCTCCTAGGCCGCTACCCAGCCGCAACAAGTTAGGCCGAGCTAGACTTTCAGTGGAGATGGGCGGGTCCTTTAACGAGATTATCTGAGGGTAACGGCCAGAAGGTCGGTAACTAACGGTAAAATAATGAGGGCGCCACCAAGCCTGTCTTAACCCGACTAACCGGGCCTGGGCGGTTAGACGGGGCGAAGCATTCAAGATACTCCGTCGATAGGGTTACTCAAGAGTTGCAAGTTCAAATAACAATTTCGGGATTGCCTCATGCGAAGATTGTAATTAGGTGCCAATCCGACCGCGACTACGCAGCTGTCTCACCCACCTGTACGCTCAAGGCTCCCTCGTCCCGTCGCACAATAATCATTACACTGAAGGGGCGCTTATCTGAAACAGAACATGCACAAGTCGAAACAAAACAATAGTTCCCTTAATTAACAAGTCATATATTGGATAACGGGTTACAATGGGGCGGCGGAGTGCGTCGCCCTATATATATCTGTATTATATCTAAGGAAACACCAGCTGGCGCACGCTCTAAACCTAGCGACAGATGTACAGAATAAACAAGGTAGCACTAGGCGCAAGATACAACCTAAAATTCGAAATGAATGCGCAGCATGTGGGCGCGAAGCCTTATGCAACGTACAGTAATGAACAAAGTAGCACTTGTAACATAGACAGTCTGTAATTTGGAATGAACGCACAGCATGCGGGCGCGAAGCCTTATGCAACATACAGTAATGCAAGCCCTTGTAAAATAGACAGTCTGTAATTAGGAAAAGCGGGCAAATATGACGACAGTGCCTGTAGGCACAAGAGACGTGACGGCCTCGCTCTCGGCGTTGCAAAACAACTCACACGCGGGACTTAATGCTCCCCGCGGGACAGGAACACTCGCGTTCACAACGGTAATCAGTTCAAAGACACATACCTTAATACGTAGGCGGTCGGGAAGCCTGGTACAGTTGAGTTGCGACAGGCTGCAGTCTTAGGTGGCAGGTACATTCGATATTCGACGGTTATAGTGATGAGTGGGCATCCGCCATACTGGCGACGGGCGACGCGTCAGGACGCGTACAACTTGACGACGAAAAATGGGCCACTTTCGTTCTGCGGGGCAGATCCTCGAATGTCGAGATGAAGGGGACGACCGCTTACTTACGGGAGCAGAAACTGGGCTCAAGATGCACCCACGCTACGCCGAAACAATTCGGAGCTCACACAACCACCACACGAACGCTTTCTGCAACGGGCCGCGATCAACTGCCCAGAGGGAAGCGCTGCAACATGACACATCGGTCGCGTCCCCACGTGACTATATCTCGGCAGCCAATCGTGAGGCGATAAGATGAAACAAATAAGTGCCGGTGACGAAGACAGCACGCCTCAACGGCGTGATTTCTAGAAGGTTCGGAATTCTTGCGAGCGATAACACCCGGCTGCCAAAGTACCAGCAAAGGGGTGCTCCAACTGAGGAGAAATACTGCGTTTGGGGCCAAATATGTGCAAAATCATTATTATGGAATTAGGCGATGAAGCCAAATAAGTAACTAAAAGGGTTTAGCATACGGGCACGCTGCCCTAAAGCCTAGGTGGCTAATTAAAATACCAAAATGACCTGACAACCTTACTGTTACAAACAAATTCGGCGTTAGAGTAGTGATCGATTTGGATAGCGAGCCACAAAACTTCGAACGCCACTAGAACAATCCCGATCATAGAGATCTTACGATTTAGATGTGGTTTAAAGACACAGAAAGCTAACTGACTTACATTCACATTTTAAAAATACTGTCAGAGAACTGGAGCTAGCGCAGATTTAAAATTAAAAAAATCGATACAGCTATGTACCACAACAAATATGTGTTAGCCTGATATTACTTTAATTTTGCAACATTTCCAATAAATTGATTTATGAATAGTTATACTGCACAACGATTTTAAAATTTGTCTATTTTTGGAAATAAGTATCACCACTTACTATGATGTGCAGAAATGTTTACATTAAACTTCTACAAAACGTAGTTTCTCTGTATTTTATAGTATACCTACTGATTGTATTTCTTGCTTATTGTACTACTGTTTTTTTACGATAACGAGGTACTTTTCTTCAAAAGCTGACACACATTTCACATTTCAAAATATTTTGTATTACTGACAAGCAGTAAAATACAATAATGATATATATTGTAACGACCTTACGTACACCAAAATCGAAATATGATAAACTTCATATTTCGTTAACGTCGATTTCCATTTCATGTATATTGAATACATTCTCCATTGTTTGAAAAAAATATATATCCTAAAGGCATACACAACTTCGTTACGGTACATTCTGGGTAGTAACGGCCCATGCTCTGACTTCGGATGTGACAACCAGGAAAATAAACAAGAGTCTTGTCGTTCCATATCATTCAACAGACTTTATTCTTAGATTTGCCTTCGGATAATTGGACTGCCACTCCGGCATTCGTCATTTCGTCAACCCCCGTATATCGAGTCCTGTCAAACTTTTTATCATTCGACGTCATCTGAGAGATGCTCCTTTTCGCTCCCACTTCCAATAGCGACAATTTTAAACATTTACCTTCCGAACCTCGGAAATTTTAACGCAATTAAGAAGCTAAACGCTTTCAGCGTACAATAATTTTAGATCTATTCTTGCTGTTTATTTAAAGGTTTGTTTATGTACTTTTCAGCTTATTTATAAGGTCATCAAAACTTGCTAACGTGGATTGGATTCTTTGTTGTAATGATGCCCTTAGGGAGTCGTTTAAAGCTTTAAAAAGGTAATGCTATGGTCTAATAATTTTGCATATACATTTTTACGCACTAATTTGCTTGGGAGTAGCCACCAGTCAAAGTTCGAATTATTCTTGAGTGAATAGATTAAGAACGCTTAGAATAGAATGTGTATATCGGTCGTTATGTTACATATCAAGATTTTAAATTAAAATCAACTATATAATGTATTCAGATATTTTAAACAATATATAAGAATGTATTCGAGCCAGTGGATACAAAACTGGGCTTGAGAGGGCTGCAACCCACGCTCTGCCTAGGCCCCAGCAATTGCTTCGACGAAGCACTTGCACTTGGCACTGTACGTTGTATCATGAAGCTATCATTTCTATAATTAGGAAATGTTAAATATGGCTGCTCCTGGCGGCATTGTTTACATTCGTAAATGGATCAACACGTTAAATCGGAGTTTTCTTCATGCTGCTGTACTTTTCCATAAAATTATTACCTTGGAAACTCCTCGTTATCTCACCGATGGCCATAATTTAAATTTGAGGCATAGGGACTTATTAACTATTCCATTGCACCACACTGAACTTTACAGCCGGTCTTATACTTACAACATTACAAAAATATATAACCAAATTCTAATGAATTTCAAAAATAAACCCCTTGGCTCGTTAAGTTTAGTGTATCGTTGTGGTTGCAAAACAAATCTATTCAATAATTTAAAATGTCATTTCTATGTTGCAGATTCGTATATTATTTCATTAATCGAGAAAACTTCCGCAATACTCAATTGTGTCATGGTTTAATGTTTCAAATGTTTCATGTACAGTTTTTTTCCGTAAATATTGATAAAACATGTATTTTGATGCATGACATTTTTTTGCCCTTAAATAAATATTTAATCGATGTAATTGATATAACGGTAGTAGGTAAGAGCAGGTGTTTCCTGCCTGGAGAGATTCAATCTGACTACTATCGTTTTTACCGGATGATAATTTGTTTTTTTTTATTGTATTGTGTGTAAAGCAGTAATGTATATCAATTCGGTAAATAAAAAGTATTATTATTATTATTGTTATGGGGCTATTTTCCTGCCCCTGTTTCATTTTCGAAACCTTTAAGCATTTTCCATCTTACTTTCAAAGCTACGCCACGTGTTTCAACGATTTCCTTTTGGTAACGCTTTATGAACCGATTTGACTCCAGGAGCAAATCATTGATTCCATGGCAGATTCGCTTTAATTGGTTCGAGGTGTCGCTATTTTCTTCTGTTTATTGCTGGATGTGGTAGCTTTCTGGTCTTTTGCGATCTAAGGTGGGATTTGATTATCTCTACTTCCACGTGGGCTACAAAAGTATTATTTTTATTATTATTATTATACTATGTCGAACTTAGGTTAAGGTTTAATTTCGTTTCTTTCTAATTTTTTTCTTTTTCTTTTGTTCTTTGTTCGATGCACCTTTGCTTGTGCATCACTACTCCGATCAAGGGTCGTGAAACTCAAACATGTACAGATATAAAAATACTGCGACTGTCGACCAAGTGAAGTCAGGTCAACGTTTAGAAGCTGTTTTTGTACAGTCCTTTGTATTGTCTTATTTCGTCGAATTTTAGCAGTCTCTTGGCTAGCTACACATTTGAATGGATCGATGGTTCATTCAAACGTTGGGTACTGAATGTTAGCAGGTTTAGAAACCCTGCTGAACCCTTGCTAGGTCGATGCCGGCCCGTTGCCACAAACAAATATTCAATATTTTATGCCTCAGTGTATTTTTCAAACTGTGACGCTTTATTACTATCAAAATTTCTATTCACAACGTCATTATACTGTGTCGTGGTATACTTTGTTTCCTGTCATATCGGTTTGTATGATGTTATACGAAATATAGCTGAAAGCGATAACATATTCTAAGATGTCTAAGATATTAATCTGAGAAGAAATATAACATTCAGAAAAGCTCAAAATGTTGTGCTTTACAAGTGTATATTTTTTGTATTCTGGCCTAGTAGCATCTATCAGCTTAGCAACAGTACCTTTTATGGCCTAGACCGGTGTCACTTAACGACGCCTGTGCATCTACACTGACTGTGCCACCAACAATACAATTTAGTATTATCAAACCTATAAAACGAATCGAAATAGTTCATGGTTTTGTTTCGTATACAAAAAATTGCATACGATACCCATCCGGTATTCGCGTTTATGACCTTGCTAGATCACGTGTCTCACCCTGACGGGTGTTACGCTCATTTTGACATTTTCCTATTTATTGATTGAAATAAATTAGTCAGATTTGGTTATTTGCTTTATTTTCCTAAAAATGCAATACTTTACTTGGGATAGGCAACTTTGTTAACATCTACCTTTAATTTCAAACTTAATGCTACACTGCTGTTATCAGTTCAGAGCACTCTGGATTCTTTAGTTTTTACGTTGGCCAACTTTCCAATTTTTGGGAACTTTGATAAGCTGAATTGGGCTGGTTTGGAGCATTTTTCGGCCATTTCCTGGCAAGTCTTGCGTTGTAAAAGTTGGAATTGCTTCCTATGGGGGCTAGTCTCGCGGCTTTTGGAAGCCATCTTCATAATTGGAAGGATTTAGAGGCTCCGCATCCCCTGCTGGAATGTTCCGGAGATTGGTATTGGTGTCTCCGGCATTCGTTTCGTCACAGACGGATTTCTTGGGACGTTCACACTTCGCACGCTTGGCTTAACGAGTTGGCTGCACAACATCTTAAGGTTCGTACATGGTGTTTGCCTACGTTTCCCTCTTTTGAATGCCGTAATCTATTTGGGAAAATTTGTATTTTTAGCCTTTAAAAATCTGCTTTAAAAATCTGGAAGTGGATCGTATTTGCCATTGATTTTTGGATCCACCCAGGAAAATGCTTTGTTAATTGGAATTGGTTCGCTTACCTCGTTTGGGTACTATGTGTATTGAGGCATTTGGTACTGGCATCGCCTACTCGCCACCCTCCCTGCGACGCTCGCTATGCTGTCGGAAGTCGGCCCCTGCTCCGTATGACCTTGGCGTACCAGGTGCTTCGGAGAAGCTGTTGGCCTGTGTTCGGCCCTGGAAAGCAGCATGTGTGAACCGTATGTAACATGATAAGGTGTGTATATGTGTACTAGCGTAACAACCGCTTAGCTAATTGTAGGCATTTCATATAGTAGTACTTGCATTGTAGGATTATTTGTGTGTAACTTGCATTAGGGCATATTTTGCTTACCGTTGGATTGCAGTAAATGTGATGAAGCCCATTTTGAACTGGGCCCTGTAACGTAACAAGACATTCATATATGCTGTTGAATTATTTTAAGACAGTTTAGCTTACCTAGATCATAGGCTAGCTGTACTCTTACACAACTTTGGCCACTGCATCTGACAAACTTAATTGCAGAGGTTAGTTTCTTGAATGTCATTAAGGTGTAGGGTTGTAACTAGTGAACAGCTCACGGTAGTTTAATGCTCAAATTTCGGATATTCGTAAATCGTTTTGGGCTATTTGATATTTTAGCTTTTGTTAGGAGCATAATTCAAGCCGTTGCTTTGATTAGTCATATAAGAACATGATGAGTTTAAAACAGAAACCGCCACGCCCTGTATGATCATACAACCGTAACAGCGGGCTTCGAGCCTTTGAAATCTTGACGTCACATTTAAATTGTAAGCTAACATTCGGGGTTGTAGTTAGCACTTCTTTTTCTTGCATAGCTCTAGTTTATTGTTAGCCCTTGTTGGTTATAGATTTATATGAAATGTATTGATGCAGTGCTTTTGCCGATTTTAACGTGTTTATTGTTGGTATATTGATTTGTATTTGGATATTTGTTTATTGCTATATTGTTTGATCTTGTTTGATTTTGTGGTTGATTTTGTTTGTTGTCGAGATTGATGATTTGCCTGTTTGTGTTTGATTTTGTATGTGACGCACTATAGTACCAAATTGAATAAAGCTGTGATATTTTTATTGGTCGTTGCTATTTTGTTTATCTTGCTGGTTTTTATCTTTGACCTTGTGTACGGTCCGGCACAAGGATTGGATCTGAGTCGAGGACCTGGCGCCCTCTCCTATTTCTTTTTGATTCTCTTTCAGCATAGTTGGAACCCCGACCCTCGCGACTAGTTAGCCCAATTAGGCCGATAGTTACCAGCCGGCAAAATATCAAGCATAACTTTCGCCAAAAGGTAAGGCCGACCATCTATCTTCCCTTACACGGGCTCGACCGTGATGTTCTAGCTCGGTCATATATACTTAGCTACCGACCTTATGTCGTAAATAGCGATAATGATATGCTATGTAACCACATTACTTGATACTATAGTCTCCTACATTATTTCTGTGTCGGATTAAAGTATGATGCTACGATTTTACCTACCACTTAATATAATAAAGGGCAAACTTTTAGTAGTCACTGGATGAACGTATAGTAGCAGAAGTCCCAAGATAAAAACAGTCCGCTTCTTGATTTTATTTTAACGCCTGTTACAATACGACTAAAGCCACTAAGGCGAACTCAGGCAACAGTAATAAAAACCTAATAATAGCACCCATGAATTTCCGGGGGAACAGTTTTTAAATTTCCAGCCCTGCGGCGATAAGAAACGTAAAATCGAGGAACATCTATTCAAAAAACTTTGGGGTCACGTAATTTAAACCGAAACTTTCCGCCGAATTTATTATTTCCACGTCGTACGAGAACTTTTAATGAAGTTACAATAAATAGCTCGCCGAAAACTACCTCGCTAGTTTCGTTTATCGGCCTTTGTTGTAAATTCCGCACAACCGCAAGCCGCAACACACAGTTTAAGTCGCTTATACTTAATATTTCCGCAAATGTGCCACGAATATCGTTTGTATTTTGATTTCTCCTGGGAAATTATGGTGTTGCGCGTATACTTGTTAAAGAGGGTTCTAGTACACTCGCTGTAAAATTTTATGTAACCGGCTAAGTGCCCGAAATAAGTTATTCTTAAACCAGCTGCCTTGCGTTTGCATTTTACGTTATTGCGACCGCAAAGACCTGAGCTATGGAAATGTTCGGACGGGTTTAATTCGACTCGTTTTTGGGAGCTTTGCAATTTCGGTTAGCAAATGCAGAAGGCCCGGTGTGTACCTAGTTTTCAGTTTTTAATTTAGCTGGGCGACCGCAGTTTCTTTAAATCTGGCGAAAACGCGATTTTAAAGGATCCGGAGCAAATACAGAAAGCCACAATGCGGCCAGCAGCCTGTTTAATTGAAGTTGAATTATGTACAATTTAATCATCCGCGTCGCTTACCATACAAAATCGCGGTTTTAAATGTTTTATTCGTGCCCTGCCCAGGCCGGGCGGCTGACACTCGGGTTTTTCGTAAATTAAAAACATTTAACTTGCGTTACCTCGGACGTGTGCAATTAAAGCGCATGTAAAATGCGTGCCAAATCGATATATCAAGTTTTTCATGAATAATGGCCCTATAGCGCAATTCTGCACGCTGGATGTCCTCTTCTTGGAATAAATACCCGCTATTACTTCCACAAGACTAAGAAGTGGATGAGTTTAAGTTGAAATACAGTTTTGTTGTGATCTTAACGTTTTTCCTAATTCCTATTTAAATTGTTGCAACTTTCATCCTCAAAATCTTAAGTGGAAGGTTTGGAGATCTAAGGTTCTATGTAAAAGTAAAGATTTATGAAGCGCATTGGCAAATATAAGTAAGAGATTATATTTTACAAAATGCACTCTGGTTTATTCATTCTCCTAATAGAGGAAAAAGAAGAAAAATTATTAAAAATGGATGCAGTTCTTAGTTTTGTTAAAAAGGCTATAATATCCTTGCAATTGGTTTGAATGGACTATCTGTATTTTTTTCTGAATATGGACGAAAACTAAATTAGTATTGCACAGTTTTTCAAGATTTTGTCTGTAGCTAATTTGTCAAGTTTAGATTTTGTTTTTATGTTTTGCATTCTTTATACCAGCTGTTTAGGTTCTCCCAATCTTGAGCACTAGAATTTATGGAATTAAAAAAAAACTATTAAAAGAATGATTGAAGTTCCATGTAAAATTCAACATTCTTAGTTTCTAAAGTCTTTGTGTTCATGTGTGTTAGAAAATTAAAATTGTGAAATAGAATATAATACGTGGGTAATGGGTAAGTAGTACTCCTTCACGATCCCGGTGGAGGAAATACATACTTCAGGGATCTAGCGACCCTGCCCCCGCGAGCTCTTGAGTTTTCCCGCATCCTAATTTTCCCTAGGAGAATATCGACCCAACCCCCTCTCCTGCCCTAACCCTTTCCATAATTCACCTCCCATATCCCCTCGGAACCTACCTTGAGAAAACATTTATTAATTTCAAAACAACTCCATGGCGTCATTCAATATAAAATCCGGGGGGGGGGGGGGGGTGTTGAATGAAGCTACTAATAAGAATAACACAATAATCAAACTGCGTCAAATGATGAAAATAAGCACGTGGAACGTGCGAGATTTACTACATAATGGAAAACCAGCGATAGTAGAAAAAGAAATGAGATAAGCTAAACTGCAGTGTTTAGGCTTAGTAGCGACCCATTGGAAGAGAGAGGGACATTTCGAAACTAATTCAAGCAACGTCGTCTATCACTCTTGACATTCAAATAAAATCCGGAATGGTGTAGCCATCATAGTATCAAAAAATATAAACAGGCGTCAGAAGTAGAAATAGAAAATAGAAAAGTGCTAGAAAACACATTTGGAGAAACTACCTCCAAAGACGTACAGGGGGATTTCAACGTAAAAGTAGGTTGAACGGTACACGACCATCATATAAGAGCTCTGGTAGGGATGTTTTGACTAGGAAAAAGAAACAAGCGGGGTGAAAGAGTGCTATAGTTTTTCATTGATAACAGTTTAGCCATAACAAACACACAATTTCAACATCACAAAAGATGATTATACACGTGGAAATTCCCAAGCGATAGGTATAGGCAGGGCCGTTCCTACCGGTGGGGTGTTGCGTGTCCATCATGCAGGCGGCCGATTGCAAGGGGCGGCCGCTCGAAACCGATTTTATACAAATTTAAATTTAAAAAAATAAGTAATTTGAGAATAAAACATCTCTGAAAAATGCAAACCACGAACAAAAAACAAACACCACTTTATTGTTAGTCGAAATCCCAATTTTTGTTTTTTTTGCGTTTATTACAATTATTTTAACACAAAATCAATAATAAATTTGAAACTATTACCAATAATTTGTGTTTTCATTTTTTCCTTTCAAATAATTAGCACCCTCTATCAACCAATGTCCAAAATACGACAAAAAACTAAGATAGGAATCTGTAAAATCATATCAAATCTTTCTTGTGAAGTCCCGAATTGGTTCGTACTAATTCAAGTAAATCCCCGGGTGAGGTATTTTACCGAGGGTATAAATATCACCCGACGAAAAAATGCCTTCATTTGTGAATGGTGGAAACAATATGTAGGTGTAAAATACTGAGACTCATTGTTATTTTTGTGCCCTTATATGGAAATAAAATATTGTGGTACTGATTAAAGATCTATATTACTCAGTTACTTCTATCATACTTCATCATAATAAAACGTGTGTTGTAGAGCCTGGTTATTAAAGGTAAGCTATTGATATACGTTTTTTTAATTTATATGATTTTCACGTAATAGCTGCTTTGATAGTCTATTAAGACTGTAATCTAGAAGTAAATTAAAACAAAACTTTTTAAAATTTATTTAGATGTCAAGCTCGGAACGACCACGAACTAAAAGACTCTCTGGAGCCGCTTGCAGAAAAAGACAACTGTCA
This sequence comes from Agriotes lineatus, assembly GCA_940337035.1. NCBI lineage: Eukaryota > Metazoa > Arthropoda > Insecta > Coleoptera > Elateridae > Agriotes > Agriotes lineatus. The sequence continues at coordinate 37,446,033 of OW679197.1, read as the reverse complement.
AAAGAAAAGTTGCGGGGCTCTATAGAACAATTTTTGAAAACTCCTGGAGCAGAGGAAGAAAGTGGAAGCACGGCTGAAGATCCTTTTGTTTCAACGCCTGACAGTCAGCAAGTCGTCCCCATATAGCCACAGATTCCATCGACTTCGGCAGAGTCTTGTACTCCAGAAGAACCAGAGAACATTGAAAGTGGGAGTTTAGAAGATACAGCTTCATGGCCTAAATCACTTGATAATTCAACAAGTGAAGTATTAGTAAAAATGGGACCTACACAAGTAAAAAATTTTTCATTTCCTTTAACAGAACAAGGGCGCTTTTCGGTTCATTATTATACACGAACATTAGCAAATGGTGAAAAAATAACTCGTATGTGGCTAATTTATTCCATTAAGTTAAATTGCGTTTTTTTGCTTTTGTTGCAAAATTTTTGGGACCAAAAATATTCAGTTAACAGATGCTGGTTTTTCAGATTGGAAACATCTTTCTAATAATTTATCCAGACACGAACGATCAACTGATCATATTCAAAATTATAAATTATGGACTGAATTAGAAAAAAGATTGAGTACTTACACAACAATCGATCACCAAGAACAACGTATTTTTAATTTGAAACAACAATATTGGTGTAATGTTTTAGAACGTATTGTTGCAATTATATTATTATTGGCAGGACAGTGTTTAGCATTTCGTGGGTCATCCAATAAATTATACGAATCAAACAATGGAAGCTTTTTGAAGACGGTTGAAACATTTGCAAAATTTGATGCAGTTCTTTCGGAACATCTAAAAAATATTCAAATCAGTAAAATTTCACATAAACGTATGCCTCATTATTTAGGAAATAGATTACAAAATGAATTGATCTCACTTACAGCAAATAAAATCAGAGAACAAATTAGGGAGTTATTGTCAAAAGCAAAATATTATTCAATTATTCTAGATTCAACCCCAGACTCAAGTCATACCGAACAAATTTCTTTCGTTGTTCGATTTGTTATAATAGATGATAATAAACAAATTAAAATTTGTGAACATTTTCTCGGATTTTTTCCTATTATTGATGTGACTGGTGAGGGCTTATACGATTTTGTAATAAAACTTTTGAAAGATTTTAATATGGATATCTACAATATGCGTGGACAGGGTTATGATAATGGTGCAAATATGCGCGGAAAACATGTAGGATTGCTACGCCGAATTTTAAATATCAATCCTCGAGCAATGTTTGTACCTTGTGCTGCTCATACCCTAAATCTAGTGGTTAATGATTCTGCCAATGTTACCTTGCAAACAACGGAGTTCTTTAATCTTATACAAGAATTATATACATATTTTTCTTCTTCGCCATATAGATGGAATGTACTTAAAACTAATGTACCAAATTTCACATTAAAAGCTGTTAGCTCAACTAGGTGGGAAAGTAGAATTAAAGCTATTACACCTCTGCGATATCAATTAGGGAAAATTTATGATAGTCTAGAAGAACTTGTAAATGACAAATCACGCGACATTAACACCAAACAACAAGCCCAAGCATTGGCCTTAAAAATTAATAGTTTTAAATTCGTTTGTTCTGTAATTATTTGGTATGATGTTCTGTCTAAAATTAATTCCGTCAGTAAGATGCTTCAAGGTGTGAATACAAATATAAAAGATTGTTCAAATGCGTTAAAAAATTTAGTAGATTATTTGGAACAGAAAAGAAATGACCACAGTTTTGAAGCGTTTATAGAAGAGGTGAAAATACTTGCTACAGAAGAACTTGATATAGCAACGGAATTTCCCCCAACTAATATAATTCGTCCACGTCGAAAAAAAGACAATTTGATTATAAAACCCCTGATGAGCCTAAACTTGACCCAAAGTTGAATGGTAAGATTGATTTTTATTTTACTATTTTGGATACCGCCAAAGTATCTATACAGGAACGTTTTGAACAATTACAACGTTACAGTGACAATTTCAAAGTGATTTATGAATTTCCTATTTATGGACGATAATTCAATGAAAAAACACTGTACAGATTTATCCTTAAAATTAGAAGACACTGTCAGAAAAGAGGCTGATGTAAACGCCGTAGAATTAAGTGATGAATTAAAAAATTTAAAATTACATTTCCAATCTGTTGAAACACCATCTAAAATTCTCAACTACATTGTTACAAATAATTTACTTGCGACTTTCCCAAATACAGCAATTGCCTTAAGACTTCTACTGACTTTACCTGTCTCAGTTGCGTCAGCAGAAAGGTCTTTTTCAAAATTAAAAATAATTAAAAACTTTTTACGCTCGGCCATGAAGCAAGAAAGATTGTCAGATCTTTCTATTATATCTATAGAGAGAGACTTGGCAGAAGCAATTGATGTCAAGAACCTTGTGACCACTTTTGCGTCTGTCAAAGCTAGAAAAGCTAAATTCTAAGATATTAAACTTTGTATTTGTTTTTTTTTTGTATTTGTATAATTTTATTTTATAGGAGTATTTCTTTTTATTTTATTTTATAAAATTGTTATTGATAATTTTTTTAACGTAAATATATTTTTTAATTACTTGGAGGGGGGGGGGCTATTTTATTTTTCACGCAGGCGGCCAAGAAGCTAGGAACGGCCCTGGGTATAGGAACCATATAGACTGCATAATGATAAATGATAGACGGAAATCAGCAATAGTACACACCAAAACGCTACCAGGCGCTGACTGTTGATTCGATCATCAGTTGTTAATAACAAAAATCATAATAAAACTCCAAAGTTTGCAAACAAGAAATAAAAAAGGATAAGATCAGCCAAAAAGTTCAAGATAAATATGACAGCACAATAAAGCCGAAATTGTCCATTATCAAACCACAGATAAAAGAACTAGACTCGAACTCGCAGTGGAACAAACTAAAAGAAGGAATAACAAAAGCAGAAAAAGAAGCAAATGGACAACATATATCACAATAGGCTATGCAAGCAAAGCATCAATAAGAGACGAAACTTTAGCCGTAATAGAGGAAAGAAAGAACCTAAAGAAAAGAGGAACATTAAATGATCAAGCTAAACGTAAATATAACACACTATCAAAACAAACACAGAATATGTGCAGACAAGATAAAAGCGATTACATAATTGATATCTGCAATACAATTGAAGAACATTTAAAAACAAAACGAAACACATGACCTCTTTAAGAAAATAAAATTGTTATCGCAGAAATTTAAACCAAAAAATGTACAAATAGAAGACAAAAATAATAAACTACTGTGGAAAACGCCAGCCGTAACAGAAAGATGGAAACAATACTGCAGCGAGCTATATTCAGATAAAGATATAGAAGAAGATGAAAATAAAAATACAAATAGTAAACTAATAGAAGAAGAGGAATCGAATATATTAAGAATAAAGGTTGAAAACGCCCCAAGAAGACTAAAACCAAAAAAAGTCACCCGGACCTGACCAAATTACCGCAGAATGACTGAACGAAATAGGCCCAGAAGGAATTGACATACTGACGAATATCTGCAATAAAGTATGAAAAATAGGAAAATGGCCCAAAAACTGGACAAAATCTACATTTGTCCCTATACACAAGAAGGGAACAGCTCGCAAGTGCGAGAACTACAGAGCCATAGCGCTAATCTCACATGCTACCAAGTGCTGCTGTATACAGGGTGTATTAAAAATGGCACATAATATTCAGGTAGAGCGATTCTTTGATTAATTCTGAGTCGAAAATCTTAATACTAAAATGTTGGATTGGTCTTCATAAACCCTCACGAGCGGTAGATGAAAAATACCTTTTTCTTCAAACGTCAGTAAAATGTGACATTATACTGCTTGATTGATGATGCTAAACTGTCACTTCATTTCCATGGCATCTAAACACTTTATCTGCCGCTCGTCAGCGCCAGATATAGATATTTATCTACTAGCAACATGATAGTGTACATTTTCGTCATAAAAACAAAATATGAAAAGCTACTCATAACTCCCAAGGGACTTGTCAAATTATTTCTCCATCAAACTCATGGTAACAATGCAACTACAATTAACGTCTTAGCAACCATACAATGAGGCAATCCTTGATGTTACTTACATATTCTAATTTTAAATGTCATTATGACATTTTTAAATTTCATACTATTTTTACGAATATACTAGTAGATAAAATATTGTATGCACCACGGGAGATATTCATGTTCTTTACCTTCGGTTGACTGTTGACACATGTCATGTTTTTTCCCTGAGGTTGACATGGTTAAAGACCGAGGGCCATGTTAGCACAAGAGTACTTCATCTAGTACACACGATTTCATAAAAGTAAGCCGATATTCCTCAAATTTTGCATGCGACAATAATTTTACATTTTGAACAAATTTTCTTAACGATACTTTCACATATTTGAAACAGAAAAGGTACTTTACCTGAAAAATCATGTTTTTCTATATACAGCTCGTGAGGGCTCATGAAGACCAATTCAACATTTTAGTATTAGGATTTTCTATTTTCGTGTTTACGTTTATATAAATTCCCATGAAATAGATGTACCGCTTTCTTTATGACTTCTTTGTTAGTTAATAAAGTTCCGTTGCTGTCCTTAATTTTATTTATTTTGTTTCTCTCTTTGCTCAATTCTTTACGCAACGCTGCCATATTCTTATTATCTTCTATTGGTTCTTTTATTTTGTTAGTATTGTATATTCTAATATCCTTCATATGTTTGCTTATAATTTTACTACTTTCCCTATATTCTACTGAATCTTTGTTTAGATTTCGTCTGTTTTGCATTAGCTTTTGAGTTTCCTTACTTATTCTCTTTGGCCTGCTATGGTTCGTGCCCATATACGCGGTTGGGCGCGAAGCTTGGCTTAGCGTTTTTTTGGCTCAGTCAGTCTCGGCCCGCCAGCTAGTACAGTCGATATAGCGGGACTGTGTTTCCATTCCTCGCTTGTTCGTTCGGGTGTGGGGGCGGTTTGTATAACATTGTTTATTGGAGACGGTTTTAGGCAGCTGTGCAAGTAGGATGTTGTGCGTTTTGGTGTTGTTTTGTGATGTCCGTATCGATGACCTTGCCGCTCATTAAATAATTCAGGAGGCCTGTAGGGCTAATTATTCCGACTTCTGGTCTGGGATCCATTCTCCCGAGCTAGCTATATAACGGCTTCGCAGATTTTTGTGGTCGACAAGCTGGCTTTACACAATTCTTCCAGAGTCATTAAAGAACTCATTGGACGACGCCGGTTTCCACCCACATCACGTCGAACGACAGTCGTAGTGATATTTGCCGTCCGGCTACAGCAATCAACGCTTACGAATCGAGGCCAAACTGATAAATCGAAGGTATTGTGCGCTCCTATATTTGTACAAATTTAGCTTTTGTATTACAGGCTCGGCCCGATCTTTGAATCATGTCTTGCCGCCAGCCAGCCATATAAATTTATTAAATTAAGCATATTTGCCGTCCGCCTCATCGTACACTCGCAAATTTAACCTTTGTTTTACGAGCCCGGCAACATCTGGGCATGGTCCGTTCATGTTTTGCTGCCAGTCGACGATGCAGATTACACGTTGAATTACTCGTATAGGCGTGAGTAATAGTTGTTAGATAAGGCGATTGTTGTATATGCTGACCACGTCGGTACCGCTGTAATGGTCGGCCATGAGTGTGGCCTAATAGATCTGTTTACTGTATTTGACTTATGAGTATTCCTTGTATTTGTGCATGCTTGCTTACAGGGTAACTTGTCACTGTGTCAAGATTAATGTAAGGTGAATGCTGGGCGTTTAAGCATTGCAGGTGAGTCGGTTGCGCTAGTCGTTGTAGTGCTGAAGTTCATGAGGCTGCTACTATATTCGACTTCCGTTAATCTTTAGGTTTCGCCAAGGTAATAAGTTAGAAGGTAGAATCATTTGATTTTCCCAGTTTTACTGTGGGTCTATCCTTGTATTTTCGTTTATGTCAATGAAACCGGGTGGCGCCCTATTCAATTTTATCAATGTCTACCGCTCCTTTGGCGGTTGCCCGTAGGTACTCATGTGAAAACCCCCCCACGGTCCACTGATGTTTAGCCGGCATTTTCTTGTTGCGGGTTGGGCAGCGTCAGAGGTGAGTTTTTGTCCCGATTATGTAAGATATCGTCCGCGCCGGCCGTTTATTTTTTGTATGTTCCGGCGCGGTGTCGTAAAACCCGTTTTAGACTATAACACTCTTAGGCGATGGGACATGTGGACGGTGCTGAGCTTTGAGGTTTAGGACCTACCTAGTTTCGTGATCTCTGAAAATGTCTATTTGACTTTAAAATATTGGCAACTGCACTGCGCTTGACAAATATTCATTACACAGTAAGTTTAAAGACTATGAACATCGGGCCAGTTTTGCAGTTATGACTGCAATAAAGGGTTTAAAAAGGTTTATTAAAGAATTGCTAGCTGCTCGTATAAGCAAAACTGGCAGATGTTTGTCTTTGAAGTCATTACTGCACTGCTAACGCTCTACCTGAAAATTATTCCCCATTTTTAATACACCCTGTATAATAGACCAACGCCTGAAGAACTACCTTGATAGACAAATCCCCGTTGAGCAAGCAGGCGTTGTCCAGGAGAGACGAACAAGGGACCAGATATTTAACATAAGACAATTAATAGAAAGGCAGGAGAATTCAACATACCTGCGGTTATGTGCTTTATGGACTATAGCAAGGCCTTCGATTGTGTGAGATGAAGGTGCCTATGGAAAGTACTCGAAGAAATGGGTGTACCAAAACATCTCACAAATATAAAAACCTTATATAAAGGAAATGAAAATAACGTAAGGATCGAAAATGAATCATCCGGACCTTTCAAATAGGCAAAAAGTGTCCGACAGCGCTGCATATCATCGCCTAGATTATTCAATATCTACGGTGAAATAATTATGCGGAAAACAACAGAACCCTGGCTAGAAGGAATTTCCATCGGAGGTAAGAGAATTAACAACGTCAGGTATGCTGATGATACCATATTAACTGCATAGGACGAGCAAGAAATGGAACTACTACTACCAAATATCACAGAATACGAAGATAAAACTAGTGCATACACTAGTATTCGCAATATTCATGTATGGGGTAGAAAGTTGGGGATATATATATTTCGTATGAGATGCTAATGGGAAAAATAAAAGGTCGGAGGCCAAGAGGTCGCTCCCCCACCAGAGGGGTAGATCTGATTTAAAAAATCACAGGAAAACCTCTACAAACAAACTTAACGAACACAGAAGACAAGAAAGGATGGAAAGATATTGTCAAAAATACAAACTAAGGACACGTGGAGCCACGACCTCTCATCCTTGAGAGCACGACTGAGAGAGAGAGAGAGAGAGAGAATATAATACAGCTAGTTTTGCTAATCAGGAGTTCTGATTATGTTTGCAAATTTTATAAAGACTATGTCTTCTCCCATTTTGTTGAAATCAAGTATTTTGCACTTCTTTTACTTGCTCTGAGGCCTATGCATTACATCATTAAAACTACAATAATTTCATTAGAAAAATATTGTTGAACATCGTTATTCCTTTAATTTTTTAGTAGTTTACAGGTACCATACAGCAATTGCTATTTTTGAAAATAACCAGTAGGTAATAGTATATTACATACCGAGGTGGGAAGTGTTTCATTACTGTCGAGAGATTAGGTAGTTTACCGAGACGCGTAGCGTCGAGGTTAACTTTATCTCGAGACAGGGATGAAACTTTCCACCGTGGTATGTATACTATTTTATTTGCAATCATCTAATTTTAAAAATAACTACAATTGAATTCTGAATAATAGATATCTTGATGTAGCTAATAATTTTGTTACCATGAAAACAACCCACTCAATGTTTTGTTACCATGGAAACACCCCACTCTTCAGGTATGTAATATTTTTCGGGGTATGTAATAATTTCCTGGCTAGTTTCAAGTAATCATCTAGTTCCCAGCTGCTGTCATGTCATGAAATTGACACATTACAATGTGATTGCGAATAAACAAAATACATGTTCGTTATAACACGAATTAAAAATATTCAGTTTAGGTTTTGTGATTCTAGATTCTATTTTCACTACCTCCATTAAACTTTTCTAAAATCTTCCATTACTGAGTATGGTGCACCTAAGCCTGTTGCTAGTTTATGAAAATCATGTGGAGTTGCTTGCTTTTTTCATGTTCTTCTAGAATTGAAAGAAGTTGTTTTTTTGGTTTCTCAATTCTACCAGAAACTTCCTTGGTCTTCACCAATTACGTGTTCAGTGTAGGTATCGTTTTAAAACCTCCTTATGTGTCTCGTCATAACGTTTATTTGTTACGTTGCAACCTAATTGCTGTTTTCTACATTTATTACATAAATGCTTTTCTCGTTCCTTAAAATGTCTATTAACTAGTTTTGAAATTTCTATTTTTAAAATTGTAACAGTAATTACTGTCACGTCATGAAGAAATATATATCCCATTGCATTGTTATATATCAAATAGATTATAGCATTTTTCATAATGCCTTATTGGAAAATTAACGTCCCATTACCTCTAATTCTGTAAATGACATATTGAACAAACTCTCTCAGTTTCAACTTAGTTCAAAAGAAGTAGAATCAACGACATGAACGTGCGATCTACTGCTTTGATCCGAATACAGGAATTCGTTTCGTTTTAGCGTTTCATCAAATTCAAAGTTAAAATTACGCTGACTAAATAATCGTGAAATAAATCGTTTAGCCCGCAGGCTTCCATAAGGAGATGTTTAAGTAAGAGACGGCTCGTTTTATCGTGTAATTCCGCGAATTTGCAATCAGAAAGATAAACAGAGCGCATTTTACATGCGGCCTAAGTTCAACAATATTTTAATGTAGGTATCGATTATTCAAATTGACTCTTGTACATAAATTGGTCACAAACTGATTTTTAATTTAAGCAGCGAGCAAACCGGGAACAAGAAAAAGCCGGTGAATAAATTACGTAAAGGTTGACGAGAATAATTTCATGCTGTGTGATTTTGATAAACGATATCCAACTTACCCCGCATTCTATAATCTAATTCTCGATATATTTAATGTAAATTAAATCCGATAGCGTCCCGACGTTTAATTTGATAGGTAATACATTTTCCTGCCTCGAGTCTAATTTTGTATTAATTACTTTCCACAAAAATTTCCGCTCGGCAGACTCACAGTTTATCCTAATTAATTATAATTTTATCGCGTTCGGCGCATTTTTGCGAAAGCTTGGTCAGTGAGAACAAACCGGTAATTATCGCAATCAAGAACGAGTTTATTTTTCTATCGTGGCTGCCATAAAATATGTTCTAGCGTGGAGGTGATGCATGCTCGAAATTTATAAAACCCAATGTACGCCTTATTAGCCTTATATTTTATACGACAAGCGCGACTGGATTTATTGGGGATATCTAATTTTAATGGGGACTTTTTGTGTTATAATTATGTTGCGGAAGAATCGACAACCAACTGTTGCAGTAGAATCTTGAAGACCTTCAGTGCTGCCGATCTATAATCCTCGTAGATAAATATTCTGTAATTTATAATTCCTGGCTTTATTTCTATTTGTAATAGTTATGCTAGCGAAAAGCCAATGATTTAATTATTCTAATAAATGAAACTGAATTAAAATTCTTTTATAAACTACTATAATTCTCTAAAATGATATCGGCAGCACAGCATTTGTGGCTTTTGGCAACGCACTAAATTACAAGGTGAAACAGGCAATAAATGCAATGAAAGCATGGAAATATAGTATTTTATTTTACAAACGTATAATGTAGGCTATATTACACGAGGATGAAGTTTACACACGAGCCGAAGGCCAGTGTTGTAATCATCCAAGTGTAATACAGCCATTATGCGTGTCAAATACAATATTTTATCTACAACTATGTATATAGTTGGTGACTCTGTAAGTCTATGTCAAATTCGAGGTTAGTAGGTTAGGTTTCGCGTCAGTCTATGTCAAATTCGAGGTTAGCAGGTTAGGTTTTGCGACACTCTGTGTCAAAACTGACGCAAAACCTAACTGCTAACGTCGACGATAATGTCATTTATTGACAATGTAGCCCAGTAATTAAAAAAATACCCTGTGGAATATGAAGTTTCATATTCCACTAGTGTAATATGAGCCGCTTTTTGTATTTAGAGCTGGATATATAATGCACTTATTATTTGACATTTGTAGATAAAGTACTTTTTTGCACTCCCGGGACTAAACGACCTACTTTAGGCGTCATGTTGAAGGACTCAAGTGCCGCTTTTAATCCCTGAGGGATTAAATTTTTATTTAATCCCTTCAAAATGACATTATTTTCAACATTACCTCAGTTACTCGTCTACATTTCCAAAACCATCCATTTTTCCGAATCGAACGTATACATTTTAAAACTAGCAAAATCAGACTTATTTCATGATTTGTCACCCGGGAGTGCAAAAAATAGCATATATACCTGAAGACCAAAGTGCCTTTGATCCCTTGAGTGATTATTGCTAAACTTCACTCGCGGGATCAAGTGATGCACTATTTGTCCCTTGCTATATAATATACTATTTTCTACGATCGTGTCAAAGTGACAACTTTTTGCACAGTTCCTAGTGTCAAAAGTGACGTTTGTGGCACTCTTAGGGCCGGTTGCAGAAAGCAATGTTAAGTCTGGTGTTAGCTACCGTCGCGTCAAAGTGAACAAAATCGCATCAAATTTTGTTTACTAATGTATTAGATACCATAAACATTTGAGATTTGATTCGTTTTTGTTCACTTTGACGTCGCGTTAGCTAACACCAGACTTAACGTCTTTTTTGCACGTTGCCATTGGTGGCGTGTTTTAACACTATATTAAAACACGCCTTGCCATAAATTTTAATGTCAACCTAACCCACTTTTAGGAGTTTTTGAATCCCTTGATTAAAACTCTACAAAAATACCTTTTTATGGAAGTGCGCAGTTTTACTGTAAAAATTAGAAAAGTGAAACCAGTTGCTGCCAATTTTTACCACCCCAAAAATTCTAAATAGAGTTTTCAACAAATCTTCACGTTTCAGAGTTCCCTGGACCCAAAAACAGTTTTTGTTCATTGGTCTGTCTGACTGTCTGTGTATCTCTCTGCCTGCTTAAGTGTGAACAGAATATCTCAAAAACGAAAAAAGGTATGGCATTGAAGCTTCATATATAAGTTTTGTGTACTATCTAGATGCGAGAGCAAGCTTTTGAAGAAAACCGCATAACAGGAAACATGGTGTTTACTCTTGTGGCTTTTCAGTTTTTTCGATTGTCAATTTTTTTTAAATTTTTATTGCATTTTTAATGTGTATTGATTTGGGATAGGTGATTTTCCAGTTGAATACCACTAAAATGGATTTCTTTTTTCTCCTTTTTTTATTAACTCCTATTTCAAATCGAACACCCGGTATTTTATTACGTTTTTGAATTCAGCTTGAAATTTTAAAGAAAATTTGTCTCTTTAACTAACGCTCGAATTTGTACGGTTTCTGTAGAATTTGTAATTTTTGAAAATCTTTGACAAATGCTTAAAAATTAAAAATCAAATTTTTTACCAATTATAAGATCTGTAAAAGGAAGTTGTGTGCGTGTATCAGACCAGGTTTTGTTTGTTTATTATAGCAGGTGCTTTTGAGCTTGTACGTAATTCAATTAAACGATGAGCTGAGGCGTGCGTCATGTCGGAAGGTGGTCATTTCCAACAGTTTCTTTGATTCACTTGTTTCCTGAAAACTTTGTTTTCTTTTAAGTTGAAATTATTGATGTTTCAATAAAAAAAAATTGGCAGCACCTGATTTCATTTTTCTAACTTTTGCAAAAAAGCTACGCGTTTTAACAAAAACTCTACATTTTTTGTAGAGTGTTACCCAAAGTATTCAAAAACTTTATCAAAACTTTAAAAAAATCACTGGCGTTCACTTGGCGTCCCTTTTTTCTTATTCAATCTTGCAAAAACGACTCATACGCATGCCATTTACTGACTCAAAAAATTGGCGCCGCATGTAGACACACCAAAATTTAAATTAATTTTCCAATCAAAAATGTAGAAAATATTCGATTATTTTCTCTCAAATTCAACACCCTTTATTTCAAAAACGACCCATGTTGAACGGAACTTGTCTTAGAATAAGTCAAGAAACATGCTAGTCAATTTTCTTCCCGTACTTAGGAAACACCCTATATATGGAATCTGTTTCGACTGGTGAAAAAGATGTAATTGATATGACTTGTTTAATTTCCATACGATGCACCCGTAGGTTTAAGATTACATAAAGCAATAAACCGGTGAAGTATTCGTTTATAATACCACTACAAAAAGCAAAACATCTGTAAAGGGCTTTACTCAGAACTTCCCTCGCGAGTGAACGTTGTGACACTAAATGATTTTAAAAATCAAAGGAAACTAGGTATAAAAATTTCTTTAGGTTCCAAATAATACGGAAACAATAAAAGAATACACTTGAATGCGAATTAAATTAATTTTCAAATAAAAAACATCATTAGCGTAGGGATTTGAACAACAGGCGCCTGCTAATGCAATCTAAACGTTGAACAATATCTTGCAAGCCTACCAAGCACCTCTTCTATCATTGCGTTGCAATGAGCTTAACTTTTCGCGCCGGTGACAGGCATATCTAACTTTCATGCCGAAGCAAAGTGCGACACCCATTTCCACCAAATCACGTACGGAAAAATAATTATATTTTTTACAACAATAAATCAACCTAGATAATTCTTTCACTAAAAATTTCTTTATTCTTTCTTTCATATTTCATACGCTTTTTGTATAAAATTCTGGGCAATAGTTTCAAATATACCACATTCCTCGTACGCTTTATTTAAACACTTTCTGGTGCAATTGTTAAAAATTCCGGGGGAGGGATTCGATCTACATCATCCGCGGACGCAATTGTTACCGCATCGATGGTTATACTGCGCCATGCAGGATCGCTGGTATGTGTTCGAAACGCAGCTGCATTTAAGAGAACGGTGTTATTGTTCAAACGTTTTTAATTTTCTGCGACCTTATCTTGTATCTGTTGGGTCCTATTTTCGTCAAGTGTAAAGGCTGACCTATGTGCAAATTATTATTACTTTCATCTTTTCCACTTAACACAAAAATAAACAAAACTTAATTTTTTAAGGTGCTCACCCTGTACATATTTGTCCGAAATTTTCTCGGTTTTATGCCTGGTAGATATATAATCTGCATGCAAAATATCATCATCCTGCAAAAGATAGTTTTTGAATTATACCGCCGACAGGCAGACAGGCAGACGGAATTGAGAAAACCTGTTTTTCGGCATCTAGGGTCCCTGAAACGTGAAGATCTGGAGAAATCTCGGAAAGTGATTTTTTCGCGATTACAATACTTCCTTCGTCTTTTAGACTAGGGAAGTAAAAAATAAAATAAAATTAACATTCTTTGGAATTTTCAAATTTTATATTTGCTCTATGTGAAATTTAAGGAAGTCATACAAATTATATAAACTGTTACCATGCCAAAATATTTTTTCCCATTTTCGAATAGCCTTACTGTACCTTCAGTAACTTTTAACATTGTCCTATATAATAAGTTTGCCTAGACAGTTGTTGGTAATTTTTGAGTAGTGATTCGTATTCCTTTTGTGAAGATTTCCAAGTGAATAACGTGATTTTACAACGTTTTAAGTCTTAGCTTTACCTTCGATGCTGTCAGATGCATTTTTGGACTCCTTGTTATAAACGTTTAGTAATAGCTATTTATGTTACAAGTACGAAATTAAGGACTTTTTTGGACGAGCCGTAGTTTATGGCCAAGACACATAAATAAGGCGAGGCTAAAAGTCCGCTCTCGTGCGAGTTACATACATATTTTTGAGTCTACTGCATTGGCAGCTTTTTTTTCTAATTATAAAATGACAGTTTAATTGAGGAAGTCGGGAAAAGTCGAGGTCGAGGTTCTGATCATACCGCAAAATTGGAGTGTCTATTTAGATTTGGATTAATGGAAATGGTTGTTAGTTTTTGTTGCTACGGTTATTACTGATTAAAAGTAAAATTTACTAGTATAAAAAAATGGGAGTTTTTGGCCTTTAACGCTGCCGAAACTGACAGCTTTTCGATGCAGTAGGACAAAAACAAATTTATCTCGAAAATTATCAGTAATTCGCTGCAGATTTGTTATAATTCAAATTCAATAGTATTTTGGAATTAAATTTTGAAGTACGAAACCGTTATCGCTCTATCTTCATGTGGCTTAACGTTTTTCCGAATTTATGTTAGGCCTTTCTCTAAGAAACTTCCGACATCCTTCGCGTTATATCGGCAAATCGATAGCAAAGCTGTTAATGCTGAAAATGAAATGGTCCTCTGTTTATTGATCCCACATCGCACCGTGGAGACAAACTATAGCACCTGGTAACAACGAATCCATCCTGGTCCGATTGGTACCTTTTATTATTTCGAAGCACTTGGTCAGCGAGTGCAGGCCAGGGATATTTTATAAAGCATTTTGTATACCCAGGGCCACAACTACCGCCTTGCGCTTTCGATTGAATTGATATCGCATAGCTTATCGAATTACATTTGTTATGGGAGTTACGTATGGTATATTCCAATCCGTAGCAGTTTGTAACTAGTAAACAATTATCAGTTGTTTAGGAATCATACTCGCTTAGTGTATTTTCAGAAATCTGTTGTTTTTTACCTTTCTGTTATATGCGCGCTATCTGGAGATTGAGCGAAGTGCTTGCTTTTGGATAAAACAAATACAATCTTTTTGTGATTACCTGCACCAATAAGGCATCTTCAAGTTACCAAATCATTTTCTTGAATAGCTTTTGTTGAGTGCCAGGTGACTCTAATTTCGATTAAGATTTGATATTCTTCGTCTGCTCGATTCCTCGTGCATTTAATCAAACCAACCCTGCTTCTCTTGCTATAAAACTTCTGGATTACTTTTGTATTGGACGAACCTGTAATTATTAATGTGCCATTTATTTGAAGCTGAACCGATAATTTCAACATCGATTCGCTTTGAGTTTTTGTTGAGCCACTTAAATTTTAGTTTTCGACAATTGTGTTATAATAGACTGTGAGTTAGTATTTCTATCCTATTGCTGAGATTACGTTATTGACCTTCATACTTTTAAGTTTGCTATGTAACTGGGCCCTCATGGGAGCACTGTTCAATACATTTTTCGGTTAAGTCCCGTTGTTTCCATAAATACATTGTTTATTTCGGCAATAGTTTTTTTATTGAATATTTATTACTCCATTTCAGCTTATTTTACTGTATTATTTTATAATACCGTAAGGGACGCCCGTATATATAAGAAAATATAGGAAAACCTGGAGTAAGAGTAAAAGTAATCAATCGAGGTATACAATCCAACTTAGAGCAGATATGAAGAAGCAGTAAAAGTAACTCAGTTACAGATTCTGTAGTTCTAGACCAGTGATTCCCAAAGTGGGCGATACCGCCCCTTGGGGGGCGCTGGAATGATCCAGGGGGGCGATAGCAGCTTCGGCTGCATTTGGGGGGCGGTGAATAAAAATAAGGGGGCGGGGAAAGCTTAAAGAAGGAAGAAAAGATAAGAAGATTTAGAAAAACCATTGGTACATATTTCATCTATTGTGTAAATAGTGTAACATTATTTTCCAAATAAACACACAAAATGCAAGTTACATATTTATTTATTCCATGAAGACTATTTACCATTATTAAGTGTTCTTATTCTTCTTCATACCATTTGTTACTTTATTTATTCAGTCTGTTTATTCTCTTTCTTTAATTTTACTTTGTCACACCCTTTAATACACCATCCAGAAAGTAAATACCATTATAATAGTAAAGGGCTTTTATTATTCAAATTTGCTTTTACTCAAAATACAAGTTACAAATTCAGAAAATATTCGTTTATTTTAAAAATATTATTTTCTCTAGCAATAATAATTTATACAAAATTTCTATATGGTATATTTTATTATAACATTTCATAATTGACTTTTTCAGACAATAATTTGAGTTTGGCTTTCACTTTAGTTATTCCGATTGTCAGTTAATACCTACAAATTAAAACCTAAGCTCTGATGTTACCAAACAACTATCCCAACTAAATCAACGTATATGCTCGAACCTTTTTAATAAACTATTCACAATTTAACAGTAAATGTATCTAATGTATCATTCATTAAACAATTCTCAAATATTTATGTTGTACTTTTAATTTATAAATCCTTCCTTGTACTTTTTAATTGCGAATTAATTTATTTTTTCAAAATAATTTCCTACCTAGAAATACTCTTATAGATAATTATCAGTCTCAAGAGGCTACCACTATAATATATTGCTGTTTGTTCGCTTAAAGAATGTAGGTTCCCAGGGGGCGCTGAGTAATTTTTCTTCTGAAAAGGGGGCGGTAAGCCAAATAAGTTTGGGAACCACTGTTCTAGACCATAAAATGTGGTTTCGATTCCTACAGATTTCAACGGTCGTAAAAATCTAGCACCAAGCCCTATGAGATTCCCCAATCTGGCACTGGTTACCCTGGGGTCTTAATTGCTAAACCTATTCAGAGAGGAGAGGCCGAAACCCCTGCAGGGAAAATGCCACAAGGCTGACGGCGACGATTAAGAAACGAAAAATGTTCTCGCTGTTTCATTGAAATCATGAAAGGTCTTTATGGTAAAACTTAAATTAAATTTCGAATAACTGAATTCGAATTACTGAAAACGGCAATTAAGCAGAGTTCATCTATAAAAATCAAGGCGTCTACTACTCAATCTTTTAAATTTAAATGACTAGTTCATGACTTCGAAACAGCAAGCTCCTAAAGACATTCAGCTACTTTCAGATACTTTCCTAAACACGATTTTTGGCGATTAGTAATATTAATAACAACAGCTGAAGAGGACCTGACCTGCATAAGTCAATATGTAAACTGCAAGCATTAACTGAAGAATATCTAAGGCGAAACCATTACGACGCCCTGTCAGAAAAAATATTCGATTATATCGTAAATCGTGTTGGACATTAAAAGCCTTCGAAATTTTAAAATATATCGATAAAAAGGCACTATTTGTAATAAAGTGAGTAAGAAAATACAGCTGGATTTTTGCAAGACGATAGCAATACGTACGCTATTTTTAAAATATTTATTTACAAAATCCAGTCTTGTAAATGAGAATCTTAAGCTCATTCAACGGTCGTACAACGAGTCTAAATGGCAAGAACTAAATATTTTCTCAATAACTGACAAACTAAAGCAAAACAGAATCGCTGATCCAGAAAAGCACGAATGTTTCTTCAAAGTGTGGGGGAACGCCATCGAGCAAGATGTGACCCTCATCAATGAACATACGTTTATTGGAATGTTTTTTTACTTATTGCTTCTCCCACCACTGTAAAAGTATGCCCCAACGTTTTAAGAACACCCTGTATACATACCCAAGTTGAAGCGACATGTAGAAGCCCTTCACGATCATGAAGTGCTGATCCAGAACAGGGCTTAACTCATCCGCGGCCGTTTTCCAAAATTGGAAAATCTTGAACGTTTGCTAGAAGTTGCAGTTAAATTTTTGCAAAAAAAAATGAGTTTTCAGATTTATTAGAGAAGCTCGGAGGAATGTGTGATCGAATGGGTTCCCCTTGTCAGTTTTCCACTCAGCTGGCCTATGTGGTGATGTAGGGCACGTATTTTCGGCTGTGATTAGGGCAGTGCACGGTGCATTTAATATGTTTTAGTAGTAGCAAATGTACTAAAATTCAATTTAATCGTAGTAATATTTTGTATCTATGTTTGGAGGTTAATTTCGGTTATTTGTCTTTACGACTTGGATATTAGTGCAGTCCATATTGTACAAATATGGTTGTTTAATCGAGTTCTTCAAGATATTTAACACGTTATGAGTGATTCCCATAAAAGGGAAAACATGGTATACTGCTTAAAGTTAGTTTATGCTTGAGGTAAATTAAGTCGCTGATTGCCTAACCTAATTTTTACCTTGATACCCAAACACTTTTAGAACTTCATAATTTCATATTTGATTGGTATCAGGCTGTAGGTACAACCTTTTATTTGGTATGAGAAAAATATATGCAGGCGCTTGGATGGGATACACCCGCTATAAACAAACTTACAATTCATTTGGGAAAAGCGTAAAACACATTCAGTTCGTGACGACATTTATTGTGAATTGCTCGTTTAATGAAATTGCATAATTACATTAACTGTTTGAATCCCTCGCGGCAGCGATTACAGTAATTACTCCCCATTACAACACGACGATAAAGCAATTCTAAAAACAATCGAGCGAGATCTTCGACCCAATGTAAGGGTGTACGACAGAGAACTAAAAAACATGAATGATATAGCCCAAGAACAGAAAACACTCTCGAAAAAAAAATAGAAGACGCAAGCTCAGAACAAATCAAATGATTCAAATGAGCCAAAAGTAGGAAGAGAATTTAACTAAAAGACCTGAGCAGTAGGGTCACCCTTTAATGCTGTTAAAAACACGTTCCAGGAAAGAGGGGAAGAGGTCCGCAGGACCCCAGGGAAACTAAAGTAGAAATGTAGAATAAAGTTACTTTACCGATAGTGACGTTCTCCAGCAAATCCTGAACAACACCAGAGAGGATGAAAATTTGACTAAGAAGCACGGAAATGAGATTTTAAAGTAAAACATAGAAGAACCGAATAAAAGATGGGTAAAACCATTATAACGCATAATTCAAGGACAACTAAGACGGCTGGTACATGTGAACAGGATGGGAGAGGAAAAAGTAACCAAAAGATTATACGAAGCAAGGAAAATTTTAAAAGAAAAAGAGAAAGACCAAACAAGACGTGGCAAGTATCAAAAGTGTCGGAAATCAGATGAGTGGAGTGGAACAGTATAAAAGAACATACAGTAGTTAGGAAGAAATGGAAGAAATTATGAAAAAGAGAGCCACGCACCACCTGGCCCACTAAATGTCTTGCACCGCAACGTAGACGCCCAAGGATTAAGTAAAAAAGTAAGTACAATTTAATAAGTTACGTATTAAAATTCAGACTCCAAATAAAGTGAATGGATATTTTTCTTTTAAGTATAGTCCTATGTATTTCTTTGGGTTTGATTTTTAATGTTTTGGCTTCGATTGAGTCTCAAGAATCTAGGGGTGAA
Source organism: Agriotes lineatus (assembly GCA_940337035.1). Classification (NCBI taxonomy): domain Eukaryota; kingdom Metazoa; phylum Arthropoda; class Insecta; order Coleoptera; family Elateridae; genus Agriotes; species Agriotes lineatus. The sequence goes on along the minus strand of OW679197.1, from coordinate 37,426,886 downwards.
CTTTACTTTTATGTTTAACTAATTTGTCCACCTACTAAGGCAAGTCGAACCCGACCCAGTCTCGTTAGTTAGTTAATGGGTGGCATGTTTACAGTTTGAGATCATTCAAAAAATCTAGTAACATAACGTGTTTGAACATATTGTGAACCAGACCGTTACATGTTCAAAATAACTAAATGCGAACAATTACTTTAATATAGTATGACCGAATATCTTCTAGAGGACTGTGGAATTGTTTGTAATATGGTGTTTTTTGCGAATTTGACTACTTTTGGTTATAGTTCAGATCCCCGAAGGGACATATTGGAATTTGGACAGCATAAACAATAGTTCCATATTGTAACCACCATACGAATCACGAATCCAAGGAAAATCCATTAGGTATGATAGGAAATTCTACTCCATGCATTTGTCAAACACATACATGGTAGCTGCCCAACCATCACGAATAGCTTGGTTTAGAACAGAATGGCAAATAGTCCTTTGAATAATACAATGATTACAGTTCAAGTGGCAGCAGTAGAACCGTATACATACACAAATAAATTCTCTTTTATAGTATAAGTTTATGCACCCACTTAGTTTATTTCAATTTAGCACTTAATTCTTCTGTAGATCACTATTTATGCGTATGACATTATGCATCTGTACGTACCAGTATATTATTAATTAAAATTGACCGTTAAAGTCAGTTTTAACTTGTGCTTGTCAATCTCATTCAATAAATTTTTACACCCCATTTGTTCTGTTTATTTTAAAATACCCGCCAAAACCATTGATGATCAAACAATCGATAATACAGATTTCTATTCTTAATCGTTATGGCTTTTCTAGTTGTTATTAATCATAATTTTAGGTTAACAGTTTTCCATTGTTTATGTATCCAACTACATGACGACATCACCCCTTTTAATTAAACTTTTGTGTTACATTTTATAATAATAATTACGTTTTTCAGATAAATCTTGACTCATTTGTATTAAAATTGCAATCATAACTGTACTATTTACAAATGAACTGCAAATACTGTTGTAGGAAACCGAAATCCCAATGATAACAAAATTATCACAACCCATATCCTTTTAGGTATATTATTTTTAAGCTGCTTTATTATTATGTAGTTATTAAATTGCTTTGTCATTTCATGATCATATCAATAGTTATTGCAAACTATCACGTTTGGATTAAGTATAATAAATGGTATTGGCAAATATAACTCCTTCTTATCTAACAGTATGAAAATAATTCTGATTATGAAGAATAGATTACGGACTGGATTTCCTAGAATTTAATAGAAATTGGCAACATACAACATTCTGGCAACAGAGGAAAAAATGGATATAGGCTATCAAAGTCATAATAATCATTTTCTAAATTGAAACGTTTCTAAAATTGTTTTACGTGTTAGGGATGAAATATTTTATGGCTTTGGGGTGCATTATTTTTAATTTTTAATTACTACGTTTGCCACGCCTGGAATGTTTTGAGCCCTGGAATGTAATATAATCTTGACGGATGTATTAGGCATTGGTTCGCGGTCAGTTTTTCGGGGACCCAGACGCCACGTGCAACCAATGAACCGTATCAATGGGGCTCGGGTAGAAATGAAATTCTAAAATACACAGAACGTTTTGGGGTGCGACAGCGGCGCGACGTGTGAGTGAAAGTGGTCTGTTTTGCGTAATTATTTCTTGGCGTAAGCGATTATATGCGAACCAATAATTAATTATAAGGTGATGAGTTGCATAATGCGAAGCGAAGCGGCGAGCGTAGCTAGGCGTAATTAGGTATAGGATTAATTTAACTAGAGTAGAATGTACGTACTATTGTAGCTAGTTGAATGGCATTTGGTAGACTTTTTGGCAATTACAGCGTCCGGTATACGTCAGAGGTTCTTGCTTTGCTAGTCGACTATGTGATAGTCAAATAGTTGAATCCTGGAGCTGGACCACGAGGTCCGCACAGTGATTCGCGGAAGCATGTCGTTCCGCACCGGAAGCATGAAGTTCCAAATTATAAGCCCCGTTAGAGCAATAGCAAGATTTACGGTAATTGCTGTACTGTGAAAGATCAGTATACTACGGTAGTTATTACCGACTCTGTACGGGTTGTAACAATAGTTAATCTAGTGGATTACTATTGGGCAGTACTAGCGAAAAGTACCGACAGCTAACTCAACCAGTGAAGGCGGCGATGAGGTGCCAAAGGGTTGAGGCTGACGGATGTAAGGCCCAGCATTGTGATGCCACTGCCAGGAGTACGGAACGGCCTGGGGGGGCGGCCACCCCCGGTGAGTACAATTATTATTATCGATGAGATTTACAGGTCAGTAAGTTTATGTTCTTTTACATTTAACTGCCTGCCTCCGCCACTGGGCCAAGGAATGTTCGAACCGCACTGTTTGCACCCCGTTGCCGCTTTGTGGTCATGGGTGAGTTGCATCGACCACCTTGACACATTTCAAAAGTAAGGGAAATTGAATTTTAATATAACACACATAAACACCCGTCTAACATACGAAACATCTAAATTCCGCATTTAATTATGGTGTGTGTAAAATAAACTCCCACCATCTGATTTCCCCCTTCCTGATTTTCTCAATAAATACGTTCAGTCTGTTAAATTATAAAGGAATTAAAACCAGATTCAATTAACAAAAGACATATAATCGCCGAAAAATTAATACAGATTTCTTTCAAAGGTGATTTTAGCTTCGAAGCGCCGCTGTTCGAATTCAAGCAGCGAATGTCCCCGTCTCGATCATGCCGTGTCCAAAGGGCCGCTTCCCTGCACGTGTAGATCCCTAACAGTGCCCAATTGTTCTCGCCTTGGTGCCATTCCGGGTGACTGCCACTGCACCCCATTAGCGCCGGGAAGGAATTTTGGGACCAACTCGCGGGGTCAGAAACGTGCTTAGCAACCAATTCTTAACACGGCCTTTCCTGACGGAACTGAGTGTCCTCACTCGGGTAACACGGCACGGAAGTCTGAAACTTGTACAGAATGTCTGAGACAGAGCACCTTGACAAATAAAATAGAATAAAAAATGAACACGGCAGGTTGCACTCCTTAGGTAACAGCAATCCAACCTATACCCTAATGAGAATACAATACACTGGGCCCAGTTTATTATTAATTAATAAAAGTTGAAAAAGTAATATATCTACATATAATAATTAAAAATTTGGTCACGTCACCAGTAGCCTTGCGCCCGCATACCTCAGTGACCCCAGGCATATGATGTGAATACCACTACCATTCGACCACAATGTGTTCCCGCCAAAACAGAACTATGTGTTACCTGTACTTGACCACAAAGTGTTACCGCCGAAGCCCATAGCAAGATAATCACAAAATACCCCTGACCCTTACCATCACTCTCCATTATCACCCGACTCTCCTACTCGAATCGGATCCATGGCCTGATGTTATCCACACCAGCCACGCTGTGATACCTCAACTGAGAGCGACTACTGCCTGGGATGTCTGACACTTCATATCGGTCGTTTCCCAACACCCTTGAAATCCGGAAAGGACCTCGCCATCTCGGTTGTAGCTTATGGCTTGTTCCCGTAGCAGGAGTACTCGTAATTCGCAGCAGTACCAGTTCCCCTACGAGGTACGGACGAGACTGACTCCTTTTCTGGTCAATCCTCCGCTTTTGTTCGCCCTGATAGCGATTCATGTGTCCTTCCATTCGTGCTCGGATTTCGGTCACGTCGACCACCTCCTCTGTGTTAGTCACAAGTTGTGCCTGTGAAATAACTCTATACCCCATTAAAGCTTCGCTTGGCGTCACGCCAATCGCCTGATTAAGTGTACCATTTAACCCTATCTGAATATTATTAATTTTCTCGTCCCATTTCTTTTCAGCTTTATTTGCTCCCATGGTAGCTAACGAGTCAGTTATAGTTTTGTTATAGCGCTCAACCTGACCGTTTCCGCGAGGCATAGCCACTGCATTTAAATGATGTTTAATGCCAACTTTCAAGCAGAAATCTTTGAATTCATTACTCGTGAATGAGGTTCCTCTATCACTTATCAGCCTATTGGGGACTCCGAACACTTTAATCATATCATTGAGAACCCTTATTGTAGATTTAGAGTTAGTGTTTTTTACTGCATAGATTAGGATAAATTTTGTAAAGGCGTCAATTATAACAAGAACATGTGTATTACCTGTCGTGCTCCTGATAAAAGGCCCTAAATGATCGATGTGAATAGTGTGAAATGGTTTTGGAATTTTTTTAATAGGGTGCAATTCTCCCTGCGGTTTACCTGAAGGTGATTTAAAATATAAACAATTTAAGCAGTTTTTCACATACTTCTTAATAAATCTACGCATCTTCGGAAACCAATATTGACTTGCAACCAACTCATAAGTTTTTGCAAAAGCAAAATGGCCATTTCTATATGTAAATTTTGCTGCTACTTGTTAATTTAGTGGTAGCATTCCACAAATTGTTCTAATCGCAATTGCTTTACTATGGGTACAGTTATTGTAATTACATTAATTGCGAGCTACAGTGGCGTAACGCTTCATGAACAAATTTCAATTAAATTGACGCCATTATAATAAGAAATGAAATAATTGGCATTCAATTATTCATTTAAGACAATTGTATTTAGGTAGTTATTCCTAAAACCTCTGGGGTGTGATCCAACACCCACATCGCCTCCCATAAATATGCCACTGGCCAGTTATAATTTACATCTGCTAATGGCTACCAAATGTATCAATGGTTAGATAAATTCGAACAAGCTGAACGAATTTACGTTTAGTAACAAAGTAGCTTTATAGTAACAGTGGTTTTGTAACTTATTTTCAATTCCCACATTAATAATTCCTTATTGACGAATCCGAGTTATTAACTGTTTTTGCAGTGTAAACACATATTTGCCTGTAACATTATCAACACTGACGGTAAATAAAATTGATCAACAACCTTCTTTTTTTTAGGTTTTGAGCACCCTTTGACAGAGATGCCATTCACCTGTTATCAGGTGGTTGGACGTACATATGATTACGCAATTTTATTTAAGTAGCGACCTGTTACGGAGCACATCCGTAAACACCACAAGCAAATACTCCAAGCACACAAATGTAAACAAATACGAATTATTAATGTCTTATAATTATGTACATCGTTTAATATCGACATTAATTAAACACACATTTTCGCTTGTTTTGGGGCTACCCATCGTAACCCGTGCGAAGTAATTTTGTACACTATTCCCCCTTTTAATGCATAGTTTTGAAATACATCTTTATTATTAGGAGTAACATTTCCAGTCTCAAGAGTTGATTTAATGTATTAAGTACTTTTGTTATATTGTTGGGCTTCAACAACCAATCTCAGATAAATTTTTAGCTGTAACATTCGGAAAATTCGTTTAAGATATTCAAAAGTGTCTGTATTATTTCTGGTTGTTCGATACCTTCATTAACCACAATATTATTAATAGAATTAATAACAAAATTACAGGTGTTATTGTCTTGAAAAAGTAAAGTGTTACCAGTTTTCGAATAACACACATCACATAATTCAGTAAAATTGTTTTTCCAATCAAAACCTCTACACCTATTACACTTTCTTCGATTATATATAGTTCGATTTCTCTAATGACGCCATCGATTTTTATTTCGGTACATGTGATCAAAGTAGGTTTTAGTTGCTGACCGAAAGCAGTGGACAAAACAATTACGCAATCAAGTGGCTTTAAAGTTAACAAGATTTTTTCGGCGGTACGTTTTGTAATGAGGGAACACTCGCTCCCGAAACCTACGTAAGATTTTATGCAAAACCTATTAACGGAAGCATTCTTGTAAAATTTTGCGTTACTATCTTGTCCTGATCTTATAACATTTACGTGCCTATATTCAATTGCTTTTTGACGTGAAGTTCCCTGCGGACAGCTCCTTTTAAAATGACCGCCCTCTCCACATTGATAACATGTTCTTAAATTACTTTCCCTTTGTCCCTTTTAGATACGCCTACCTCATTCTTTTCATCTAACGTTTTAAAGTGGCTCGCTAATACTGCAGGATCTCAAATTCCCGCCGTTTCTACAGAAAATTTGATTTGTTCGTCACTTATTCCGCCCATAATCAAATTAACTTTATCCTCATCCGAAATGCCCAATTTCAGTTTATGAATTAATGCTAATTTCTCAAACGTATATTCGTACAATGTAGTGCCTGATTTTGGTATACACGACATCATATTATGCAAAGCTTTATTTAAATCTCGTTTTGGTTTGAAATTTTGCAACAACATTGCTTTCCACTCGGACCACTCAAATATCCGTGTGGGCAAGCCACGATACCATATCTCGGCGGGACCTCGTAATTTGCTTAATGCCAAATGTGAGACAGTTTTGTCATCCCAGTGATAAATATAGGCATATTCTTCGACAGATTCTAACCACTCGGTAACATTTTGGGCAAGTGGATTAAATTCGTCGATTAAATTAGCTGTAAGCGTATTGATACTTGAGAATTGGTTTTTATCTTTTACCTGAAGCTGGCGTGCAAACTTGGCCATACCTTCAACGATGGCATCGCCTAATTGTGACACTGTTGTCACACTTTCCGGCGACCTCCTCATCCGTCCTCGAGCTTCGCCGCAAGAGCGCCTCGATACCTCCAGGTGTCCCGAGGTCTCCGATCGACGGGATGACGATCCAGCACCACCTGCCTGAGAACGTCCAGCGACCGACCGCTCCGAAAAGGCCCTTCGCCGCTTTCCAAGATCAGCTCCTGGACTTCGGGTTCGGGGTCGGCGAGCCCGGTGCTGTCGCTCCACAGAACGCCGCCGGCTGGTCGACCGCCGCGTACCGGAACGCCGCTCCTCTCCATTTACGACGGCCCTTCCTGGTTCAGCCATAATTCACTCTCACTAATTAATTATCGCGCGCGCAAACAAATACGACTGCTACCTAAGCAGATAAGGATCTTTATCCCACTTCTGATGTTAAATTATAAAGGAATTAAAACCAGATTCAATTAACAAAAGACATATAATCGCCGAAAAATTAATACAGATTTCTTTCAAAGGTGATTTTAGCTTCGAAGCGCCGCTGTTCGAATTCAAGCAGCGAATGTCCCCGTCTCGATCATGCCGTGTCCAAAGGGCCGCTTCCCTGCACGTGTAGATCCCTAACAGTGCCCAATTGTTCTCGCCTTGGTGCCATTCCGGGTGACTGCCACTGCACCCCATTAGCGCCGGGAAGGAATTTTGGGACCAACTCGCGGGGTCAGAAACGTGCTTAGCAACCAATTCTTAACAAGTCATTATAGCTGATCGTTATATCTAATAGTAGCTAAGTCTGAAACTTTTCTAGTAGCTGTGAAACTGGTAAGTAAAGAATTACAAAACAAATGACACGATACCATTTGAAACTATAAAACTTTGCAGGAAATACAAAAATGTATGTTTAACATTTGGCCACGAATGTATTAAAGGCCTAAATCGTACAAAGACAAAAAATTGAGTTTCTGACACTTTATAGACTCAGTCCGTTAAACAGAGTTTCATTTCATTTCCCTAGCAGTTCATTCAAACAATTAACCCCTTGCACGATAAGTTTCCAACAGCTTCCACACATCCGAAACCATAAAAGGAGAAATGCGTATCCAAATTTCCAGCGATGCGGGCCTGTCAGGCGCCTAGAAGTTGAGGCCAAACGTCCCCCGGTACTAATCATCAGATCAAATAATTAATTACATCGCTGCACATTTTAAGCTTTCCCATTTCAAGTTTGTTGAGCAACCATGGACAGGCAAAAAACGGCCGCGCTGGGCCGCGTGAGCTTAATCTGTGAATTAGCCCGCAGCTCGAAATGTATCATGTTATGTCCGAAGAACTGACACTTATGAAATTGAATACCGGCCGTGCGTTGACGACTTAACCGGTGGTCATCGCATAAAGGCGATGCCTTTAAATTATACGGCTGGAAATTAGTTCCTAATTTGCCCACGACTTGTTTGCGTTGAAGATTTAGAACTGTGCTTTGGGAGCAGGATGCTGCATAATGCAAGCGCCCGTGTTGAGTTCTAGGATGCTTTTTTATTAAAAATTCCTGCACAAATTACTGCTTCCCCAATTACATTTATTGCGATGGAGAAGCAGCCGAAGCTAATTAATTAAAACGGCAACTAGGTTAACTTTAGCCTGTATTCTTTTAGTTCTTTTGTCAGGAGTATTGTTCTATTACCGCCACTCTGCAGCAAACTAAACTCTTATTTGAAAAATGCGCTTTTTCTTAAAACAAATTGAAATTTTAAGAATGCAGCTTTTAATTATCATAGACTAACAAACAAACGATACTATGTTCACACTGTATTCTACTTAGTAAATTATTTTTAAATTAGTCGAAATTATAAAAAATATCTGTAAAAGGCCTTACACAGAACTTCTCCCACAAGTGGTAACTATCGAACTAAAAATGTTTTTGCTACTCCTCTCTCTATCGGATAAAAAAATTTACCAATTTTCTCTAACATATTTGGGATAAAGCAGAGTTTAATTTCTCTTGTATCTGTTGGGTTCAAAATGTGCCTATTTTTGTGAAACTTAAGCTATAAAGAAATACTTTTCTCTAAACTAATGGTTCTGTAGTTAGCCCTAGAACAGCTATGATAGTTATCGTTCCGAGTGTTGCCATGTAGGGGCAATAGAAGCAGATTGTGTATCTGTATTGTATATACTGTTATAGCCTCGCTTAAATAAAGTTTTAAATACAATACAGGGTGTGCCTAAAATTATGGGACACCGATTAGTCATAGAGTCTTTACGGCATAATAAATCGATTAAACGTAATATACCTTAGTACAAAGTCCCTTCAGTAAGAAGTTATGGGGCCGCGAAGTTCAATTTTTAAATTAAATTTATTTTGTTAATTTACAGATATGTAAATATGTCGATTTGAATTTTGGTATACATGCTTACTATTTTGTAGTGCACTAATAGGAAAAATTTCATAAGCTAGACTTAACCGTAAGGGGTACTTTATCTATCTTTCAAACCTTTTTTTAGCTCTAACTGTAACATTTTTCAAAATTTTAGGTTATTATTTGAAATAGAATTAAATACACAAAAATAATGCGCTCTTAGTTCATAAGCCTAAGAGCAACCGTTTAGCTTAAAATGCTCATCAAAGGTTTTTGGTTGTCATTAAGACGTGCAATAAAATAGCCATGATCACAAAAACAATGGGTAATGATTGTAATCTAGTAAACAACAACAATAAATCAATTAATGACGTTGGTGACATCAGTTTTTTGTCTTTTGTGCTTACGAAAATGCTGCGACATAACGAACCCTTCAGCATTGGAGAATTCGTTATGTAACGGCATTTTCTTAAACATAAAAGAACAAATTGGTATGTCACTAATGGCATTAATTGTTTTATCATTGTTTTTTACTAGATGACCATTGTTTTTGTGATCATGGCTACTTGATAATTGCACGTGGTAATGACTACCAAAAACTTTGATGGGCATTTTAAGGTAAAAGGTTGCTTTTAGGCTTAAGAACTAAGGGTACATTATTTTTGTGCTTTTTAATTATCTTTCAGATAGTAACCTAACATTTCAAAAAATGTTACAGATAACGAAGTTATAACTCAAAAAAGTTTTCAAAGATAGGTAAAGTGCCTCTCACAGTTAGAGCTTACAATACCGGGATTCCGGGATCCCGAATACCGGGATCGCGGACGAATTTTGTCCGGTATTGAAAATCGGTATTGCTGTAGAAAATACCGGTATTTCGGTATTAACATTTTCCTATAAAAATTACATTTTATAAAAATATTTACTACAGTTAAACATGAAATATGTCTCATTATGGGACCAATAAATCAAAAATCAAAAATGCTCTAAAAGAGGATCATCAAGATAACACATAATATATGTAAAACAAGTCTATATCAATAGAAACGTAAACAACTAACAGAATACATGGCAGTTCAGACACTTCCCCAGCCCGGCGTGGTGGGACGGTGCGCGCGATATAGTAAACAATACACTCGTACTCCAAAGTTTTTGAGATTTTAGTAAAGGAAATTAATATTTATCAAGAATTTTAATTTATTGGTTTGTTGGTTTATTAGTTAAACATAAAAAACTAATTTTCTTATATTTATAAAATTTCCTATTTGTTATACTTTCATCTACTTTATTTATTTATCTACTTATAAACAAAAAAAGATTCAGGTAATGGACTTCATTTTGTAGTCAATGTTAATTTTAAAAATACATTCTTATTCGTTTTTGTTGATATTATTTTTAAATATGTCATAATAACTAAGTACTAGGTAAAAATCTAATAACTAAATTTTCTAATAGTAATACCGGTATTAATACCGGTATCCCGGTATTAAAAATTTTGAATACCGAATACCGGTATTAAGATTTTGGCCCGGTATTGTGAGTACTACTCACAGTCAAGTGTAATTTATGAAAAAAAATTGATAGTGTAGTTCATAATAGTAACCATGTATACCAAAATTCAAATCGATATCTCTACATTTGTGGAAATTAACCTTTCGTCGGACGCATTTGATCTGACAGGCACAGAGCGGCAATTTTTTTATCTCGCCCCGCTGCTAGGCAGGGTTGAAACCTGGCGCACACAGTAGCTGCCTATTTTGGCGTGCTGTATACAACTCTCCCTCTTAGTTTGTGCTTGATCTTCACTATAAAAAGTTATTCAAGTTTTCTTCAAAGAACCTCATTACGCCTGAACTCGCCACAATGTTCAAGGTACGTCTTTTCGAAATACTTGCAGAAAAATTATTTATTACTTTCGCTTTAAGACTAAATGTAAGGGATTTCAATAATTTTGTGAAAATACCTTGATTTACCAGTCTGATTGGCCCATCAACTGACGATTGGGAAGCTAAGCCGAAGAAAGTTGAAACCATTGGAATGCCGATCGACCTCCAAAACAAACTGAAAAGATTTCATCCTCCTTCGCAGGAAGGAGAAAAAGGATCTTCTCCGACCCCCTAATAGAAAACGATGCTCAACATACACCAGCGACACTGGTTCGAGAAGGCTGAAAAATCACGAATGCAAGAAATGCCAGACCCCTCTATGCTTATCCCACACAAAACAAATATGGTGTGCGATCGTTGTTTTACCGGAGAAGGTATAGACCCCTCTCCGAAGATGACTGAGCAGTAATTATTACTGTAAACTCTTTAATCCATTTTCTAACGTAACTTTTTCTACTTGACGCTTTTCTGAATCTACTTTTTTAGTTTACTTTATTTACTGTATTTGATAGTAGGTCATACATTTCATTAAAACTTGTTCGGCTAGTTTTATGTCAAATACATCTTTTTGCAGAAACTTTTCTATTTTCTCTTAGTTTGACACCGCTAATAACGATGCCTACCACGTGGCAGTTGTATAAGTTAACTTAACTAGGTGTTTATTATGTTTTTTGGATGTGTGCCCATCCAGCACATTGCGCCCGAACTCGGCGGTCAACATATTGCGCCCGACGAAAGGTTAACAAAAAAATAAAAAATAAAAAATTTAACTTCAAGGTCCTATAACTTCTTACTGAAGGGACTTTATACTAAGGTATATTAAGTTTAATCGATTTATTATAACGTAAGGAATCTATGACTAATCGGTGTCCCATTATTTTAGGGACACCTTGTATAAAATTTATAATTATTAGCAAGGGATACTACACTATGAAATGTATTAGTTTCAACTAAGAACCTGCCTATCAAACTAACGGCAAATTGAAAGAGTGTAATAATAATTACGACAAATAAACGGTTTATTGCTCATTCCTTATTTTATCTATTTGCAATAAATTAGTGCTTAGCTCCGGTGAACATGAAATAAATCTTAATTCAAGGTGTCGGTTCATAAAATTAATAGGAAACTTTTCTTGAAAAATAACTCGTATGGCAATACTCTTAATTATTAGGACACATGCACCATTTCCATCTGACGATTATAACCTATAAAGTTGACTCAGTAAACACGATGATTTGTCAGTGCAAACTAGCATAAATTGAATTTTAAAACACCAAACTAGCAAGCAAGCATCAGGTAACTACGCTTAATTCTGTGACGTAGCAACTGCTAACCTCGTTTTGTTTTTAGTGTCACCTCAAAACCCACGCGCGATTGATTTTTGTTCTGCATCCGGCAAAAAAATGAAAACTCCGCTTCAACTCGCACTTTTTAGAGACGCTATTTAATTTACTCGAAGCTTGACGTACCTGGACAACTGTAACCTAGTGCTACACCGTCGACAGTCTGAACTTGAAGAGCCCAGCGAATTATGAGGCTGTTGCAAAGGCTTCCTGCGAAATTCTTACATTAATCGGAGACCTTTCGGACGCTGGATACACTTTCCAATGACACCACGGGAATTACGCACTTGGCAAAGGCTTGTTGGGTTAAAATGTCTACACCTGCTGGCTCCTGAACGTTTTCTCTACACGTAGCAGTCACTATTTTTACTGGGCGATGCTGCTTACTTTTGAAAATGGGCCCTCAAAGTTACTCGCACTTGGACGAATCTTACTGCTGGCTAAACTGCTACACTTGGAACTCTTAACACATGGAAAACTATACCCAAAGATGCCCTGTATACCGGTGAATAACTTCACACAACTGGTATTACAAAAGACTTTTATTTATAATTTTCTGCGATAAAATTAGAAGCTCAATCTGCCCCCAACACATATATTACAAGCTTGCTTGGTAATTATAACAAAAGGCTGACTCGTAACTTAGCAACTAGATTTTCAATTTTTATAAAAGAAATTAGGATTCATAACATGTTTGACCTTATCGACTACAGTTTTGATGTCATGTCGTTGTCTAACTACTAAATTGTCTTTTTCTTGAAGGAAATGTCACTACACTGCTCTCCTTTTAAATAACTCTGGTTTGTAATGCACTTATGCACTTGGAGTTCCTTTAGCATCTCACTAATTGTCTTTCGATCGGTTGCCTTCCATTTTTCCATTGCTCTATTGAAATAATTACTTTGCTAGCACTGTTTCGTTTACCTTTCAGCTAATTTGCCTTTTGCTGGCTTATACACTTTTAATACATAACGCTCATATACTTTCTGTATTTAACAGATCATTCTCTATCATTTTATTCACATTATGTTTGACGTAACTAAGCGCAAATCCGTCAGTTACAAATTAAATTGCATTGGCTCATTTATCATAACTGATATAACATAGCCCTTCTGAAACCTGCCTTATCTCATTCTAACTTTTATCCCTCAAATGGTTAGTTATTGCTGCACATCAAGTGCATCTATTAATGTGAAGTACTGATTATCTTGTAATAAATAGAATATTAGTTCTGTGCTCTGTTGACCTTATTCATTAGTACTTAGGCAATCAGAATTGCTGTGAGCAGTAAACCATTACAATACATACGAGGTGTGTATAAATTAATGTTAAAGCTTTCCGCAGTGTTATCCTTTGGCAAGCTTTAAGACAAAAACATTCATACAAAAAGGTTGGATTGGTCTTCATGAACCCTCACGGGCTGTAAGTAGAAAAAAAATGTTTTATTCAGGTAAAGCACTTTATTTGTTCAAAGTACTTTAAAATGGCATTGCAATACCATGCAAAGTTTCAGAAATATTATATTACTTCTATGAAACTGTGTTATCACAAAAGTACTTCATCTGAAAGTACGAGTTGTGCTCTCTCTGATAACGGTTTCGAATGTTCTTTTCAAAATATACCTAGAAATAGTGTACAGTGAAATAGACATAAATTTCCTTCCAATTTTTGCTCCACATAAATGCGGTTTACTAATGAAAATTGCCAGTTCTAGAGAGTTAAAGCGTTTCAATTTTACCTTGTTTAATCTACATTTTTGGGTACAAAATACAGTGATTTTTAAAAAGTTAATTGCTGTGAGCCATGACGAAAAGTAAATCGTCTGCAGTCAGCTTTAGGTAGGTGGTGACATTTGAAATTTGAAGGTTATGTCAAACATTGAGCATGACAGCTATGATTTTTTGCAGATTTAAATAATACGATTAGAAATGGTACTTTAGAAGGATTTTATTAATATAATGTTGATATTTGAAAATTTAGAGCAGGTGCTCAAAAAGCCCGCCATCTTCCTCGACACATAACCTTGCTCTATTTGTCAGACTTCGGAACACATTTTCTAGCATATTGGGTAAATTATTTAATTCATTACACTTTTCAGTTATACTAATTGCAAGCTCATTCAAGTCCTGTATTTCAGTTTTATAGATGGAATTTTTTAGCCAAGACCAAATGCAAAAGTCCAGTGGCGTCAATTCGCAAGATCGAGGTGGAAAAGGGGTCGGCGTATCTGTTTATTAATCTGTCTCCAAAGAATTCTTGAATGAAACCTAAATTTTCTCAAGTGCAATGCACCGGTGAACCATCTTGCGGAAAGTAGCCCTCCTGTAGTTCCTGATCGTCCAATTGATTGAAAAATTGCTCTAAAATTTCATGACGGTACCGTAATGCAGTAATAATTTATTGGAAAGGTATCGGTACCACAATTCGTCTTCGACTAATGCCGATCCATACTCCAAGTTTCTGTGGATGAAGTGGTGCCTCATTAAGGAATGTGGGTTTGCAGTAGCCAAATTCTCATATTTTGAAATTCATGTATCCTGATAAGTAAAACCATGCCTCATCCGAAAAAAAATTGTTCAAAGCATCGTCATCAGGAAAGCTATTAAGGAACCATCTACAGTATTGTTCTCGACGGAGCATATCTGCAGATCGTATTTGATGAACAAAAGTTACACGATAAGGGAAAAGATTTAAATTCGTTTCAGAAGCTTCTGGTTGCTGAATATGGCAAATCATTCGTATATACTAGCGGTATGATAATTTTATGAATAATATCAATGCGTACCTCCCGATACCTGTTTCTAAACAAAAATAAAGTTATTTTAAAAATTTCAAAATATTCCATTTTGTTTATCAGCACAACTTCTCGATCTCGACTATTTTATATAAATTTGCAATTTTTCTATTTCGTAACTGCATAACTTTTGTGAAGACAAAAACCGCTTTGGCGTTGAAGAAAAGCCGGACAATTAAGAAACTCAAGAATATCACGTCAAAAGAATATAAGCGCCATAATTTTCGCTAACAGTATTGGTAAATTGCCGACTCGATTGCTGGGCAATAATTAGGTACTACCCACCTTCTTGTTGCTAATTATTTTTAGCCAAAGTCGTAGCACATATGTGGCTATCATGCTTGTAACATAATATAATAACGGCTGTACTACAATGCAAGCCGGTTCACCAGTTTACGAAATGTCTTGTTATATATTTTGCTTTTCTGAATATGTGAGGTACATTGTAATATAAAGAAGGCGAAATTATCTGTTGTGTTTTTATCTCAGCGTCCGTTTTGAATAGCGTGTTT
>OW679197.1:36997864-37411357 GCA_940337035.1 Agriotes lineatus | reverse complement strand
TACTATATGTAAATAAGATGTTTTTATCCACAACTGACATATTATAGAGGCATAATTACACTGATATCAGTTGTATTGTATAGGCTATTAATCCGTAGAGTTTTATAGCCATAATGCAATAGGGTTTTATTTATTTAAAACACTGTTAGTCTGTGTCAAACAACAAACAAAACTTGACATACTAACATCGATATTGACATACACTGAAATACACTGCAGTACTGCCAAACGTATAACACGAATCATATGCGATTTTAATTATAAATATATTTGATCTTTCGGCACTTTCCAAACTGTCACTATGACTTTTCATGGCTGTCAAGTGTCAATACAAAATTTGTTTTTTAGATATTTATTGAGTTGATGGATAAAATTTGTATGACACGCTTGTGTTATTACAAATAATTCACTGGCGAAATAACCCTTCTCGGCCGGTAACATAACACCCTTATTCCATAAATAGCTATTAATCGTGCTGTTACTTTGGGTATTTCGCCAAATAAAAAATAAATAAAAGTAAAATTTGTATGACACGCGTGTGTTATTACAAATAATTCACTGGAGAAATAACCCTTCTCGGCCGTTAACATAACACCCTTATTCCATAAATAACTATTAATCGTGCTGTTACTTTGGGTATTTCGCCGAATGAAAAATACCGAAATTCTTAAACTAAGAATGTTTCGGGGAACGAAGGAAAGCAATATATTAAAAATTTACAATTAAAACCTAGCTTTTACTAGAGTTTCCAACTGACAGCTGACTATACCTGACTTCACCTTCAAAAATCTAACCAGCTTTTATCCATATCAACATAATATGACGACAAGCATTCATTCTTGGTAAATATTCTTTCTCCGACAACACTCCTAATTTAATATTTATTCCTTTTTAATGTGGCGAAATACCAAAAAAAAACGGCATGAATAGCAGAATTCTTCAAAGAGTTTCCGATATTATCTAAAACGTTTTTTAGCTTTTTAGGGTGACCATATTCGGTAAGGCAGTTGGAGAGTTCTTTAGAGGTCTCATCAAAGAGACATTAAAGCTCCGAGAAGAACAAAAACTTGTACGACCTGATATGATTCACCTGCTAATGGAAGCAAGGAAAGGGCGTCGCAAAGATGACGAACAACCGAATACTTTAGATGTAGGATTTTCTGTCGTTGAAGAATCGGAGTTGGGAAAATTTCAAAATCGTCAGAAGCCTGAACTAACTGACGATGATATAACAGCACAAGCTCTTCTCTTTTTTATAGCCGGGTTTGATACTAGTTCTACCTTAATGTGTCATACTGCTTACCAGTTAGCGGTTAATCCCGATATTCAAACTAAACTCCGCGATGAGGTTGATACCGCTTCAAAAAATTGCAAGGGAAGAATTACTTATGAGGCTTTACTGAATATGAAATATTTAGATAACGTGGTCTCGGGTAATAAATCATGTTGACTACTATTTATTTATATTGACGTAAATAATAATTATTTTACAGAAGTACTGAGGAAATGGCCAATTTCACCTATCCTTGATAGATTGTGCACAAAATCTTTTGTAATTGAGCCAAAATTCCCTAATGAGAAACGTCTGTATTTAGAAAAAGGCACAGTGTGTTGGATTCCAGTTTTCGGTATTCACATGGATCCAAACTACTACCCTAATCCAGAAAAATTTGACCCAGACAGATTTAATGATGAAAATAAGCACAACATCAAACCTTTTACATATCTTCCTTTTGGTGCTGGGCCAAGAAATTGTATCGGTAAGTTGGCGATTTGCTTTATTTGACAGAAGGTAATGTCTGACAACTTTAGGATCACGTTTCGCTTTGCTTGAGAGCAAATTGATAATTGTGGAGCTAATAAGGAAATTTGAAATCGTTCCTACCAGTAAAACTCAAATACCACTGGTTTTAAGTAGCAAGAATTTTAACCCTGTTCCTGATGCAGGTTTTTGGGTAGGTCTAAAGCCTAGAATAGTTTGTTAGTGATTATTGTCTGCGTAATATATGAAATTCTTTAGTTATATCATTAATAGTAATCTAGAACGTTAGATGTACTTTTAGAGATACTATAAAAATATTTATAGGAGTTGTAACATTTACACTCTTGGGTGTATACTGCGTTATTATTTGTATATTTTAATAAAAATAACAATTATGTGCACTAGAGTAATTAATTAATTGATGTATTATTGATGTAGTAGGTAGTTTGTAGGCTATAGCAAATCCGTTATAAAGAACTGTAAAGGAATACGATTTGTTACTTCGACTTTAACCTCTATTCTTACCTTATATACTAACGTTAGCTCTAAAGCTCGATTTATAAATTGACGCCCGCCCGTTTGACGTTACCGCTGACGCGGCCGCAAACGTAACGCCGACGTTAAACTGTTTGGTTCAAATCATATATGTATTATACATATATTGCTATAGAGCGTCTCAGGGTGACAAGACAGCGTGGAGAGGATAGGGAATGCTTTCCTTATGGGAATTTCGCTCCGACGTTGCCAGTTCTATGCAACGGGTGATGGTATAAGTTGACCGAAATAGACGAAAACCAGAAGTTTCCAATAAGTTCTCACGCAAAATTTTAATTCAGAAAGCATCATTTGTAGTTCAAATTAATCAGTTTGAGAAAGTATAATTTGTAATTCAGAAACCATTATTTATACAGGGTGATTTATAATAGGTGTAAAACACTTTACTATCTTGTTCCGGAAGTAATTTTAAGATAAAAATGTCATATGGACATAGGTCATATTCCAATTAGTTACAGAACTACAGCAGATTTAAATTTTAATGAATTAGTAATGATTATTAAAGAACAATTTCAAAACATAAGTAAAAACAAATTGGAATATGACCTATGTCCATATGACATTTTTATCTTAAAATTACTTCCGGAACAAGATAGTAAAGTGTTTTACACCTATTATAAATCACCCTGTATAGAAGATTATAAATAATTAATACCTATATCTTATCATTTTTTAAACTGCATCTACCAAGAGCCATCTTGCCATTAAACAGCTTACTACTCCAATCTCCAGATGAGGTTCTGACTTATCGAAAACGGTCTAGAATAGGATTAAGAAGCATAAAACCAAAGTGCCAACATATGCCTTTACGGCATGACTCACTAGAAAGTGCATCTACCAACACGGTGTTCTTTGCAAATCTTACTATTAACCAACATAAGTGGGAAGATCAATGAGGAGTAGAAACCATTTCAATCTTCATTTTTAAATGCCAAGCACTAGTCCATTAAGATTGCTAACTGGTTTGACTTTAGCTCATCGCGGATTACTTGCCAACCAAAACAAAGTCGGACAGAAGTGACCGTGCCAATGCTCAAGGTAATCAAACGCACAACTTCGAGAATCAGCTTATTTAATATGCCAGAATCAAACAGAAAATATCTAAAACGCTTTCCGATGCGAGATATCACGCACAGATTCGTTCAAATAAACCACACAAGGTAATACTGGAAATAAACTTCAAATAAATTCAGATAAGATACAATACAATAGATACCGCCTTGTATTTTCGAATGCCAGCTATCAACCTTCAACATAGCAAAATAAACTGAACCTGACAGGTAAACATTTCGTTTATAAACATTTGAGCATGTAAGCTACTAAAACTAATTAAACCAAACAACACTTTCAGAAAGGCTTGACGAAATTATAAATCTTCCATCCCTCATGAAGGGATAAGAGAAGAAGAAATAATCACTCCCCAAAACCAAACGTATACAGAGTGAGTACTAAAAAGTGGGGAAAGAGCGGAAAATTTTGAATTAAATCCTAGTAATTTTTTCCTTTTACGTTTCTCGCAGATGTGTCACCCCAATTTTCTGGTTACATGTCGTTGGTGCCACTGTAAGTTTATGTCAAATTCGAGGTTATCAGGTTAGGTATTGCGTCAAAACTGATTCAAAACCTAACCTAATAACTTCGAATATGACATAGACTTACAGTGCCACCAATGACATGTACCCAGAAAGTTAGGATGATACACCTGCGAAAAACATAAAAGCAAAATATTACTAGAATTTAATTCATAATTTCCCGCTCTTTTCCCATCTTTTAGTACTCACGCTGTATCTGTAACGAACTTCAGCGATAACCTGTGACAGTTTAAATTACCTATATTCTTTAAATTTGTATAGCGAATAAGTAGTTTTAGCTAAGGCGAGGCAGAGCATTAAGCCAGATTTATAAATTGACGCCCGCCCGTTTGACGCTACCGCTAACGCGTCCGCAGACGTAACGCCGACGTTGTCTATGGCGAGCTATTTTATAAATTGCCGTATAGTTTAACGTACGCAGGCGCATTCAAAAGTTAAAGCTCGATTTATAAAAGTGACAAGTGTCACACGTGCCACCAGCATCGGCAGCGCTAACCCAACATTTTGATTTATTATATGAGAATGGACAATCAAGATGCAAACTACCTATTAGCTGCAGCAAGTACGCTTATACTAGGTGCAGCCCATTTCGTTGGAACAACTACAAGAAGGGCGAGACGATGGAAAACTCGACCGATATACATAACAGGCTATAAGAACGGTTTTTATCGAGCTACATTCCTTCCAATAAAAGAAAAGAACCATGATCAATTTTTTAAATACACAAGGATAAGTGTAAAAGTGTTCAATTATTTATATAAACAACTGAATCCGAAGCTTATAAAGAGACGAATATCTGATCAAATCTGCCTTTTAGAAATAATACTAAAAAAACTCCGACAACAAACACATCCAAATCCAGCAACACGCTTTTAATAATGAGGACCCCTCTGTTCTGATACTTGCGCAGCAGGTCAAATAATCCCGAGCAAAATTTCTCGCCTTGTGATTGGTCGAGTAATTCCGTCGACGCAAGACGTTGACGCCAAACATGAATCTTGGTCAACTTTGCCGTAGACGGTAGCGGTGCAGCGTTGGCGTTTGCGTACGACGTCATTTTATAAACGGTTACATTTGAACCATATATGTAATACTTACTATATTGCTATACTGCGTCTCAGGGTGACTAGACAGTACAGGGCCTTATGGCAAACAGCGATGCCATATGTCTCCACAAAAGTATTCTGTAGAAAATATGCCCCCATCACAGACAAACAAATCCGGCTATTGTAATAGAGACAGCTTAACTATAATCCCTCATTACCTGGTACGTTTTGTCAGTGGCATTCAAACAAGTTTAAGAACGAAACAATTACGTACCGTAGGATCTCCGTTATCACAAACACATAATTCTTTTAATCGAAACTTCTCATAGTTTTTTAATGAGTAAAATTAGGTTTTAACAAGCATAAAATTCGCCAAATTTAGTGGATTTGATAGCCGGTAAAAATAAATAAAACGAATATGTGTTTCACGGCAATCGAGTTTATATATTTAAAATAGAAATTGGAAAAAACAGTATGTGATTATAATTTTTAATTGTAAAGTTTAAAAATTGTACAATTTGTGTATTACTACTCGCTGTCACTATTGTTCACTTCACTATTAATGTCACTATCACACTTGCTGGTAAAATGAAGTAATTCCTAAATAATCATTAAAAATAGAAACAATTATAAATAATTAAAAAAAAACAGGAATATCGAGAATTTTATTAAATTATAGTTTATATATTAGTATCAAGTCATACATCAAAAGTTAAATGTTACAAGTTAAATAATGCTATCATATCGTCTTGAGTTCCATTTCTGGGGCTGATGAATATAGTAAAACGGTAGAGCATTTGCTTCCTGAATACGTCATGGAGTCTGCATATGACTGGCAGATCGACGCTGCTGATGATGGTGATGCAGATTTTCTATAAATACCTTGTAACAACGAAGCTTGGTCTTCAAGCAATAAATTCAAACACAATTAGAAACTAGTAGGTAAAAATATATAGCTACATTATGCTAATAGCATAGGCACTCTACAACATAAGCTTCCCTTCAAATTCAACGCCTCCTACATGCGCCCTAGGCACAAAAAAAGAAGTCAGCAAGAGCTCTTAAACGCTAACGAAGTTATAGACAAAATTTAAATAATGTTTTCGACTAGTGATGACGTTTCGTAAACCTCAACAGGAGTTCCGTCAAAAGTGACAGCATTTAAATCGCGCAGGCTCGAAAAGGACATTGCTATCAATATCAGTATCATTTTAACTTTCATCCTTGCTTAACTTGAAATGTAAATCTTTGCAATGCTTTAAGGTATCTCTTTGCTACTATTGCAATTCGTTGAAATCATAGATGGTTCTAAATATTTTATTATTCTCTCAATTAGAACTTGACACAAAAGTAAAATGTACTGCCGTTGGGCGCCAATTACCACAAATGTGTATTTTAATTATAGCTCGGTTCAGCTCATTTGCAGTTGATGTGTTAATCAGAACACTGAAGGTGTGATTGGTTATGATTTTATTTTGTTGATATAGATAATTATATTGCTATGGTTCCTCAGGGCATAAGTTATTTTATAGCCTTTTGAATCAAATAAATTAGTTTTGTAAAGAAAAGTACAATGTGGGAGAAGAATTTCTGTAAATTAGTAAGAATAAATGCTAAGTAGTCCTATAACTGACAGTATACACAATATGAAAAGAAAGTTTAAAAAACAAATGTTTGTAGGTGGAAAAAGATGCAACGATTACAAATTTTAGTCAAAATGCAAGGGGTTAAGACAAGTTAATTAATTTAGCATGACAAGTCATTTGAAACAAACAGCAGTAAACTGTAGTCTTAGGCAGGACTCTGACAGGCTAGCAAGCGTTCGCAATCGAACGGTTACGATCGCCCACAATCGCTTGAAATCTAGGCGAACATCTGACAGCGTCGTTTGGCATCCAGCGTCCATGAGAGTCATTGTTCTGGCGTAAACACACATAACCTCAAAATGTTGTAGTGTTTTAGTTTTTATAGTACTCAAAGTCACAGTATTGAAATTTTCGAAAACAAAAACAAACTTTGGGGTTATCTAGCCACGTGCTTATACAGTTTAGTGTGCATTGAGTATCGTTCTGTGCAACTTGCACTGAACTACGTAAGCGGGGACCATCGTCCGCTATCGTCCAACAACAAAGTTTTTCAGTCGAATTGAATTTCGTGCTGGACGGTCGATATCGACCGCTATCCATCGTGACCGTTCGACGTTGTCAGAGTAGTCGCATTCAAGTAAATGCATTTGAAATGTTCAACGATCGCTACCGATCGACGTAATTTTTCTGTCAGAGTCCTACCTTAAATAGAGCTTAAAATAACAACGAACATTCCAGTTAGACATATTTATATGCGTTTAAAATGGCAAAAGAGTACAGTGTGTGAAGGTGCACTTGCTTTCGACACGAGTGCGTTGGTAGACACGATATTTTTGAGCTGCGTTTTTGATGTCCTGTGAGTACAGCACTCTGTCAAATCAGCTGAAGGTCATAGAGCACGTATTAGAAGCACTAGCAGAGTGAAAATACCTTGAGACCGCCTGCAGCATATCTCCAAAGCAATGGTATCGTTCTGTAGAGCTGCCCTATAGTTTCATGTGGAATAGAACCGAAATCCGAAGTTGTTACAGATCAGGCAGCTATACAGGCTAGATCGTGAGGATGACTGGTTATTTCTGTAACAATAGTAAACCTATCAGAGGCAGAAATTACGAAACAACGTTGTATTACTTCAAGTAGCCGAAACTGGGTCAAATGAAGAGAAATCAGGTCACTGGTATTAGCTAAAATCTGTCAATTAGTGATCCATTTCAATGACATGAAGCTGAAGCGTGGAGACATTCGCTGTGGCATTAATAAACAGCGGAAGAAGTACTTGTAGGCCGGCTACTTGGCGATCCTTCCACGGGAATTAGACGACATTTGGGGCAGGGTGTACATAAAATGCATCCGGATTTCAGTGTAACTTGCGGTTTTACATGAAGTTTGCCAGGCAAAAGTACTGATTTTACGATTTGTTGCTAAATCAGGTGACGAGTCACACGTTTTGTCTAACCAATCACGTAAGGTCTGAGCTAAGTTGAACTAATTAGGAGTTTATTTAAAAAAGTATGTTTTTGTTTAAGGAATCTGTTTTTGTCCGTACATAAGGATTCTAACGTTGTGTTTGTCGTCGGTCTTCGGTAAAAATCCGTGTAGAATCCACGTTACTCTGTTAGTAAATCGAGAGTATAAGCAATGTTTTAAAAAATTTGTTGTTGAAAAGAATTCTGTGTATTCAAACCTGTTAAAAAGTGTCTGCTATTATTGCAATGCGAGTGATCAATACAACGAAATGCCTACCTTAGTAAAAGATTAAAGCAGTTTCCCTTGTCAATTGGAGGTCGTACACATCGCAGATAGCTTTTCAAGGATCTCCTGCTGCGAGGTCGTAATTTCTGGGGCGGCCATATTGCTGTATACTGCAAGGAGCATGCGTAACGCGGTTTGTAGTTCCACACAACGGCATAAAAAAGTCAGTGACGTAGTCACGGTAGGGTGCATGTTTCCTCTTTGCCATTTTTATTGTGTTAGCTCGCGATTTTATTTAATGTTCGTTGACAAACGAATGAACAAGACAGTTTAACAAAAAAAAAAACACTTAAAAGAAGTAGTACTTTCTTTGATCTCACGAAATCTCTAGAAAACCATGAAGTGAAAGATAAATTGTTTGTTATTTGGTTAAAGTCAAACTACTTATTTAATTTTTATTGAACCTTGAGTAAGATTTTTTTTAAATCTTTGAGCCTCATGCTAGGGTATTGTAAAAACTACTTTCGTAAATAAAACAAAACCTCGTTATGGCGTTCCAAGCATCAAAGCAATCATAGGTAAGGCTAGTGTAGCCCCTGGTTTCTGTAGCAACATTTGGTTTAGTGGATATATTTTGGTATGTTGCTGTTGCAGGTTATATAGGTTTAAATAAAAAAAGAATACAATTAATATAACAAAATGTACAAAAATTACAACTTAAGTAATTTGGATACGTAATTACTCACTGGCGCCAATGCTGGTGGTTTTTCTAGGAAGCCGTGATTCTAGGCTTTGGGTTGGCAAGGGTTTGAAAAAGCGCTTAACCAAGCTGCAGGACCTAGAAAGAAAAAATGTAAAATCCAAAGGGTTGCATCGATGGCGGTGGCATGGGTGAACAACAGTTCATCCTGTTGAAGAGTACGTAAGGCCAGGAGTTAAGGCGGCTAAGGAGAGAGGATAGGCAACCCATCATACTGTAGCAATTTTGTAATAAAATCAGATTCTGTTGAGCAAGATACAGCCCAGAAAAATAATTTTGAACAGGCGCTCGCTATTTCATATTAATGTTAAATGATATTTAATCAACAGAGCGACGTTAGTTTTTGAAAAAAAAAATTCATATTATTTATAGAAGCCAATTTGTGTATTTTATATAATTGCAGTATCAATTTATATGCTCAAAAAATGAGGAAACCAAATGCACACTGTTGATGTAACACCTGATTACAGTTATATAATATGAATAGATTGGTTTCAACTAAATGCATATTTTTGATATCTTACTCAAAACAATCTTAAAAATTCACATAAATTGTCTAAGTGAGCGATTCTAACGGGTAAAACAACTTCTACCTGCTGCAAGGGTGCAAGGAATTAGAAAGCGACTGTTAATCCCATCGCGTCAAAATAAGCAGCTTAGTAGCATTGAATGAAAAATGTAGTAGGTACCTACTCGGTATACCCGCTGTAATTGTGACTAAAAATTAATTAAAGACATTGTTCCCTTCAAGAATAACAAATGCATTATTTATTTTAACAATTTATGTCAGTTTAATACAAAAATATAGCAACAACAATAATTAAAAAATGATACCTATATAAGTTTGATATACCGGGTGGGGACATTATTTGCTTGCACTAAAAACCTTTGTTAGAAAAATTCAACACCTAGGTACTTAGAAACGCACTGCAAGTGAGTGATTAAATAACAATTTACGTAGCCTGTTGCCTATATTGATATGAAATATGAAACTGTGTTTCTAGGTAACGAATTCGTTCGATAGAGATCACATAAAGCTTTTTACATATAATTGGAAATATGTAGTCCCCGCCCGGTTTAAGAACACATTCTCGTGGATGTCGTTGAAGTAAAAAATCTGGTGTGATACACGCACACAACTTCCTTTTACAGTGATCTTATAATTGGGCAAAAATTTGATTTTAAATTTCTAAGCATTTGTCAAAATTTTTAAAAAATTGCAAATTCTACAAAAACGGTGCAAAATAGAGCGTTAGGTGAAGAGACAAATTTTCTTTATAATTCCAAGCTGAATTCAAAAATGTAATAATATACCGGGTGATCTATTTAAAATAGGAGTTAAAAAAAATAGAAAAAAAACAAAAGAAACTCACTTTAGAAGTATTCAACTGGAAAATCACCTATCTCACATCAATACACATTAAAAATGTAATAAAAATGAGAAGTTTTAAAAAAATCGTTAGAGCCGTTTTTGAAAAAATCGAAGAAAACTGAAAAATCACAAGAGTAAACACCTACTTCCGGTTATGCGATTTTCTTCAAAAGCTTGCTGTCGCATCTACATAGTACACAAAACTTATATATGAAGTTTTAACCCCATACCTCTTTTCGTTTTTGAGATATTCTGTTCACAGACAGACAGACAGACAGACAGACACACAGACCAATGAAAAAATATATGTTTTTTGGGATCAGGGGACTCTGAAACGTGAAGATCTGTTGAAAACTCAATTTCGAATTTTTGGGGTGAATCCAATACTTCCTTTATTGTAAAAGGGAGTAAAAATAAGAAATTATTTATCGTAAACTTTTAATTTAGCATATTCGGCATAAATTAGTCGAAGACTAAAAATAGTAGTAATCGAATTTTTAACATGTTTTTTCTTAGTTCAAATAAATCTCTCTTATTTCTTGTTGTCGACATCTTCTAGAATCTAGTAATTCAGGTAGTAAAGAGCTTATATAAAAATCACACAATCTTCTTTCCATATTTTCTTTCCAAAATGTATCATCCCTGAAATATATATTTTAATAAATAATAATTCATAAGCAGACTTTGAAAATAGCTTAAAGTATACTGTAGCTAGAATATTAGGTACCTCTTAATTTCCTCTATAAGTAACCCTCCCCTTGTATAAACCTGAAAATAACACAGTTCCCGTTTTGCAATATGCAAGAGGCCCTGGATTTGGTAAAAATAATTGTGATTTCGTTTGAGGTGTATTAATCCATTTTCGAGTTTACAAAAATCGATCTTCTTTTGAACAACAGCATCGACAGGTGGCAAGTTTCCACTTTTATCCGAACTTTTAATTTCTATTAGTGCGTTGTCGTCAATTAATCCATTTGGCGAACATGCCAGATACGAATGTTCCTCATCAATTATTAACCCACTCCTTCGCACTGATTTTCCAGACTGTTCTTCGAATAACTTGATTGCTGTTTCTTCGTTTTGTAATCCGAACCGTGTGGCATTAGTACCGCAGAAAGTCGAATATAGCAAGGAGGCAACTGTTTTTGCAGTAGACGTCGTTTTTCTCAATTTGCAAATTTTGCCAAATGTCGATGCTGTAATTCGTTTTCTCCTCTCAGCTTTCCAAACTTCGCTGTTAGATTGAAGAACCGTTTCCTGGAATATTTTTTCTCTGTCAACGTCTTCTAGTTCGTGCAAAAATTTTGCAGAGCTTGTAGCATACAAACTTGCATCCATATCTGCAACATGGTTGCAAGCTTCTGGACCATAATTTTCGTCTGCTGCTGCAAAGTCTTTCTTTTTTGTTGACTTGCCTGTAAGCAGTACATTACGTTTATTCATGTTCTCGACAAGGACACTAAATACATACCATTTCTGCAAAATTCTCTTGCTTTTCTTTTCCTATCAAGGAATCTCTCTAAGTGGAATCCGCAAGTGCCATTAGAACCTAAGCGATCTAGCACCATGCATTCGAAGTTGCCATCTGTATTATATGAAATTCCAGCCGCTTTACATCTCGTTTCGTAGAAGCCTTTTAGTGAAAAATTAAGTCTTTTACCACCCACGAATGTTGTTGGTTTAATGTGGGATTTATTATGTACATTACTCTAATTGGTCTATTTGATAAACTCATTAGGTTTATGCGTAATTTCTAAATTACGGTAATTATGCAAATGGTCACCATCCTTAAATATATGAAATCACAAATACATAGAGTAATTTTTATTATTGATAAGAAGCCATGGCACCTAAAATGATTTAATAAAACTAAGTAAAGAATAAAATGAAATTTTACATCAGGTTCATAACGTAAATAATATTAATTCAAAACTTGTCTGTTTAGTCATACAACCACTTTCTTTGTGTACCTACACACAAAAGTGACTCAAGGGATAAGTACTGTAAGTAGGTTTAAAGAAGATTACTGACGTCATTAACATTCCTTAGGGTCGAGAGTGGGTTTCAAACTGATGTATTATAAGTTGCCTGTATATATTTTGTGTAGGGGCAACGTACATTTTTCTCAGCTCTCCTTAGCCGCCTTAAGAGGTTCAACTTGGTTGGAGCTGTGTAGCTGATCAACTACAAAACTGCCCCCTGGAGAGCAAGAGTAGCTTCGGGGCGACTAAGAATGCTTGTCCGCCAAAAATGCATTAAAGCAAAGTTTGATAATTAAGGTGTTACATAAAAATACATTTTAAAATTTTATAAAAAGGCAGTGACATTCGAGATAATTGGGAAAAACCAAAACTATCGATTTCGTTTTTTGAATATTTAGAAAAAAATCTACTATTTACATTTCGGAATTAGATTGTGTTTATTATTCTTACATTACATGTTATTATGTATACTTGCATTTCAACTTTTGTATTGTGTGTATGCTTAATAGAGAGTTATTATTATTATTATTAATAATAATATTCACTTTACAGCGAAAATGTTCGAATAAAAATTGTTTGGTTTCAAAAATCCTTTTAAACGGTGGTATTTCCAAAACATTCTTCACAAAGACGGATTTAAAATTTTACAATTGTACAAATATTTTACGAAAAATTGTAGAGCAAAAGTTACGCTCCTGCAATCGCGCCTTGTTTCGAGTGGATATATTCATTCTATATTTGCAAATTTTTGCACAAGTGCAGATCTAACATATTACTACATCGTTACTGAAAACGGTGCCGTTCCTCAAACTGTAAGTACAGTTATTTAATTATTTAAGCGGTGAGCTCCGCACAAATGTTGACATACGGGCCCGATAGGCGGGCAGCTATCTCTTCGCGCCACTAGTGAAAATACGGCGGCGATATGTCACTATCGCCAACTCCACCGCTACAAAAACGAGCCTCGGTTCCAGCTGGCAGCGGCGGGGGGCATACGTCCACCGATGGCGAATCTACTGAAATGCAAGATCAAGCATTACGAGAACTGGAAATAGAAACCCGGACTAGGGAATTGGCCGAAGAATATAAGAAAAATATTCTAGAAGAGTTGCGCAATTCCTCAGAATGGACAGAGGTTTCATTTCGCAAAAAGAAGAGAAACTCCCCGGAAAATAGACCAAGAAACGTCAAACAACGATTAATCACCGATTATGACACAAATGTAATTAACCCAAAAAATCAATTTCAGTATTTAGAGAATGCCCCAGAAATTGTAGAAAACCAAACTCCAAAAAAGAAGACGGCAGAAGAACTAAACAACGTGAAACCTCCACCAATCTTTATCGAAGGAATTGCAAAATTTCAAGACTTTACGGCTATGCTAAATAAAAACGCAGAGATAAAGGATAAGTTTAGGCTGAAACTTATGAATAATAACGTAAAACTAATGACTAAAGACGTTCCTGCGTATCGAGCTGCTATACACGAATTAAAACTGCTTGATGTAGCATACCATACATATCAGCCACGAAAAGAACGGAGCTTCCGCGTGGTGATAAAGAATCTACACCAATCCGCTAATACTGTGGAAATTGCTAACGAAATAAATAAATTGGGTCACAAGGTCAGAAGCATTATTAACGTTAGAAGCAGAGTAACTAAAAAGTCGTTACCTATGTTCTTTGTGGACTTAGAGCCACAAGAAAATAATAAAGCAATCTACGAACTAAAATATCTGCAACACTGCAGAATAAATGTTGAACCCTTAAGACACACCAGGGTTATTCCCCAGTGCGCCAATTGTCTTCGACTGGGTCACACTAAGAAGTATTGTGTCCATAATCAAAGATGCATTAAATGTGGTGGATTCCACAGTAACAAAGATTGTAGCATTAAAGAGAAGACCCAATTAAAATGTGCCCTTTGCAGTGGAAACCATCCTGCCAATTATAAAGGCTGCGAGATTTATAAAAAAATATAACAACGTAAATTTCCTACTATAAGATCTAAAACTACACCAATAATAGGAAACCCTACTCCCATTAATTCCAGAAAAACGTGGGAAAACATTTCATATGCAACAGCGCTAAAGGGCGAACATCCAAATAACAGCCAAACTACTGCTTCAAACCAAAACGCCAGTCAATCAAACAATAATAGGCTGGACCACTTCGAAAAACTAACAGAAAAAATGGGAGAACGAATCGATACGTTGATGTCCATAATAACAAAGCTCCTCACAAAACTTTAAGGAGTACAAACCTGAAATTAGTTGTATGGAACGCTCGAGGTCTAGTCAGTCATGGACCAGAAGTAGCAACATTTATCCGTTTACAAGACATAGACGTTATGCTAATTGCAGAAGCGCACTATACAAATCGCAGCTATTTTCATATACAAGGATACACAATATATCACACTAAGCATCCTGATGGAAATGCCCATGCAGGCTCCGCCATCATCGTTAAGAACACCATTAAGCACTGCGAGGCACCTGAGTATCGAACAATGCACATACAAGCGACAACCATCTGTGTCAATGACAAGTACGGCTCACTATCAATATCTGCTATCTATTGCCCTCCGAAACCTAAGATTCAAGAAAGTAACTTTACACAGTTCTTTGCTACTCTTGGCAATAGGTTTTTAGTAGGCGGTGACTATAACGCTAAACATGCAAGATGGGGAGCTCGTTATAACTTAGCAAGAGGTAAAGAACTGGTAAAAGCCATGGATACTAACAACCTGAGAGTATTATCTACTCATAGACCAACTCATTGGCCAGATGACAACAAAAATGCCAGACGTGATCGATTTCTGCGTGTTAAAAGGTATACCATTGAATCAAGTATCAATACATGAAAAAATTTACCTCTCATCTGATCATATTCCCCTCTTAGTGCAAATAAGCACTAATTTAATTCAAAAACAAAAACCAGCTTATCTGACAAGTAAAATACCAATTGGGGGCTATTCAGGAACCTGCTTGGTGAACAAATAAACCTCGATATCTCACTTAAATCGGAAGAGGAAATAGATGATGCAATAGAAAACCTTACCATGGCTATTCAACATGCAGTCTGGGAAGCAACCCCAACCAAATGCTATACATAACACGCGCGACTGCTCAAACGAAATTAGAGAAGCCCTGTTGGAAAAACGGAAATTAAGGAAAATCTGGATGATTACTAAAGCTCCTCAAGACAAAGCCAAATTTAATCAAACTATTAAAGATCTCAAAAATCTACTCTCTGATGAGAAGAACAAAGCCATCCACAACTATCTCGAAGGTCTAACACCCACAGAAGCCACTGATTATTCGCTGTGGAAGAGCCCCAGCAAAAATCAAGAAGAGTCGCGAACATATTCCACCCAGTAATGGCACATGGGCTAGAACCGACAAACAGAAAGCTCAGGTATTTGCTGAACATCTGGCTGAAGTCTTCCGACCTTTTCCTTCTGAATTAACACAAACGCAAGAAGAGAGCATCATCTCGGTACTAGAACATCCCTATCAAATGTCACTACCAATAAAAGCTATAACGGTAAATGAAATCAAGGGCATGATTAAAAGACACCTTAATGCTAAGAAGGCTCCTGGGTATAACCTTATTAATGGAAAGGTAATCAAGCAACTACCAGAGAAGGCAATAGTAGTAATAACACACATATTTAATGCTGTTTTAAGAACTGGGCACTTTCCAAACCAATGGAAGGTTGCTTAAATCATACTCATACCAAAACCTGGGAAACCTGTTAAACAGGTGACATCCTACAGACCAATCAGCCTGCTTCCCATGTTATCAAAATTATTTGAGAAATTATTCCTTCAAAGATTAAAACCACAATTAATCGAACTTAACACAATAGCATCAGTTCGGATTCCGTGACCAACATTCTACCATAGAGCAGGTCCATCGAGTGGTAGAGCAAGTAAACAATACATTCGAAAGTAAAAAGTATTGTTCAGCTGCCTTCCTGGACATTACTCAGGCATTCGATAAGGTCTGGCACAAGGAATTGCTAAGCAAATTGAAAAGCCAGTTACCTGCCCCATTCTACCAGGTACTGAAATCATACCTAACAAATCGATTCTTCATGGTAAAACATCAAGAAGAAGTGACCGATCTCTGTTCTATCCAATCTGGTGTCCCCCAGGGGAGTGTACTCGGCCCTGTCCTGTACACAATCTACACTGCTGACATTCCAGAGACACCCAATACTTTTACGGCTACGTTTGCCGATGACACGGCCATCTTAGCAACGAGTCAGATCCCTAGATATGCATCCGAAAAACTACAGGAAGCCCTTAATAACATACAGACTTGGCTAAGAATTTGGAAGTATTCAGAAATAGATTAAAATTTTTATGCCAATTAAATTCCTATTGTTACAACTAATATAATGTTAATTTATAGTTAGAACTTTAATGTAAGTTACTAACCTCATGTTTGCTTAATCAGTTCATACTAAGCCAAATCTTTTAAAATTAGTTTATTGCCTTCGGGCAGATTACTGATGTAATAGGAGTTAATTAAAAAAAAAATTTTTTTTAGGAAAATGAACTAAACCGTCATGGGCAGCATGTGTGATTCATCATCGTAATCCAAAATGGCAGCTATATTTAAATATATGTAAATCCAATATTGCGCACACAATGAAAACAAAAGTTGGGCGTAGCGACGCTTAGCACACATTTAGTAAAAACGTAATTGTTGAACTATACAACTTCGCAGCCGTGCACTTCTTACTTAACATTTTTGCTCTAAAGTGAATAATTTAATACGAGATATTAGCCAGATATAAAATCGGCAGTTTTCTGGTTTTCTGAATAACTCGAATGTTAGTATTATTTTCTTAAATATGAAAATGCGTTTTAAACTTAAATATGAAACTTTGCTCTAATTTAACCGTTTTTGTATCTTTTAAGATAATCGAAATCCCGATGCTTACGGTCGAGAAACGAGAACAACGAACAGGAATGACCATCAAAAAATCTTTCAGCAAATCAATACAGCTAACCAGAGCTGGGCAGTAATTAATTACTTTGTAATTAAATTCCTTTTTGTATATTTGCCTTGGAATTGAATTACTTTTCAAAATGCGGTAATTGTAATTGGGAATTGCCATTTTTGTTAAAAAGTACTTGAAAATTACTTTTTGAAAGTAATTAATTACTACATTCAATTACTCAATTACTTTTCTGTAATTAAATTACTCTAAAGTATTTAAATTACTTTAGAAGTATTTGAATTACTTGTGGGAATTGAAATTACTCGCGGCAATTGAATTACTTTGTAGTAATTCAATTACTGAATTGGGTGCCAAATCTCCAGAATAAGATAAGGTCTTATTTAATTACATATTAAGGATGTCGCAATAGGGTATTCCCGGTTCAATAAAGAATAATTTATGATTTCCTCTGACAAGTCGGATAAAAGTAGTTTTGTGCAACATTAGCATATTTAACGAAGTGTGCACGGGAGAGAACAATATTTGGTAAATTTGGTGTACTGTCGAATGTTGGTGTAGATGTAATGTGCAGGTTGTAACATTGTACGTAGTATTTATTGTGTAAGACGACGCTAAACACATTTTTGCGGTAGGTAGATTACAGATTACAATAACTACGGTAAAAATAATTTTATTTGTTCCATAATAATTGATACATAGCTTCATTCAACGATATTGTTTCACAATAATTGTCTATTCATTTCAATTTGCTTGGTTTAAACGATGTATTAGCATGGGGTTATATTGCCATGCATAAGACTTAATTCTAAAAAAACCTTTAAAGGTGATAAAGTGTGTTGGTTACTATAGTTAATAAAATATCAAAATTAAGCATTTTTAGATTGCGATTACAAATCGACACGTCACTAACTATAGATGCATCTTGCAAGAAAGTTCTACTAAGTACAACTATATCTGACAATAATTTCTATTGAAAGTAATTGATGTTGTACAATTACAATTACCAAGTAATTGGTAATTGAATTACCATTTTACTTGAATAATTAAATCTCTGGTAATTAAATAATTCATTGGACGGTAACTGGTAATTAGTAATTAATTACTCTTTAAAAGTAATTTTCCCAGCTCTGCAGCTAACAATAAAAATAGTACCCATTTTATCAAAAGAACTATACAGGGTGTTCGGTAAAGAATGGGCCAAACTTTAGATATAGTTAATTTCGACAAAAATAAGCTGATTTAACACAACTTACCTTAGTCCAAAAGTTAGTACTAACGGAGCTACATTTCCGATTTAGTAGCTTTATAACAGGTGGTTGTATACAGGGTGTTCGGTAAAAAATGGGTCAAACTTCATGTATAGTTAATTTCGACTAACATAAGCTGATTTAACCCAACTTACCTTAGTCCAAAAGTTAGTACTAACAGGGTGTCAAAGTTGAAAAAAATAAATCACGTTTTTTTAAATATTTTTCGATCACTTCCAGCTAATTTCACGAAATCTCGTATCCGGGGTTTTTTTTCATGAAAAATTCATATTGATCAACGATTCAGTTGTATCTTCTAGATGGCGTCACAAGCGACTAGTGTCCTAATGGTCGCTTGTGGCGCCCTCTAGAGGATACAACCGAATCGTTGATAAATTTGAATTTCTCATGTCAAAAAACTCCCGGATACGAGATTTCGTGAAATTAGCTGGAAGTGATCGAAAAATATAAAAAAATATGTGATTTATTTTTTAAACTTTGACACCCTGTTAGTACTAACTTTTAGACTAAGGTAAGTTGGGTTAAATCACCGTATGTTAGTCGAAATGAACTATATATGCAGTTTGGCCCATTCTTTACCGAACACTCTGTATACAACCACCTGTTATAAAGCTACTAAATCGGAAATGTTTATTATAAGTCTTTTTATTCCAGTAATTCACAAAATTGCCGGAAGTAATAATTCACTTTAAAATCATTTCAGAACTTACACTGGATGTGACGCTGTGCGATATTTTAGGTTTGGCTAAATTTCAATTAATAATTACAAGGGAACCTATGATTTATTTCAAGGAATATATGCAAACAATATTGATAAAAGACAAAGTACATAAGTTGAAAAAAATCGTAGGTAAGTAAATACTAAAACATTAACTAAATGCCACATAACCGAAAAGTACTGGAATGTTTACCAGTTCATTGCAACTTTAAGGCGTATAATAAAACTTTGAATTGTGGAAGGTAATAATCTTTGTTCCCACATTTATTACATTTTATTCCTCACATTATTGTACTTTTTATCTTCTTCTGTCAGTTCCCAGAATAAGACATTTTTGGTTAATGCAAAACTTTGCACATCAGACATCTCAATAGAACCGTGAATATCAGAATGTAATAACTAAGAGAAATAACATGCAAAAGTGCTAGTACACTAGCTTCAATTGAACAGATTAAAGTATGACTTACGTATGTTATAAATTGGCCATTAACAAGGCTTCACTTACTTGCAGTTGGCGGTTGACTCCCGTTTAAGACGCAAACGAAAGACCTATTGTAGTTAAGTGAGGCGTACTGTTATTTACTATCTATTATTATTACGTGAGTAAAAATTGTGTTGCTTTGGTAGCTAGATCAACTTTTATTTGATTATGATCATTGTTTTAGGTATAAGATGCATGGTTTGGACAGTAGGTGGCCATGATTTAAGTTTATTAATTTGGTTTTCAATTTACATTATAGAAAATGTGAGGTGATGCATATCCAGCCCTTTTTCAAATATAGTTTCTTCTACGACCACTACTAAAAGTAGGCCTTTTAGCGCTAGCTTTTTCCACTAAAAATTACGTTTTATAATTTAGCGTATTAAAAGTAAAATCAGCTGTTTACTTTTAGCCCATGCGCTAAAAGTAAACAGCTGGTGTTGGATTTTGAATTTCGAACTGGAAATGAGGTTGTAAAGTTGTTCTAGTTACTTCTCTCGTTAGAGGTAAAGTGTCTTTTAAATAATTAAAGCATTACATAATGA
The DNA here is from genome assembly GCA_940337035.1 of Agriotes lineatus. NCBI lineage: Eukaryota > Metazoa > Arthropoda > Insecta > Coleoptera > Elateridae > Agriotes > Agriotes lineatus. Next base: position 37,391,024 of record OW679197.1, on the reverse strand, counting down.
ATAAAGTAAAATGTGTACATTTATAATTACCTTTGATAACTAACTTTGACAGCTACTAGCTGAAGAAACAGTCACCTGTGTGTCAAGGCCATCTCTTTACTATGACATAAATTATAACTGCCATAAATGTAAACATTTGTTAAATCGACATTTATGGAGTAATGACAGTAAATTGAAGGCCGTAGAACATTGACGTAACTAGGATTTTTGGATGGGAAGGGCCAGGCCCCTAACTAACCATCGTCAATACCTATGTATACCTATTAAGACACATATACATGTATTTGCTTGTTATTTGACACTGTTATACCAGGGGGTAGCCTCGTAAATTTCTGCTATCTAATAAAACAAAGTTGTGTGGCCAATATTTGTGTTTATTATTGTTTCACAAAATATTCGCCCTTAAACTTTAAACATTTATGCATTCGGTAAAGCCAATTTTCAAAACATAAATTCCACAGAATCTTTGACAGTTCCAAATCGCACACCACGCATTTTATCCATGAATGGAGGAACTATAAAGTAATCGGAAGGTGCTAGGTCGGGACTGTATTCGGGATAACTTAGCAATATTAACCCAGAAGTCTTTAAAAATTATTCTGTTTGATGTGCGGTATGGCTAGAACCATTGTCATGGTGCAGAACGATCTCACTCCTTGGACGCCCTAACTGAGCTTTTTGAATAACGTCTGGCAGCCATACTGTTGTGTACCATTCTGCGGTAACCGTACGTTTATTTTCAAGCACGACAGTTGTGATAGGTCCTAATTTTGAGAAGAACAACTGCAGAAATTGGTCTTCCTTCGCGAAAATCTCCTTCAAATTAATTAAACCAGCAATAAAGAGTCATCTGATGCGAAGGTACTTGTTCACCAAAAGCAGCACGAAGTCATCCAAAGCTTTCGTTCGGAGATACCAAACTTTTAGAGGACTGTAAATCATGGCTCTAAAAGTTTCTCTGGTTAAATTCCATTTTGCTGCACACTTATTTCTAAATTAACTGTATAATAATTGTTGAAATTACTAAAACTAAATTTGAACTGTTAAACTAGAAAACAACAAACATTTGTTTTATGGCAAGTTTGATTTCCATGGTGTACTTGATCTATTGGTTTGCAAAACTTAAGGGTACTACTATATGTCTAAGTAGCATATCAATAAATTATTTCTCGGTTCATAACCAAACATAAAAAGTGTATAGATTACCTCTTGAGGTTGACGGTAAAAGATATTATTCCAGGAGAAACAGTTTTTTTTTTTGGGAACATCACTTGGTTTCCATTTACACGTTTTTGAGTCACAATTTTCATTTGTTTCTTCGTAAGGTCGAAGCGAATACGTTCTTGAAAACATCAATAGCCTCTTAATTGTTATTGTGATTTCTCTTTGTTCTATCTTGGGCTGGAAACTGTGAATTCAAGCACCACAAAATGCTCTTTGCTACATGTAACACTATTAAACATAAAATTCTGGATCGTACCGTTCAAAGCGCTAAACTGAACTCTTTAGGCAAGGCAAACCTCCAAATAGCAAGTCTCTTTAAGTCTGAACTGGATGAGCCTACAATAGATAGCTGTATGTGCTCAGGGTAGTTAGCGATGCACTGAAGTTTTTAGCTTTAGCTTTATTTATAGAAAACTTAAGAGAAACTAACAATAATGGTGCACAATTAACTAACAAAAATATTCAGACGAAAACAGTCTTTTAATTATTATCAATACTAAACTGTATTTTGCACTAATAATGTTTTTTCTTGTATATTATTATTGACTAGAGCCATCCGCCTAACATATGGTATTTATACTATTTTGCACTAATAATGTTTTTCTTGTATATTATTATTGACTAGAGCCATCCGCCTAACATATGGTATTTATACTCTAATGTTTTTAAGCCAAAAATTGTAATAAAACCAGAAAATGTAGAAACGTTTGGGGGTCGATAACGACCCTCTTAGTTTAAATGGGTTAATAAAAGAAGTACATTTTTAAAGTTATTTAACTGGGGAGGGTCTGCCCTTTCCTGCCGTCCCCTGCCCCCCTCCCGCTAGTTATGCCTATGCCGTAGAAAAAATATTGTATGCAAACTCGTGCTAAAAGTGTTTATGCACTAGACGTGTTATGAATAATTTTTATGTCTCGTGCATAAACGTCCACTTTTAGCACTTGTTGCACAAATAGCTGTTTTTAAACAAAATTAACCAGTAAAAAAAATTACTTAAAATAGAAGCCATTAATATGAATACATTACTACAATTTTTTCTGTCTACGTTTCGACAAGTTTTTCAACCATAAATACATTTAGAAAAACTAATGTTTCTACTATTTTAATTTTAATATTTTTGTCTATGTATTTGTAACCCTAACATTGTAAAGTGGTTCATAAATTTATAGTCATAGAAATTGTGAACTCTCAGAGCTATAATATTTGCAATCCAAAATCCCAAACGTCCTATAGAGAAACTCAGTTCACGAAGAGTAAACGCCATCACAACACATCTCATTCACCTCGCATAATCAAACAAAACGAGAGATCTACGTAGATGTTTGCTTTCATTGTAACCTAGTGAAATGAAATTAATGACATGACAAGAGAACATGCAAGTAATAAAACAGTGGGCATATATAGTATCAAATGCTATCGAACAGCTTGAAAAACATGGGTAAAAACTACTACACCTACCTAGACAAATTCGGGACAGATTGTTAGGCGCCACCTATCGTGGAAAGCTTCTCAACAGGAAAGCGCCATTTTCTTCGGTTGCGGAAAGTTGATCAGCCTCCGAAGAATGACTTTTCTTGTTAGCTGAAATGCATAGTTTTATTCTAAATTTCGAGACTGCATCTTTCTTCACAAACAAATAACAACATATTAAAGCAAAGCACTACTATATTAAAGAAAACATATTTAGATTATCAGAATTGCTCGCTGCAGGATTAAATTATAAGGAACCTACGAAGTACCTGCATTGTGACGACATGTACCGCACCGGCGGATTATTCCTCCCCGGATAATGTACAGAAATCTGTTCATCCCTGTAAGTAAGAACGAAGAGAACCGTTGCTCAGGACATAGTGTACATGGGCAGCTCGGTAGGTCGTTCTACAGGGTGGCGGTGTGGAGTAACAAATGCAGAATGGCGAACCCAATCGTCAGGCAAGAGTCGAAAATTAAACCCCCTTTAATTCAACAGTATGTAAGGTGTAGGTTTCAAAAATGTGTATTTTCAGTCCTGGCTGCGAAATTTGATAAAAGTCGAAGAGCCCAAGGGTCGGCTGTAATTAACCCAGGACTGCAACATAACGAGATCTGCCACAAAAGCTTCTGCGAGAAGTGTCATCGCAGGAAGTTGAACAATTTAAAACGATAAAACAAGCCGGGCCCAGTTAACAGAGTACACTGCATTATACTATTCTACAAAGATTCGGCAAAAAGATAGTGATTATGGCTTTCAAATAAATTGCTGAAAAATAAAATACTCTTCACTGATGGGGTTAACTATCATTTAAAAATAAACTTAAGTAATCTACATCGGCTCTTTATCTAACAAAGAGTTTTAAATTTTCCGAAAATTCTTAATGGAAATTTCGTACATGACGGGTTCTAATGTGAATTTTATTTTACGTCAGTGGCTGCTATCAATAATTTATAAATTTCTAAGTGTCTCGTTGATTTTTAATGTTGTTAACTTCGACTTTAAATTATATTTACTCAAAAAAATTTAGAAAACAATGCTGTAAAAGATCTCTTGCTAATGTTGGAACTCCGTAGTCTCAAAAAATTTTAAATAGGACTTTGATCATGTGACCATAAGAGTCAGTGTTTAAGGTACTCCAAATGTCTACACAACAACAATGCTGTTTTTAGGAATAAAAAAGGTTGTTTGTTTGTTTGTTTGTTATCGACAAGGCCTAGGCATGTCGAGTACCAGGTACGTTAGACACACATTGGTTTGGTCATATAGTCAAATTTTAGTTTATCGTTTGGAAAAGGTTATTGCCATAAGAACGAAAGGTCCCAGGTGGTGCAGCTTGAACAAGCGTCCACGTTCGATCAGTAGAGTTAAGCAACGCTCTTTCTGGTCAGAACTTGGATGGGAATTCCATGGCTGCTTCTCTCGGCTCCTCGTGATACGGCTGTCACTGAAATAGTTGATCCCGGATGTCATAATAACATCATGACAGTCGTTAGTGGGGTTAAAAATCCCCATAAAATGTACAGCGACCCCTATAATTGGCCTAACGGCTGTTAGCTGAGTACCAAAATAAAATAAATAAAAAAAAAAAACTACTGCACATTTTCAAGGCAATTTCAAAATGCGCCGTAAACTATTTAACAACGTTTATATCGGTTATTTACCTTATAAACAGTCTATATATCTTTCAAGATAATATTATCATCAGACAATGTAGTAATTGATACTTAGCATCTGCTTGCGGTCTCAACATAAGTTTTAGCCGGTAATTTATCGAAGTTGTTTTCAAACAAAGAGATAACCTGTAGTAGTAATCCTGATAAAGTACTATTTTATTTGCTTTTCAATACAGCTGTCTATTTAAACAATTTATAAAAAGAACGTACTTGTTGTGCACACAAAATGTTTTTTCAGTAATAAGTCTCTCTTTTGACAGATTACTTAGTGGCCAACAATACTACCCAAGTATTGGAAAATGTGGGAATTGATCCTAGCGATTGTTGTAGCATTCTTAGTATATTTGAATATTGTGAAACCGCTTCAATATTGGAAGGAAAAAGGAATCAGCTATGTGAAACCGTTACCTTTATTAGGTAATATGGCACCAACTCTATTCCGGCAACTTCCATTTTGCTATTGGATTAATGACATCTATAAGACATTTGAAGATAAAAGGTAAATATTTAGAAAAGGTTTTCTGACTTAGTTTCAAACCAAACATAAAAGCTATGATGCATCCCTAGAATATAAAAATTTTTGATACTAAGTGCAAGCTAATTATTGGTATCCAGTAATTTTACTCTCTAATAACATAAGATTCCAAGTGAGTAAATCCTCTTTATCTACTTTAATGTCACACCGAAAACAGTGCTACAATGGAGTCCATTATAGCACTGTTTTTGCATTGCTATTTTCATATGAAAAAAACGTTGAAATAGCCTACTCTGTTTTTTAAAACTCAAGATTCACATTTATGAAATGTAAAAATTTAAAGTTTTTGATTATTTCGACACAAAGTAGATAAAATAGTATATTATACTTGTTTAATAACAGGCATTGTAGCACTCCTGCCGTTGGAGCACGCCTCGCTGCGATGGTCGTGTTTCCAACCCACTAGTGCTACAATAGACCCTCTTATTAAACTAGTATCATGATATACTATTTCATTACATGTAAATAAGATTCACATTCATCTTCTCTAAATGAGCCATTAGTATCAAGAGCTACTTATTATATACAATGTATCTGTATTGAATTAGTTAAACTTTTAATTTACAAATATTACAGTAGATATTTTGGACTTTATCAATTCCGCCAACCAACGCTAGTCATTCGTGACATCGAACTTATAAAAAAAATTACTGTAAAAGACTTCGATTCCTTCTCGGACCACAGATCAGTATCATCTCCAGCTGATCAGCTGTGGAGCAGAAACCTCTTTGCTTTAAAGAGTATGTTAATAATAGTCTATATTATAATTTAGATTTTTTTATCACTTTGTTATAGCTAAAGACGGTTGGCAAGACATGAGAGCCACTCTAAGTCCTACATTTACAAGCAGCAAAATTAAGTCGATGTTTTTTCTAATGCAGCAATGTGCATATCAGTTCACCGATTTCTTTCAGAAACAAGAGGGTCTTGTGGAAATTGAACTGAAGGATACATTTACCAGGTATACAAATGATGTTATTGCAACAACTGCCTTTGGAGTCACTTGTGACTCGTTAAAGGATCGTCAAAATGAATTCTATCTAATGGGAAAAGATGCAGCTAACTTTACTGGAATAAGGCTTTTGAAGTTTTTTGGCTACACAATTAGTCCTACGCTGATGAAGGTAAAAAGGTTCTACAGGAATTATTTTAATTTATATATAGTTGTGTTTCAGATGCTCAAAGTTACCATATTTAGCAAAGAAATTAGTTCTTTCTTCAGAAGTCTCATCAAAGAGACATTAAAAATTCGAGAAGAACGAAAAATTGTAAGGCCTGATATGATTCACCTTTTAATGGAAGCGAGAAAAGGGCGTCTTAAAGATGATGAGCAGGTTACTACTATAGATGCAGGATTTTCTGTAGTTGAGGAATTTGAATTAGGAAAATCTCAGAAACGTCAGAAGCCTCCAATAACTGACGATGATATAACAGCTCAAGCTCTTATCTTTTTCTTGGGCGGATTCGAATCTATTTCTAATTCAATGTGTCACGCTGTTTACGAGTTAGCTCTTAATCCTGATATTCAAGCTAAACTTCGCAATGAAGTTGATGACACTTCAAATACTTGTGAAGGAAAAATTACATATGAGGCTTTAATGAGTATGAAATATTTAGACAACGTGGTTTCAGGTAATGATGCATGGTTACTACTGTTGGCTTGTGATAACTTTATTTATTATTTCTTAGAAACATTGAGAAAGTGGCCAGTTGGAATTCTCCTTGATAGACTATCTACAAAGCCTTATGTAATTGAACCAGAACTCCCTCATGAAAAGCCTTTGTATATAGAACAAAATACAGTTTGTTGGATTCCGATCTTTCCTATTCATAGAGATCCAAAATACTACCCCGATCCCGAAAAATTTGACCCAGAAAGGTTTAACGATGAAAATAAACATAATATAAAACCCTTTGCGTATATACCCTTTGGTGCTGGACCGAGAAATTGCATCGGTAAGTTTTGAAAAAGCTCTCCTTCCATAGGAGAACTAACTTGAAAAATTTTAGGTTCTCGTTTTGCTTTGCTTGAAACTAAATTGATAATTGTCGAACTACTACGAAAATTTGAAATCGTGCCTATCAGCAAGACACAAATACCTATAGCTTTAAGCAAGAAAAATTTTAATCTGGTATGCGATGAAGGTTTTTGGTTAGGATTACAACCAAGGGTGCATGGCTAGCGGTTATGCCGGGTATCAGATGTCGATGTTATTATATAGTTTGTTTATTACTAATTTACAGTAGTATAGCTTATTAGAGATAGTATTAATATATGTAATTTGTAATTATAACGTATAAGTATTATTTGCAGTTACTTGGCTTCTACAGATGTAAGCAAATATATGTAAATAGAATTATCCACTGTGGTAAGCTATTTATCTATATGGAAATAAGGTAGAGCGCTGTTTTGATATATTATGTGTGAGGACATTTTCCGTTATTACTGCCTTATTTCTAATTTGTTTCGTTTTCTAGTTGCTGAATTTAAAATCCCGCCTGTAAAAGAGCATTTCTAAACATGCGTCTGTATGTGGTTGCTTAAGTACAATACATTTCGTCACGACGATCCGTTTTTGGATGAAAAATACAGCGCTAGAATAAATGGGTCGCTTTGAGTGCGAGCGAGGCTGACGAACACGTGCCTTCAGCCGTTGTTTCCAAGCTACGTAATTTTGATGCGACGCTCGCCTTTATGCCAAGTATGCACAACAGCTTGATTTTTCCGCTTAAAACTTCAACGGATTTTGGCCAAGACTCGGTTGTTGTTAACGAGACCCGATTGTTTCAGTCAATGTTACGAATGTTCTTCTCCTGCAGTGCGACGTAAGTTGAAGGAAGCACACGAGTACTGACCTATACGGCTCCCTCCTTTTATTTTGGGGGCTCGCCGATCATACAAGTAATAAATGTGCATAGGGCAGGGTTTATTCTTGCCAAAATTGGAGCCCAAAAGATACAAGATAAATGTTTTACGATACAAAAAGGAGCAACCAATAAGTACGGGACGTTAAATACAGCTGCATCAAAGGAATTCAAAGCGTCCCGTTAGCTCACGCGGCAAAGGTTTGATTTAGCCATCACATACCGGCGAAAAATGCAATGCTCGTTCGCAGGCACCCAAATTCGAATCCCATCACAGGTAATATTTTTTAATTTAAAAATTGATGTACTTTACATTACCAAGTTGTTACGGTATCAAACTGATTTTACTACACTCACGGATGAGTGAGTGCCGAATACTCTAACAAGTCCGGGAAACGTCTACACTTAACCTGGAAAACCTGGAAAACGCACAGAGCAAGCGTGTCGGTAGATATAGGGTGTTGCTTTAAAAGAGGGCGCCACAAGGTCCAAATAGAGAAATAACCCACGCTCAATCGAATCTTGAAGGTCAAACGGGTTGTAATACGAGAACTCACCCTCACGAATCTCGTCGCTGCCACGGCAAGTGTCGTTTAACTTACCAGAGAAGCTCCAACGCTCAGGCTTCGCTGTACACAAATCTTCACAATACAACCTGAAAGGGGCATGCACAGATTCGTAAATTATAAGGCCTCAGTTTAAATAATGGTCTATTAAAAACAACTTAGCGATACACTGGACCACAAGGGGTCAATACATAGATCGATTATCAATAAGGGGCCTAGCTGGGAGGCACTTTATTACTAGTCACAGTTACGGGGGTCACCTTAATTTCAAACATACAACAGGCCTGGGTACATCGTCAAAAATTTAATCAAATGGCTTAAGCGCTCAAACTAGGCCACCACAAATAAGCTAAATGAACTATGTATGACAGCGGTCAAGCTATACTACATTTGCGTCGCATATGGTGGAGATTAGGCCAATAGAGGCAAGCAAAGTGAACTATGTATGACGGCGCTCAAATTATATTACATCTGCCCCACATATGAGTGGAATTACTTAACTAATAGGTTAATTACCCACACAGTACCTATGTAGCGAGGCGCCAAGCATCAGGCAAGCTGGTAGCCAACGGACTGCTGGCTGCGATGTCGGTTCGAACGAAAGCGTGGGAATAGAAGATATTACCAGTTGAGATTCCGCCAACTTGGCGAAGTATAGGTCACGTCTCCCTCGAGACGAAGTAACGATGAGACCGCAAATTGGTTTAACCCTGCTGTTAGGATCCCCGGTTTTGGGTAAAAGTCCTAGCTTGGCCTTACAGAATGATGCAAGGCTGGCGGTTATCGGCATTCACTAGCTCCGAACGCACACATACCTCGGCAAAAGCCAGGAAAGGCACCTCTCGCTTCGACGATTCGTAACGAAGTCCCAAAATCAAGCGCCAAAAATAAACCGCCACAAATAAACTGCCACAAATAAACCGCCACAACTAACCGCGCATGCACCCAAACGGGCGAGAGATGGAAACACTGCACGTTATATCGACTTTGCTAACTCATGGCCTGGACTGAACTTAACTCTAAACTCTACATTTAGGCGGCAAGACGCCTAACCCTGTCTGCAGTGGCAGCCAATCGGCGTACAGACCGTCTCACATAATGAGCACGAGGTCCGTCCGTGCGAGAGAGATCGACTGAAGGTATTGATTTTTAAGGAAAGGTATCTCGCTCGCTCTTACAGCGCGAAATGCCAGACTGTTAAATGAAGCTAAAAGCAACGTGCGAGCCAACTTTAGGATTTTAAATACAAAATAGCAGAAATGTTCTGAGGCGAACCTGAACCTAAATACAGGAGAGATCGTTAACTTTTTACCGAAACTGTACGAAATGGTTATGTAGCTATAACAATTACAGAAAAATTAAAATAGCTTAACAAAGTGTTTTCCTTCTGTTTGTTTCAGGATTATTAGAAATGTGAAAATATTTTTACACCTACTTGCCATCGATTTTTAAAATTATTTAGTGTCAGAACGTCCACCTGTTTATTTTTGCTTTAATTGAAATACAAGATAATAACAATTTTCGTATAGTTTACAGTTTACTTTTGACAAAAATTGAACGCAGATACAGCGTAAATGCAGAAAGAAGTGTCAACCTAAAGAGGTTCTATTTAAGCCGGCCGGAACGAACTGACACAGAATGTGTTCTGTGGCGCATGTAGGAATAGTCCGTTCATTTGCAATATTCCAAAAATGCTAGAATGACATACGTTGCCTTCTAACCCTTCGAATTCGACCACGGCAAATATTTTTTTTACGTGAAAATGTATGTAATTTATTAGAAACGTGAAGATATTTTTACCTCTAGCTTAATTTGATTTTGAAAATTGTTTAGTGTCACAATGTCTGCTTGCGAGGAAAGTTTTGGATAAAGCCTTTTACAGATTTTTTATCCAAGGTGTTTAAAAAATGTTCTAATAGACACGGGTCCAAAGACGCTTAGTTTCCGAGATACAGGGTGTTAAAAGTTTTTTTTAAATCGTGGTTTTTTATGTTATCTAAAAACGCTTTGAGCGATTTTAAAGAAATTTTGATAGTTTGTTCATAACTTAATGAGGTAACTTTTGGACCTATTGCAGTTGATGTAGTAATTCCAGAGGCGTACCCACGGGATATATCAATCAGGTTTTTCACAAAAAAATAACGGCCACAAGATATTTTGTAATTTTTATATATTATTTTAATAAAGCAATTAAAAGTGCAACTTTTTTGTCTCGTGGGATTTTTTCACATTTTGCTTCGTTTTTAAGAAAAAAACCCATATTTTTGCACGCCTCTGAACCTGCTAAGAAAAAAACAAAATGCTTCAATATATCAAAACCCCTTAGCCGAGTTTAGTAAAACTTAGGTATACTGGTGCTACTAATGATCGTGTTTTGCCACACTTAGGTTTAAATTATTTATTCCAGGGGCCACCGAATTTTTTTTAAACTTTAACACAGAAACAGAGCATTTCCGGACTTATGTTTATTAGAACTTTTTTGTTTGTATTGATGAGGTCTATAAGTGGGTAAATATCCGAACGTATTTTTTAAACACCTTGTATAGGCGTGAAGCCCGTAATTCTAAAGGTAGCTGGAGATAAGATTTATAGCTAGATTTTATTATGTTGTGTTTAACGACAGGCATGCAAACTTTTTGTTGTTTCATACAATTATTTTAAAACCCTAAGGAGCGCTGGCTAGTCCTTACTCACACTATTTCTTCTACCGAGAGTCAGAGCTAGCTACGGCTGTGCTAACTCCTCGTTTAAGGGTGGTACAGGTTCTATTTATATTATTTACTTTATAAAACAAATTCAAAACAAATAATAAAATAGATTGCTAGCTCAAAAATAACTATTGTGACCGATTATTAACAAGTTAACCAGAAAACAACGCACGTGTGCTTTTAGAACAAATTAAAAAAATTACAGTATAATGACATTTTTAACAGAAACTGTGCTCACAATATGTGTTTGACACGTAATTTAAAGTCATATCTTGAATTTATACTGTTACGATACTTTTGGAGCGTCCCCCGTAGTATTGAACTCTTGCTGGCTGAATCTTTGAACCTGAATATTTATGGTTGGCTTTTGCCAATTTTTGCATGCTCTAAACTAGGTATAATTGGCTATATCTTATTTTTAAATATTCTCCTATAATTATCAAGCAGTTTGGTAAGCAACTCTTCGAATAATTACCCATAGTTTACTAATTAAATTTATTCTGGCTACATTTCTACAGAAATTCGTATATAGCGCTTAGGCAACCCTTATTGCAATCGTTCTGCACTATTCTATTTGTTGCTAGATAAAGGATATCTTCTTGCAGTCACACTTTTCAGGCTGTTTTTTTCGCATCTTCGGCCCAAAAATTTTGGAAAGTTTTGATAACTGGTGACTGGTGGAATTTTTGAGTTCTTTCCCATTTTAAACTTGGTGTGAGCTGCTGGTGCCTCGACTGTGTGCTTGATTTATGGGCTAATTAGTGTAGCCTCGCTCCGTTTCGTTTTGAGGAGGATCTACAAGGCACATGTGTTCTTTAAGACGTTCGTATTTAATTTGGTAGTACTTACGTCATTCGCAAATTGCGGATTCGTTTGAGGTCAGCAGCCCCCTTGCACTTTTATGGCTGCCCGTCATTACTCAAGCTGTCTCTAGTCTCGGCTCCTTAATCGTAGATTTATTTGGGCGTTGTGCGTTATAGCCATTTACTGTCGGATGCCATTTTCCCGTCGGATACGATCTTGGGAGAGTTTGGACGCTTCCTGCGAGAGGAAAAACTCCTCCCTGAAGAAGCTTAGCATTCACCGTTCGGCTGCACCCTGCGGCCATCCAAACCGTCGATTTGGGCTCCTGAAATTATCGATTTGTCAAGGAATTTTGCAATTCCTGGGAGCTACGCTAGAGAGTGTAGCATTGCACTCACCTGCGACATATTCACCGCTTTCTCGGCCCGCTCGGCCTTCCGCTACGAGTGCCGAAACTCTCGCTGCTTCAGCCGGCTTCGCCCCCTCAAGCCAACAGGAAGGTTAGGATCCGACGTGGATTTACTACAGGCAAGAAACTGATATAGCTATTTGCGCCTGGTGTATTTTATAGTTTGTTAGTAGTGCCTCAGTAGCTAGGGCATGTGTGATATTTTTGGCATAGCAATGCTTCGTTTAGTTAGTTATTAGTGCATGCTTTTGTATAGATCTGATGCGTTATCATGATAGGCCTTGTGCAAATTTCGAGCATCCATTTTGTGCATTTTAGTGATCTTTATTGAATCATTAATCGAGCTTACCCGAGTTTGTGAAGGCAGCTTTGCGGCTTAATAGCCCCGAGCCACGGCTTCTCTGCCGAACCTACGAATTTACAGATTAGTTAGCCTTCGCGCTGCTGCAGCGTGGCAAATTAATGTCAGAACACTTACTAGAGTCCTGTTTCGGTGGTTCCGCCGAGGACTGCGGCCCCGTTGGTCGCCGCGCCCCATCGAGGTCCCCTGCAAATTGTATGTTAGATATTTCGCTCAATTATTTCAGTTTTAAGCCCGTACTCGCAGTTCGTTCGCCGCCATTTGCCGTCAGCCGTCTGACGTTTGCTGCTTTGTTTTGATGTTGATAGTGGCTAGAGTAGCGACATCGGTAGTCGATTGCTTCTGCAGTTTCAGTTCATGATTGATTAATCTCGGGTTAGTAGCGATTGCGTCACGAGGCCCGCCGCCGGTAGAGTCTTTGACAATTCCGCGCTATTGTAATTTATTTGCGAGTCTCTACGTAGGTACAAGTTTGCCGAAGGTTTATTCAAGCGTTTGCCTTAGCGTTCATGTATGTACCTGATGTATTTTCACTGAGAAAACTACCCTGCTTTTATATGGCCATATATCCTGGTAGTTTTGACCGCCAGAAACTTTTGAATATTTACTTTAGAATCTTTCTGAGCTGATATTCGGGGTTTCGCATCAGCCGTGCGCTTGTATAACCCGGCTCTGCTATTTCCTGCCTCACAGGTTACCTCCAGTCTATCCATTTTATTGTTATGCATAATTTTAATACTCGCTGTGCTTCTTTTAAACCTCGCGTAATTTAATGCTTTCGCGGAATATCGGCACCTAAGTAGGGAGTTCGATTGATTTATGCCGTGCTCGAAATGTTTTAATGTGTTAGCCCATCCACAGATTATAGCCATCACTGCTCATGGGCTACTGTTTGTTTGATATATATATATATATATATATATATATATATATATATATATATATATATATATATATTAAAGGTAAACATTTCAGGGTGTCATACCGCTTAATAAATTCGAAGATTTCTCCAACTGGTTGAAGAACATCTTGAATGGCACTTGGAGTTGGACGACGTTTCGACGAAATCACATTCGTCATTTTCAAGTCCTTGTAGTAGTCCTGGTTTGGCTTCTAGTTATGCGGCAACACGACGGACTGTCAACTTGATGTACAGCTGACTGAATAGGTTGTTTATCAATTACTGTGGCAACTAGCATCGAGGGAGCTGTACTGCTAGAACGGATGGCTGGTGTTCGTAGAGAATGGCCGGCCGTTGCTTGTAGTAACGTTGGTAACCACGATGCAGGTAATCGGCTTGTGTCGTCGCGGGTGTTCATACAATTCGGACGTTTCACGATTTCGATGGCTTCTCGTATGATGCATGCGTCTTTGTGTTCGACGCTGACAATGCTCTTGGTGTTTTCGAAATCAATCTTGTGCGAAGTATCCCATATATGATGCACTAGCGATGAAGTGTGTTCCATCTTCTTAACGTAATTCTGATGTTCCTCCTTGCGTGCCTTTATTCTCCGGTTGGTGTGGCCTATGTAGCTGCTATCGCAATCCCGACACGGTATCTCGTAGACTCCTTGGTTTTCCAAAGGGATGTACTCTTTAGGATTCCTCAGTATGGACTGGATTATTCTATCCGTGGTAAAGGTTGTCCTGATGTTACATTTTCTAAGGATTCTTCCGATTTTCTCTGTCGTGCCTCGGATGTAAGGTAGGTACGCCGTGCCACAAGGTCTCTCCTCTTCTGCGTCTTGCGTTTTGGTCTTCGGTGGTCGGAACGCTTTCCTAATCGCTGCTCTGCCATAACCATTTTGTTCGAATACTCGAGCAAGGGTTGCTAATTCTTGTCTTGTATTCTCCTTGTCGGCTATCCTTCTTGATCTACAAACCAGTGTTGTCAGGACTGATTGTAGTTGAGCAGGGTGGTGGTGTGAATTAGCATTTAGGTAGCGATTGGTGTGCGTGGTCTTCCTATAAACCGTGTGCCCCAATTTTCCATTCTTCTTGGTGATGAGAACGTCTAGGAATGGAAGGTGGTTGTTCTTCTCCAATTCCATCGTAAACTGGATCTTATTATGGATACTATTAAGATGGGTAAGGAAATCAGCAAGTCGATTCTTACCGTGACCCCATATGGCAAAGACATCATCGACATACCGAAGCCAAAGTTTCGGTTTGTAAATGGTGCTGTCCAGTGCTTTCGATTCGAAGTCCTCCATGAAGAGATTCGCAATGACGGGAGACAAAGGTGAACCCATCGGCGCTCCTTCTACTTGTTTGTAGCGTTGACCATTATAGATGAAATATGTATTCTGGAGACAATGATCGGCAAGTTTGATGATGTGTTGAGGTGGATCATACTTCTGTTTAATGACGTTTAGAGCTTCGGCAACTGGCACTTTAGTAAACAGAGAAACGACGTCAAAGCTCTCGAGAATATCGGTCGGTGTAATTTTCTCCTTTTGCAGCATCTCGATGAAGTGGGTAGAATTCATAACGTATGAAGCCGCATCTGCCACATGCGGCTGCAAATGTTTAGCTACGAACGCTGCAAGTCGTTGGATAGGTGATCCTATGGAACTAACGATAGGCCTAAGCGGTGTTCCATTCTTATGAATTTTTGGGAGACCGTATATCTTGGGACATTTAGACGACTTTTCTCTAGGTATAAGTTGATTTTGCACTTCAGTTTCGATGTTACTCTCCTTTATCTTCGACTTGGTGGTCTTCTCCAAATACGTTGTTGGATCTGTGGAGATACATTTGTAAGCACTGTCCTGCAGTAAAGAAATCATTTTAGAGTGGTAGTCATCGTTGTTCATGATAACGGTGACATTTCCTTTGTCTGCAGGAAGAATAATGATGTTGTTGTTCTGACGAAGATTCTTGAGTGCCAAAGATTCATCACGGGATAGATTCGATTTGGGTGGTTTAGCCAATCGTAAGATTCGAGAGGTATCTTGTCGGATGATATCGGCGGTATTCTTATCCAGTCTCGAAATCGCAGTTTCTACTCCGCAGATGATAGATTGCACTGGAATACGTTTTGGAGCTATGGCGTAGTTGAAACCTTTAGCAAGTGCAGATATCGCAGATTCATCCAAAGTAATATCAGAAATATTACGGACAACTTTAGACATATCCAGATTAGTAGTACGATACCCTTCGCAAAAAGGGTATCGTACTACTAATCTGGATATGTCTAAAGTTGTCCGTAATATTTCTGATATTACTTTGGATGAATCTGCGATATCTGCACTTGCTAAAGGTTTCAACTACGCCATAGCTCCAAAACGTATTCCAGTGCAATCTATCATCTGCGGAGTAGAAACTGCGATTTCGAGACTGGATAAGAATACCGCCGATATCATCCGACAAGATACCTCTCGAATCTTACGATTGGCTAAACCACCCAAATCGAATCTATCCCGTGATGAATCTTTGGCACTCAAGAATCTTCGTCAGAACAACAACATCATTATTCTTCCTGCAGACAAAGGAAATGTCACCGTTATCATGAACAACGATGACTACCACTCTAAAATGATTTCTTTACTGCAGGACAGTGCTTACAAATGCATCTCCACAGATCCAACAACGTATTTGGAGAAGACCACCAAGTCGAAGATAAAGGAGAGTAACATCGAAACTGAAGTGCAAAATCAACTTATACCTAGAGAAAAGTCGTCTAAATGTCCCAAGATATACGGTCTCCCAAAAATTCATAAGGATGGAACACCGCTTAGGCCTATCGTTAGTTCCATAGGATCACCTATCCAACGACTTGCAGCGTTCGTAGCTAAACATCTGCAGCCGCATGTGGCAGATGCGGCTTCATACGTTATGAATTCTACCCACTTCATCGAGATGCTGCAAAAGGAGAAAATTACACCGACCGATATCCTCGTGAGCTTTGACGTCGTCTCTCTGTTTACTAAAGTGCCAGTTGCCGAAGCTCTAAACGTCATTAAACAGAAGTATGATCCACCTCAACACATCATCAAACTTGCCGATCATTGTCTCCAGAATACATATTTCATCTATAATGGTCAACGCTACAAGCAAGTAGAAGGAGCGCCGATGGGTTCACCTTTGTCTCCCGTCATTGCGAATCTCTTCATGGAGGACTTCGAATCGAAAGCACTGGACAGCACCATTTACAAACCGAAACTTTGGCTTCGGTATGTCGATGATGTCTTTGCCATATGGGGTCATGGTAAGAATCGACTTGCTGATTTCCTTACCCATCTCAATAGCATCCATAATAAGATCCAGTTTACAATGGAATTGGAGAAGAACAACCACCTTCCATTCCTAGACGTTCTCATAACCAAGAAGAATGGAAAATTGGGGCACACGGTTTATAGGAAGACCACGCACACCAATCGCTACCTAAATGCTAATTCACACCACCACCCTGCTCAACTACAATCAGTCCTGACAACACTGGTTTGTAGATCAAGAAGGATAGCCGACAAGGAGAATACAAGACAAGAATTAGCAACCCTTGCTCGAGTATTCGAACAAAATGGTTATGGCAGAGCAGCGATTAGGAAAGCGTTCCGACCACCGAAGACCAAAACGCAAGACGCAGAAGAGGAGAGACCTTGTGGCACGGCGTACCTGCCTTACATCCGAGGCACGACAGAGAAAATCGGAAGAATCCTTAGAAAATGTAACATCAGGACAACCTTTACCACGGATAGAAAAATCCAGTCCATACTGAGGAATCCTAAAGAGTACATCCCTTTGGAAAACCAAGGAGTCTACGAGATACCGTGTCGGGATTGCGATAGCAGCTACATAGGCCACACCAACCGGAGAATAAAGGCACGCAAGGAGGAACATCAGAATTATGTTAAGAAGATGGAACACACTTCATCGCTAGTGCATCATATATGGGATACTTCGCACAAGATTGATTTCGACAACACCAAGAGCATTGCCAGCGTCGAACACAAAGACGCATGCATCATACGAGAAGCCATCGAAATCGTGAAACGTCCGAATTGTATGAACACCCGCGACGACACAAGCCGATTACCTGCATCGTGGTTACCAACGTTACTACAAGCAACGGCCGGCCATTCTCTGCGAACACCAGCCATCCGTCCTAGCAGTACAGCTCCCTCGATGCTAGTTGCCACAGTAATTGATAAACAACCTATTCAGTCAGCTGTACATCAAGTTGACAGTCCGTCGTGTTGCCGCATAACTAGAAGCCAAACCAGGACTAAAAGGACTTGAAAATGACGAATGTGATTTCGTCGAAACGTCGTCCAACCCCAAACGCCATTCAAGATGTTCTTCAACCAGTTGAAGAAATCTTCAAATTTATTAAGCGGTATGACACCCTGAAATGTTTACCTTTAATACATATCAGCCGCGAAAACCTTCGTAATAATATATATACAGGGTGACTGGTTCATAAACGTATATATTGGAGGACATGTTAATAGAGGTCATTTGCAGTTGTTTTAGCCAAACATGCCTTATACGAATGTGAAAATTTTGAAATCACTACGTGTGAATGTACAAGTTGTTCGAAGTTTTCTTTTACAAGTGGAGGTTTTAGGTTTCGTATTTTTATTAGATCGGAGTATTTAACATAATTTTTGATAGAGAATGTCTGCCAATGTGTAATCTAATGAGGGAAACTGAAATATTGCAGAAAAAAAGGTTGTATTTGCTTTAATTTTTAAATTAGTACGACTATATGGCGGATTTCTAAGAAAACACAAAAATTAGAATATCTCAACAACTATTCACATTCGTATAAGGCATGTTTGGCTAAAACAACTGCAAATGACCTCTATTAACATGTCCTCCAATATATACGTTTATGAACCAGTCACCCTGTATATATATATATATATACTCAGGATCTGGACCCTCCCCGAAATCAAATCCTGGATACGTGCCTGGCTTAGGGCACTCAACTAATTTTAACTAGTACAAAAGGTACGAGCCCCAAAACCACTTGTTTGCTCTATCACGGCGAGAAACAGAAACTGACTGCCTCAAGACGTTGAGTGTCAAGACGCGGGCTGAAGACCAAAGGGGGATGAGGTGCTTTCGCTTGCTTTCCCTTTCCCGCGCACGCAACCGATTCGCTCTAACACCACATTACAACGGTCGCACAAGTGGAAGCAATTGTCATTTGGATTTGAAAAGGGAGCGATGAATTGCCAATGTTTGAAATAGAAGATGTAGGAAAACCGCCGATATTTATAAAGCAAGTGCGGGATTTTAAACTGGTCTTAACACTATACAGCATTTAATCCTGTGAATAGCAAGGATTTCAGTTTGGGTTAATATTGCGGATACACTGACGGACGATTGAAGTGGGCCAAGGTAAATTTATGTCAAATTTGTTTTTGCAATATTTTAACATGGAATCACAGAGGAACGACTCATGCCTCAGCAGTACTAGTCTATTCTCAAAATTCTTACAGCTTGTTAATTTGTTAACCTACAACACCATCTTATACTGTTTTAGAAAAGATTTAAGTCGATTTTAGCTTGCAAGAACTGGTTTTAAAAAATGGTAATATGATCAGTCAGTAGCCCCATTTGTTATCTACCTATGATATAGTTTATGATTTGTTGCGCTAACGCAAGTGATTTTGAATTTATAGCGTTTCTTACGATAACCTGCCGTCATCCAAATTTTTATGCCAACGCCGTTTTCAACCAGGCTATGAGCTCAAATGACAAGTATTGCGTACACGACAACCAGCATTAAATTAAGTTTGTTAAACTCAAGAACAAATAGAGATATTCTAAGATTCCAATATCAAGTGTCAGTTAGTTTAACCAAACGATAGGGTTATTGTAAGCTGGAATAACGCCCTGAAGCGTGTGGCGTTTCTCACTCTGTTATAGGACGTGATCGGAGAAGGTTTCAACCCAAAAAATACAGATATGATAAGTTACAAGCCCGAGCATGAATCGATTAATAAGTTTGAAGCCAGAAGGCCAAGGACACTTAGTGTGTAAGAAATTTCGGGTCATCTAATGCAGAACAATACTTTGAATGTATCTGACAAAACAGTTTGAGGAAGATTGCATGCTTCAAATTTGCAGTCTGGAAGACGAGGCAGATGTCCTTCCCTCAATAGAGATTACACGCAGGCTAGGTTGAATTTCTCAAAAGATCTTCTATAGCGGAGTTGCGGGTGTGGTCATTTATTATTTACCGATGAACGCCGTTTGAAAAACTACGTGGTACAGCAAGAACCATTTATACCAAATTTTTGGCGGGTACGTTACTTGTAAATTATCACGAGACTACATGGACAAATTTGAGGACCAGCCAGCTAAACAGTGGAGACGGTGTGCAAGCCATTACAAAATTACTAAAATACAAATAAATACTGAGGGTGCCAACGAGTTTTTTACAGCAAATGTGTTCAGATAGAAATGAGAACTAATAAACTCAAAAGCGGCAGTCAATCGCCAGATAATTCGAGGTAAGAAGGTCGCACTAACAAAATAAGACAAGTGTTAAATCGTAACAGAGTATAATATTCAAATAGAATAACAACCAATACCAGCCAGTACAGCCATTAATCAAGTTGAAATAATGGTACTATATTTTATTTTGAGTTACATAGATTTGTCCGAGGCAGTAAACAATAAAGTATAGCCTAAATATCACAGATCCGCTTTATACGACTTAGGATCATGGTACCTATATACGTACCGTACATAGGATAAACGATAAAATGCAAAACTACAAACAGATTTATCTCTAATCAACGAACATAGTGCATTAAGATGTTAAAGATTGAATTAC
Source organism: Agriotes lineatus (assembly GCA_940337035.1). Classification (NCBI taxonomy): domain Eukaryota; kingdom Metazoa; phylum Arthropoda; class Insecta; order Coleoptera; family Elateridae; genus Agriotes; species Agriotes lineatus. The sequence goes on along the minus strand of OW679197.1, from coordinate 37,370,613 downwards.
GATTCTGAAGGTTGAATATCATATAACTTTTACAACTTCAGCTCCGGCGAAGCTTGAGGGGCTAATTCAACGAGGCTTGCGTAAAAACACGACACGAGAAATGCAAAAGCTAGAGATTAATGTTCATAAATTAAACACATAAAAGCAACGGCAACATACAATGGATTATGAAGGAATTCTATCGAATATGCTAGCAATTCGCATAGCTGAAAAATGTCTTAATATCGAAGGATTCCAACTCCTCCCAGTCAAGGTCACGTTGACATAATGTAGTCGACGCACATGAAGAGCGGTCACACAGGAGGCATTCAATCTGGTTAAACTGACCATGTCCTTTTGACCTGATACTAGCGGCTACCAACCAATAGCGCAAATTAGAGCGAATCTGCATAAACCGTAACATGAACAGAAAATGCAAAAACTCACCTCATACGGACCAAGAAATGCTGGGATAGCGTAGAAGACATAACTGCCAAAACGTTACTACACCGTTGAAAATCACCTACCGCCGCGCGCCGTGGGGTAATAATCATCTTCAACTTCAACTGAAAAATAAGGCGATAAAGTCAAACAACCAAAACCCTGAGTAGCGACGAACCGCTGCGATCTGGAATGTATCACAGCACTGAATCGAAAGACAGAGCCACGCTTCACGTCAATACCAAAAGTCACGAGCGAAATATGAATATTTGCACCACTAAAGACAATTTTACACCATAGCACCATATGGAGGAGCATCTGTTACTATTTGAGGAGGTATATGTAGAAACGGATGAACAAAATTTGTAGTATTTGTCAATGAGACTTAATCAAATGTTATGATTAATTGTTTTACTATTTGCTAAACAGAGAGGAACAGACCTTATTTACATTGGCGGAAATGCCAAACGACATGTTAATCGGTTTGTTAATGCATTTTTCGAAGAAGAAGGAATCATAAGAATGGCATGGCAATCCCGCTCCCCAGACCTCGAGCCGATTGACAATTTACTTAAACTGGCTAGTGCAGTTGCAGAAGAATAGCTTCTGGGTGACCAAAGGGTCATAGGCAACTGCATAAACAGCATGCTGAGAAGATTCCAAAAAGAACAAAAAGTGGACCAACTCGGTATTAGGTTTAAGTTCTTTGGTTACAATTGAATTATTATAATGTATTATTTTTGAATAAATAATCTGTGGTCATGATGTACCTAACACATAACATATAAACTTATCATGTTCACAAGTTTTCGTAAAAAATGCTCAAAATTCAAATACATTTAAGTTAGCGCAATGAATAAAAAAATATAGATCAGATAACAAAGTTTTTCGTGCCTTTACAATTTCATCTTAGCTAAGTTTTGATTGTTGCTACAGGAGCCTATCTGGTATGTCAAAGGCTTAAAGTGTTCAAGTCTACGAGTGTCATTTGATTCGTGGAGAAGTCTACGCGCCAGTTGATTTGGGTGCACTGATAATACACTATATATCTCACTGAGTTGTTTGGATACCTCCTTAATTGTGTGTATTTGTAGGTCTCTTCGTAGTGTCGCATTGGTCACATACCATGCTTCTAAAAAACATAAAATGACGTTTAAAGTTGTACCTCAAGAAATTAATGAGATACAGGAACTTTGGAATTACCCTGAGCTATGTACTTATATAATAAAATCAGATTTGTGTCTTTGTGAGTACCATGTTAAAATCAAATTTGACACTAATTATTCTTGAACCGCTGCAATTGTTCATCAGTATATTAGAGCAGTTTTCTAAAGCTTTTGGAATTAATATGTTATCAGAGCTAAAACGTGGAAGAAGCAATATCTGTTGATCTCAAAAAAGAAAGATTATTTTCTACAAAGTTGGTACAGAAAATCAAGATTTTTTTTTAATTAAAATATATTCAAAATCTGTTTTTTAACTAAAACGTATACATTTTTTAAAAACATTGAAAAACATTGATAAGATTGCACATGTGTCAAGTGTCAAGAATTCACTGGAGGTTAGTCGTTTCTAAGTCGTAGTGAAACGCGTTCCTTATTCATTTTTAGTTTTAATTGTTAACCGTCGATAACGAGGCCAGATTGTCCCTGGAAATGTTCGATATTTAATATTTTTAATTTTGCAGAGTGGTGAAATAAATACACATAAAAACAACATGAGCATGGTTAATGCTGTGTGCTGAATATATTGTCCAATTGCGCTTTTGTAAATATTATTCATCAGAGATATAAAAGAATTTCGTAAATAAATGAATCTGATACCATCGCCAGGTCACAGACGTTGCAGATTTATTCTACTAGAGTACAATAGTAGTTTATATAGGTACCAAGGCACTGAAGTTTAGATTTTTATCACGAATGTGGATTTAGCTGCCGAGGTCCGTAGGGCTAAGGCAAATAAACCACATGAGGGATAAAAAGGAACTTCAGTGCCTAGGAGTACATTATGTTTTATTTGAAATCGTGAAATTACAACATTTTAACCAATATTTGTAGGTTATGTTAACGTCGGTTGAGGTTTATCTGTCACCTCGCCATCTACAAAAAAGTCGTAAAGCAATGGATTACTTTAATGCCGATTTCTCGTATTTTAATGACGATTTTGAAGCACTTTAATGCCGATTTCAAATAAACTACTATTGTTTACTCAAATCATGTTTTGGAATGACTTTGGCAAACTTAAATCAGAGATGTACTTCTTTGAGACACTCAAATCATACAGTTTTGATGAAGTTTGTATTGTATTTTAAACACATTTCAGGTTTCAAAAGTGAGCCACACCAACTACAAGTTAATATGGTGGTACACGAACTGTGTCACATATAATTTTTTTTTTCAGAAATTGAAATTTTTGGATTTCGACGGAATATTTTTGCAATATATTAGCTTAGACAATATTTCTGATTTTTCACTTTTAGGTATACCAACCGGAAATATATTTTTTATCTTAATATCCGAGCTTTCTTTGAAAAGTCAATATTAAAAGTATATTATTTTGTATGTCGAAAAGTTTAAGGATATATATAACATAGAACATGATCCAATTTAAAATATGAACACACAGTGCTCTCTAATGATGAGGGGTGAACGATATTTCTAAAACTATGAGAGTTACATAAAATTTGCTTATACAAAAATTGTGGGTACACCAGTAATATAAAATAAATTCAAATCTGTGGATTTTAATAAATACATTTGCTTTATTCAAAGTGTACCGATCTGAAAACTTTAAAGTTGTGTAATAGGGAGAATATATTTCTATCGGAAATCTAAATTATTTGATTTAATTACTTCATACAAAAAAATCTAACACGATTACCTTTGTCGTGGCCGTGTAGCATTAACGAAGGATTCACGCTTTTTTCTATATCTAGTTCTAGAGCTCTTCCCGTATACTTCCTGTGTATAAGAGTTTAGTTGGCTGACTTTTTCAATTATCACGTGGCCTCCGCTGAGGTTTTTATCTGCTGTTCCAGCGTTTCTCGTTCTTGTTGCAATTTTTACCTCGACTTCTAGTTAGATGTGCGAACCAGCGTAGCTGACATTCTTCCATAACTTGTCCCAGAGGAGTCGTGTCTAGTTCTTCTCTCATGCAGGTTTTCTACACTTTTATTGCGAAGTTTGAGGTTCTGTCCTGCAATTGGCCATTAAAGTCTGTAAAATAAAAAGAGCAATTTACTTCCGATATGTTTTTACTCTGATGCTTATATGGATAAGGATGTCGTTCGTTGCGAGAATAAGTGGAGCAGAGCCCAAACATACACTATTAGCAACTATAGAAACTTTAAGATACTTCAAGTAGGTATTAATACTAACCGATCAGATTTGACGTAATAGCATCTTTAAGATCCATAAAAGCTCGCTGCAGTGAGGCTCGGTTGTGATACCAAATATTTTGTGGTCAATGCTTACCTTGTTTTAAGGGGATAAAAGAAAATACAACAATTAATTAATCAAATTGAACAGAGAAACAAGCATAGGAAATAGTAAAAAACATATTACGAAATTAACAGAAACGTCGATAAAAATAACAGAGCTAACAGAACAAGTAACAATAATTCTGGATGAAACTGTATAGCAATGCCATACAAATTATAAGCAATTTTAATACATTATTAAAAAGAACTTCCAAATAGGAAGTATAAAAACACATAATAAAGTGATTAAAAACATATAGCATAGCTGGAATACATAAGACAGAAAATAGATGAAACCAAAAATACAGTAGATTAAATTAGAAATTTTTTGGGAAATCCAAAACACAAACTTAGGACTTTAGAGAGATCTGGAATTTACGAAATTAAATGTTCCCATTGTGATTCTAAATATATTGGGCAAACACGTCGTAATTTTGGTACTAGGTTTAAAGAGCATTTAGCTCATTTTAGATTCAATAGATTCGAAAAAAGTATTGCCCAACATATTTACGAAACGGGTCATAGTATAAAAGAGGATGACCTAAAATTGTTAAGGCGTTATCTTCAACAAAGCAACTAAATTCGTTTGAAAGCTTGGCCATTTTTAATAACCGAGATAATAAACTTTTGAACAAAGACGGTGGACCTATACCTTCCTCCATCTTGTATGACTTGTTAAAGTTAAATTGACCATCGGCCATGTTAATTGACCCTCGGCCACCCCCTCCGAGTCAGATAGCATAAGTAACTATAAAATGCGCGGAAATCGCCCACTTCCATTTGTGATTTGGTCACGAGTAAGTTTCGTAGCTACTGATGACAGCTTGACTGTCGAAATACGTATTTAGCAGTTGTTAAATATTTGTGTGGTGAGGAGTTTTAACGATTTGTGATATTTTCAAACCACAAGCTCCAGCAGTGTTTTATTTAAATTAGCGAAGTTTAAAATCCAGAAATTGTAAAATACCAAAACTAAAAGGAAACGCAAGCAGCGGCCGCATATGAAATTAAATAATCAGAGATATACTAAAACAGGAACCACTAATTAAATAAGGAGGATACTAAAAAAGCCACCAAAATAATACGAATGTGTATATAATGAACAGGATGCAGACCAAAAGAAAGGATAAAATATAGCTAAGATAAAAGAAAAAGAAAAGCAGAAGTGAAAAGTTGAGAAAAGATCCTAGAACACATAGGAAATGCATCCACGACCTCACGCTCTAGGGTTGTAACATGATTATGAATGAGGGCAAAACACATTTTATTGAGTTGCCCTTCCTTAATCTATAATCCTTATACTGAATGTAGTGGCTCTTCTGGATAATTATCTTCTTGCATCTTTGGCAGAGTCTGCCCGGTCAGTTTGTAGCTGATCGCTCCATCACTTTTGGAGATCGTTTTCGCATTAGTTTCCGATACGACGACGACGATATTCTCAAGCCTGAAGTCATGTCTGGCCAAATGATTAAAATAACAAACATATATTTCTAAGTGTTTTAGCAAATATGTGACCAACTGATGTTGAGTTCCTTCAGATTGAATTGGTTTGGGCGTAACCCAAACTCTATGACTCTCAAAACCTTATTATGTATTCTGTATTCATAATTCGAATGCCTCGCTCTTCTTTCTGTTCCACTGTTTTAGAGTCTAGGTTTCGCAAGCCTACAGAGTAATGGGAAAAGCAAGGGAGCGTGGTGGATTTGGTGATGTTATGGTCTTGCCAATTTTTGGTTAATATAACTAACTATTTTCGAACATGCCAGTTCTTTTCGAGGTTGCTTACCTTTACACACATAGGCAAAATTTCTTTCATATGTGTATACTAGGATGAGGTAAGCACAACCATCTTTCCTAGTATTTGGTATGTACAATCTGAATTTGACAGAATTAAAGGTTTTTTTTTCCAGTAATCAATAAAAGTTAGCTCCATCCGCTTTTTGTAATCTATAATCTCCTTCCCCCGAACATTTTCCTGGGACAAATCTGCTTTAATCTTGTTAAAATGAAGAATTTGAGAGGCTTTTTGCGTACATGTAATCTTGTTGATATTAGGTATTAGCAGGGCTGTAGAGTCGGAGTCGGAGTCGGGAGTCGGAGTCGAGGAGTCGGAACTTTTAGGATGGAGTCGGGAGTCGGAGCCGGGGTCCGTATAAATTACCCGACTCCGACTACCACTTATCAATTTTTTTTTTATAAAAAACGCCAAAAGCTATCAAACTATTTGAACGACTGTAGTACTGACGTAGCGTGGTGTTTTAAATGCTAAATACCCCTTATGGAAACGACACTCGCGAACGGGCCCCAGGTCCCCGGCGGTCTGTGTATCCCCAACCAAGGTAGCGGTCAGAAAAGGAAGCAGACGTGGGGTGCTAAGAATCACCGGGATCGATCAGGCTACCAAAGAAAAACGACATTGGCAATAGGAACTATAAACGTACGAACTTTATTAGGTGGAGACCGTCTCTATGAACTTGAAGAAGAGCTCGATAAGATGAAATGGGACATCATTGGACTATCAGAAATAAGACGAAAGGGAGAAGAATGTATAACACTTAAATCTGGGCATATACTATACTACAAAGGCTCTGAAAACGAAAGCCAACGTGGCGTAGGTTTCATAATTAACAAAAAGATATCAGCACATATCACAAAATTCAATAACGAATCTAAGGGAGTCGCCTCGATAATCATTCAATTCTCCCCAAAATACAAAATAAAAATAATACAGTGTTACGCACCAACATCGACTCATACAGACGAAGAAATGGAAGCCTTTTATAACAAACTATCAGACAACATAAATAAAGACAGCACTACCCACACTCTAGTAATGGGAGACTTCAATTCAAAATTAGGGAAAAGACAAGAAGAAAATGAAGAATATATAGGAAACTTCAGCTTTGATGAAAGAAATGAAAAAGGAAATATGCTTCTGGAGTTTTTAACAACACACCGCCTATATGAAATGAACTCCTTCTTCTCCAAAAAACAACAAAGAAAGTGGACATGGATCACTCCAGATCTAAAAACAAAAAATGAGATAGACTATATCTTGTCAAGCGAAAAACACATAGTACAAGATGTAACAACTCTGAATTCATTCAATATGAATAGTGACCACAGGCTATTAAGAGCAAAAATTTCAATAGACACAAAAACGAAAAGACGGCCCTTGAGAAAACAAATAACAAAGATTGATACCGAGAAACTGAAACGAAATGCCTTAGAATATGAAAAATAGCTCAACCAAAAATTGAAAAGGGAGAAGTGGAATTTAAAAGATATAAATAAAATGAACGATATAATTACAGATGCAATGAAGGAAGCAGGAGAAAAATTTGCTAAACTGAGAAATTCCAAGATAGAAAAGCTAAGTCAAGATACAAAAAATAAAATAAAAGAAAAACGGCAATTATTTAAAGAAGGTAAATATAAAGAATTTAGACAAATGGCAAAGGAAACTATAAGGATGATAAGAAAAGATCTACAAAGCTATTACGAAATTGAAGCGGAAAAATTAATAGAGAAAAACAAGGGAATAAAATGTCTTAGGCGAAACGGAAAACGACACGTTGTAACACTAAAAGACGAAAACGGAAAAGAGATAAGAAACTTGGAAGAAAATATGAAAGAAACAGAAAAATTCTACACGAACCTATATGACACAAAAACCCAACAACAAAACAACACTACAACCGATGATAGAAAAATAATCAACGTAGGTTCAGAAGAAATGCCAGATATAACAACTGAAGAACCAAGCTATGCATTGAAACAAATGAAGAACAATACAGCACCAGGAGAAGATGGAATAGGGATTGAAATGATAAAAGAGGGAGAAGAAGAGATTTTAACAAAAATACGCGATCTTTTTAACATATGCCTATCAATAGGAGATATTCCTAAGACCTGGAATAATGCAAATATGATATTACTACATAAGAAGGGTGATCAAGCGAACCTCGAAAACTATAGACCAGTAAGCCTTTTATCCTAGCTATATAAAACATTCACCAAAGTTATTACAAATCGCTTAACTAAAAAACTTGAAGATTATCAACCAGTCGAACAAGCTGTCTTTAGAAGAGATTATAGTACAAGTGAACACCTACTAACAATGAGAATGCTAATTGAAAAATCAGTTGAGTACAATTTCGAACTAAACTTAGCATTTGTCGACTTTCAAAAAGCTTTCGACACAGTAGAACATTGGGCAATTATGGAGTCTTTAAGAAACGCCAGAGTAGACCACTGATATATAATGTTACTTGAAAACATATATAAGAACGCTACATCCACTATACATTTGCATGAGAACACCAAACCGATTAGTATAAAACGAGGTATAAGACAAGGCGATACTCTCTCACCAAAACTATTTACGAATGCCTTAGAAGATGTTTTCAAAAAACTTCACTGGCAAGACAATAAAGGCATCCTAATAAATGGAAAGACTCAATAACCTCCGATTCGCTGATGACATCGTTCTTACCTCAGAAACCCCTGAACGACTCCAGACTATGTTAACAGAGCTTGACAAAGCATCAAATGAAATTGGTCTAAACATGAATCTAACAAAAACAAAAATTATGTGTAGTAGATCCCTCGAGCAAAAAATAAAAATTAAAAACCAAGAATTGGAAGAGTGGACAATTATGTTTATTTAGGACATATGATAAAGCTTGGAAGGGAAAATAAAAAAATAGAGATTTACAGAAGAAGAAGATTGGCCTGGGCTGCCTTCGGAAAACTAAGTAAGACTTTAAGAAATAAAAATATTCCGATGCATCTGCGTTCTAGAGTATTTGATCAATGTGTCCTACCCGTTTTGACATACGGAGCTCAAACGTGGACTCTAACAGAACTGTCGATGAATAAATTAAGGGTGACACAGAGAGCAATGGAGCGACAAATGTTGGGCATAACGCTGAAAGATCACAGAAAAAACACGTGGATAAGAGGCATAACAAAAGTAAAAGACGTTGCCGAAACAGTGGCAGAGTTGAAATGGAACTACGCCGGCCATGTGGCTAGATATAAGGACGAAAGGTAGACCAATACAATCCTAAAATGGAGGCCCTACTTGAAGAAGAGATCTAGAGGACGTCCCCCAATGCTATGGACGGACGATGTAAAAAGATCTGCTGGACTAATGTGGATCCGAGAGACGCAAGATAGAGACAAGTGGCGAAGAATGAGGGAGGCCTATGTCGAGAAATGGACCGAAGATAAAGGCTGATGAGATGAGAGATGAGTACTGACTATTTGAAGACAGACTCAGGGTTAATAAAAATCGATTTTTATTTATTTATGTTAGTTTATGAAAATGCATGTGCACTACTATAACATGTTAATTCATAGGTCCACGAGTGTGCAGAGTGTGTTCTAGAATCAGTGTGATCACCGCTTGTAAATTTAAATTCCTGCCAAACTATTTAAAAAATGCCGAATTCGTCCTTGTATTACCTCTAATTTCTAACTTTCATAGTGCACCTTATTGTTATGTTTTAACTGTTTACCTGTTTATGGTGTTTTTGTTTAATTGGCAATATTTGAAGAGCACTTCTTTGGTGTATTTGTTTTGTTGATTTAGCAAAATATAAAAAAATATTATTTAAATCAATGATTTTGATAATTAAATTGCTCCATTAAATTCATTATTTTAATCAAATAATTTAAATCTGCTCAACCCTGCTCAGACGTCAGACTATTTGAATTTCCTATGACTCAGTAAACTTGTATTATGTAGGCAGGTAGTAAATGACCCCTTAAGAAAATAATCTACTACGGAATTTAGTTAGTACTGTTAGTTTAATAGGCAGGTAAGAAACTGTCTTGTTATAACAATGGCATTTGTACGTTTATGAAATTTTGTCATGAAATGTATTCTTCTTAAAGTAAATTTTATTTTTTTCTCATTTACGTTTGTAAACCTCTCTGTGTATTTGTACGTGAAATCAGTACGTTGCTGGAAACCGTGAATGCAATATTTGTAAATATGAAATTAATTATAATCAACCACATTCCACAAAATTTGTGAAATTCGTTATGAGCCGGTAAAGTTTATCAGGTAGATGAAAAGGAAGGGGGGGGGGGGGGGTTATCAATATTCTAGTACTGTCGGAGTCAGAGTCGGATTCAAACTACTAAAATATCAGGAGTGGAGTCGGAGTCGGATTTTTTGTGACCAACTCCACAGCCCCGGTTATTAGTGCCAATGTTTTATAATCGGTATAGATACGTAGAGCTTTTTTAAAACTTGGTACAGATGACATCCACGTCTACCAATTCTTTGGCCATGTCCCGTAATGCTAGATTTTTTATAAAGCCTACACATGGCCCTGTGCCATTACCACCTGCAGAAATTGAATTGACAATTAGATTGTTTGAAAATCTACGCCTCTAACTTTAGTCACGGCAAAATACGATAAACGCTAAACATCCGCAGTGCACTTGCTGTCGAGCGAACCGTCAACACACAGCCCCCACTCAAAGATAACCCAACAGGCAATACACCCCAGAAGGGTATAAAATAAAGATGCTTGGGCTGGTATTTACACTTGAATTCAAAACTCTATCTACTAAACTTAAGCCTCAAGGAGGGGCTTGATCTGATCTCTTCCAGTTCGCTGTTGCTGAAGCTGTTCTCGTCCGCTCCAGCCGAGCGAATCGCTACCCGTCCTTGAATTCTGATTTCTGACCTTCTTCTGAAACCTGAAACCAGCTCACCAATCCGCCATCGGTGATAAGTTTTCCTATAGCACCTGTCTACTTCCCAAGCGGCCGTCTATTATTCCACCAGGCAACTGTTGTTGATCTATTCTGTAGCTCTAACCAGCATACCAAGCCGCTATGGGTGGTGAGCTTTTGCGTAGCATCTACCCGCACATATAGGCCTCCCTCCTGAAGCGGCTCCACCGCCAACTTCAAGGAGAAAAGCACCTGGTGGCGCAGTACCCGCCACCGAGTAATGGAACCTAGGACCTCAATCTAAAGCCTCAAGCCGTCGCGAACTCTTGGAGAGCGGTTCCATAGCAGCGCTCTCCGTGGTAAGCCCTTATTCAGAAAAATGGGGAACCGTAAATAGGGAAAGGCGACTTACTTGACGAAAACTTTTCCGCCAAAAAAGTCATCCAGTCGTTTCTGTCTAATTAATAGCGTCCTGCAGGTTCCCGAAGAATGCGAATCGAGAGTATGCCCGTAAGTCGGCTACGCTCGTGCCTCTGGGCTTCTTAAGGTAAAATTTGTTTTGCACAAAGGCATAAGCATAATTCGTGGACACCAGAAGGGAAACTTCCGATGGTGTTAATAACCCTTAAAATTTATACACATACGCTTTGTGTTGCACCGCGCCTTGTTTGCATGCGAGACCACCTTTAATAAGTTTTAATCCCAGATATAACTAAGCACGCAATGCCGCTCCATGAGCTGTTTGACAACCAGGCTACGATGAGGCTACCCCTCTCAGCCGTCCCCAGAGCTGAAACATTCTATAATGCAGATCATTTATTTTTTTATGTACATACATAATTAATTTTAATTTGTGGAATTTTTGATCTGTATTATAAAGAACAATAAACGCATTTTATTTAGAGTGTTCTTAATCTATTTCATTCGATAATAACGAAATTTTGGATTATGTGGGCTTTAATAATAGTAACTAATTCAGGAAAGCAATTTGCTAGAATTATCCAGATCAGAGCAAAAGGTTGGATGTTTAAAATATTACTAATTCCACTTAGCTTTACACACAGCCTTAATGATTTTCATCGTTTCTAGAGATTTCTTATTGGTACATATTTTCATAGGTTTTTTGATTGTCACTTAAAACAACTAGGTTTTGGTTCCGCATTGTGATGTATCTTGTAGACTATTGCAATTGACTTAATTACCAATTTCTCAGTAATGGCTTTTCATTTTTTGTACTTCTCATTGAGCTAGATTATATGAAATTGGAGGCGCCTGTCTGATTTTTTAAATACTGTGAATTAGCGGGTTTATATATTAGATTTAAAACAACGCTCTATCATAAATGGGCTTATATGTCGATTTCTGGTACGGCAGATGGATGATTGTAGCATAATAAAGCCTTTTTTACTTTTTACCTACTTTTACAATAAAGGAAGTATTGGATTCACCCCAAAAATTCTAAATTGAGTTTTCAACAGATCTTCACGTTTTATAATCCCCTGAACCCAAAAAAACATATTTTTCATTGGTCTTTCTGTGTGTGTGTCTGTGTATCTGTGTGTGTATGTGTGTCTGCCCGCCTGTGAACAGAATATCTCAAAAACGAAAAGAGGTATGGCGTTGAAACTTCATATATAAGTTTTGTGTACTATGTAGATGTGACAGCAAGCTTTTGAAGAAAACCGCATAACCGGAAGTAGGTGTTTACTCTTGTGATTTTTCAGTTTTTTCGATTTTTTCAAAAACGGCTCTAACGATTTTTTCAAACTTTACACTTTTATTACATTTTTAATGTGTATTGATGTGAGATAGGTGATTTTCCAGTTGAATACTTCTAAAAAGAGTTTCTTTTTGTTTTTTCCATTTTTATATTAACTCCTATTTTAAATAGGACACCAGGTATATTATTACATTTTTGAATTCAGCATAAAATTCTAGAGAAAATTTGTCTCTTCACCTAACGCTCTATTTTGTACAGTTTTTGTAGAATTTGTAATTTTGCTTAAAAATTAAAAATCGAATTTTTGGCTAATTATAAGATCACTGTAAAAGGAAGTTGTGTGCGTGTATCACACCAGATTGTTTATCCTTGGACGTTAATAAGATAACAAATCTGTCTTGAAATTTGCTCCCTTAACTGCTGTTCATGTTGCTCTAGTAGCAATTACAATTCTCAATTACTACGCTCCAGCGGCCTGCTCCATTTTCTGCGAATTTTGGTATAAAAGTACGTTTGCTACTCTCGAGCAGGCCCATAAAAAAACTCCTTATTCAGAATAATCGCGGCATTCGGGGCTGAAATAAAACGTGTATCTCCGGAGCTGGGCTTTACGATAACATTTACTTTTATCGATGTTATAACCGCGGAGTGTGGACTCCATATTTAAATATTTTATTTTAAAAGTCTTCTGGTTAGCCGGATATCGGAACCGGCGAGCGTTTTATCGGCTCAGTGGCCCGAAAGTCAATTTCGGTTTGATGTGATGTGAATAAAATTGAACGCTCAGCTTGTCCCATCAGCCCTAAATATACACTGTTATACGAAAAGGGCCTTTTCTCTCGTCGCGAGTTTCGTCTTCGGCGGGGCCCGGGTTGCATTTTGCAGCTTTTTGCAGCCGCTGCGCTGTGCTGAAATAGGAGCAATTACCGAAGTTTTCAGCGCAATGGCCCTGATCGCGCTGTAGACGTTTTAAAAGTGTACTGGTGTCATATTGATCCTATTAGGCAGGGGATCTTCGATGACAAGTTTAATCTCATGCCAGAGTCCTGTGTTAGTTCGAATGCTCCGAGAGCGTCACTTGTGCTTTCTCAGATTTGAGTGTGAAATACGCGCTTTGTGCTTGCAATTTCATGGAGTATTTGCTTGATGCCGCATTGTTCTGCTGCAGTGTTAGGTGCCATTTAGCCCGCTTTTACAACAGGCTGCCATTTCACATGGAGGACTAGGCAAATAGATGTAGTTTTAATTTTACATCCGCAGCTATGGCAGTGGCAACACGGTTTTTCAGCGGGCCTCGGAAGTTTTATTTTAGCGGGTTATTTATTTTGCAGTTACTCTATAACTAATGAAGAAAAGCTATTACTTTGATATAGCTTCATTATGCACGGGTGGTGCAGCTATTTTGTTGTTTCTAAACAGCCACTATTGTCTGTGACATGCTTTATTCCTGAGTTACTTTGTCCATGAAATTGTTCATTGTTCGCGTTTTTTTGAATGGCGAATGCGTATGCCTATAAAAAAGTCTGAGATCATATTTTAATTACGTAAACCGTGAAGCATTTTGCTTTTGGAAAGATTTTCTTGTCCAGGCACTACAATAAAAAACACCTCAACTATAAGAAATTTAATCTACAACAGCACTGCACTATTAAATCCCTCCCCGCCGATGTTCCGCCCTCTTAAAGAGGGTGGCTATAGTAAAACATGTGAACGCACAAGAATTTGGTGATATAATAGTATGTAATAAAATGCCTAATTTATTAAAACAAATTTTTGCTTTCATAATTTCTTGTCAAGCTTACATTTTTGTGTATAAAATTAAATATATTGTAATAGTAGTTATTTAGCAAAATGCATATGAAAAGTATAAAAAAATAAAAGAGCTATATACCATTTTTAATATATGTATTGGAATTTTTAATACATGTAATCAAGTCCTTTTCCATTAAAAAGTCTTAATAAAAGCAATTATAAGGGTTGCTAATTTCAACTACTTGAAGTCGTAGGCAACAATAAGAAACCATGTCATAAATTATTTTACTATTGGCAGAATGTCGATTATTTTTTATGTAGTAGGTATCACGAAGGTCCATTGCGTGTGGGTACATGAGAGATACCACCCAAAAATAGTCGACCTAAATTTGATTTCGAATAGTATTCGGAGGACTATTCAGTGAACCCAACCCATTTTCCAAATTACAAAGACTTAACACTTAGTTACACACTGTTACAATACAATTTGTGTAAACATCTTCAATAAATATTTTAATTTGTTCAAAATAGTCACTTGAGTACTACTACAATAGTAACTACAATTTATTTTGGTTGGATATGAAATGCAAAATCTGACGGTTTCATTGGTCCACTTTTGAAAGAATACAGGTGGACTGAATAGTTACTCAGCGGGAAATTTAAAAGATAAACTTTACATTCAAAACTTTAAATTTCAACGTTCTCTATAACCTCCTTAAGTTTTTAAGTGATTATCTATATCAGTTGACTATTTATTTCTTGATTAATTTTATAGGAGATTTATAGTCAAAAAGCTAATTAATTAAGAATGATTTTTGTTAATAAATAAAAATCATTTTGTCGTTAACATACTTTAATATTTAATTTTTTAAAATTAAATAGCTTCTTCAGTTATATAAAACATTATTGAAATAGTAATTTACATGTCTGGATAAAGAGAAAATTAAGTTAGCGAAACACATTATTTTCCTTGAACTTGCATACTTACATCTAAAAGTAGTGTCATAGAAATTTAAATTTTATTAACAAGTTACGATTTTTTAAAATATATATTATATAGTAATCAATAAAATATCATGATTATTTATGTTAATCAGGTAGTTTAGTAAAATCCACAATTAAAATATAGATATATTGTTAAAGCATTATGGAAGCGTTCTGCTTCCATAAAAGAATTATAGATAAGAGTATGGAAGGCTGCTCACATATTTATGCTATCAGCAATGCGCAGAAAGCAGAAAATTTTAAACTTGCATTTAATGTAGGCAGGGTAGTACGAGTATTAACTTAAATTGTGATTTTTAATAAACAATACATTTGGAATATAGCAGAAACGTAAATTATGAAGAATACAATACTTTCCTCAAATTTATTTAAATAAATTATGGTAAATTGCACGTAGATTATCAATGTCTGTTTTATAGTTAACCGCTGTAGGGCTTTGTTTTCAATCATTTCTAAGCTTAGTCTTTTTTTGTAATTATTCTCTTTGTGTAATATTTTAGGCGTGTTAAAGTTAAGTTTGTCGTGATTTTCATTGGCGTGGTCAATTGAAGCTGTTTTCTTGTTAGAAGGTGATAAAGTATTAATTTTAATATAGTATTTGTATTGATAGATTCTATCTTTTAATAGTTGTTTAGTTTGGCCTATGTATGTGGGATTACAGTTATTACAATTCATTTGATAAACCAGTTTAGATTAATGGTAGGTTCTTCCGGGTTATGCCGTGGTCGTCGATTTGAACTTGACGTTTCTCTGCTCATGCTGTCAGCTTCTTCAGAAGTTTTCTAAAAACTGATGTTGGTGCCTTTTGCCCCTTTTGCCCCTTGTTGTTTCTTAAGTTTTGAAACAGGTTCCATACCAACACTAATATATTACAAAAGCTAAACTATTGTAATGTTACAGACTGAAGTCAGAAATTGAAAAATTACATCAACAATTCGATGTCACCGATATTGTATCAAAATGCATCTAGAGATTAATTTTCCATGCCAAAAAGTGAATATCTGGAAGCATTTCAGTTTAGTAAATAAGAAATTAGCAAATTAATGTGTATGTAGACATCAAAAACTTTATGTCAGTATTGAAAATTCCATTTTTTACCATTTCCTGCTTTGGCTGGCAATCAGAATCGTTGGCTGGCTGTAATATTTTTCGCATCCCAACATATAGTATTTCCGATAATAGATTAATATTCTAAAACATCTGTAAAGGGCTTGTATAATCGATATCGCCACAGTTACTGCAATAACTGTTGTCATACTAAGCAGAATTGCGCATTCTTATTGGTTTTTTTACCTCAGCGTTCTACTCATTATGCATTTCTTTTGATATTGCACGTTATATATCAGGATAGTATACGTATTAGCTTCCAAGCCATCTTGTTTGAATATAGAAGTGAAAAAGTGTCCTATACCACATTTAGTGTACAGATTCAGTAGAAGCTCCTTCCACAAATAAGCGCTAAATTGAATAGAATGTTGCTATTGGTAGGCAATTTCTAATTTTTAACGTGTAAAACTTCACCTGAGCTCACTGGCAACTCAATCTTTTGATATGCACTTAATTTGTACAGTCGTGTGCAAATAAATCTGGGACAATGGTTTTTTCATATGTACATTGAGTTAAGATTTGAAGCATATCTCCATGGATTTCCTGCTATCAGAAAGAGTTACATTAAACTTTGATGAGTAAATGAAAATGTAGCTCTTTCTGGTAGCAGAAAATCCATAGAGATATTCTTCAATTCTCAACTCAACCTACATATGAAAAAACTATTGTCCCAGATTTATTTGCACACGACTGTACATTTATGTATTGTAACAGTTACTTTTAAGTAAATTTAATGACTTTTCAAACTGCCACCAGTGAGAGAGAGAGTTTTTGTCATAAACCGCGGATCTTAGCTCTAAGTTTTGTAAGCATCGCCGGAAGCAATTTTAAAATTAAGGGAGACTCGTTTGTGCATAAGTTTAGCCATTCGTGATATGACACCTACAGTGGGCACAGCGGTCATTTTACTCGACAAAATTGGACCAACGTCCAAGCAAGTGATTTTAGTGCGACGCGTTGAAATAACATCTCGGCTTCGAGAAACTGCGTAATCTGCGAGATCCCTGAGTGATTCAGCGGGCTCTGAGTAATAGTCAGTTGTAGATACAAGCCGACAGCTCATCTACCTAGGCTCTACAATCCAGGAGCTATAGCACTTTCAGATTTAAGCGCACGCCGTCGAGGAACTTGAGGAAGGCTGCCCCGGGTGCAAATAATATGTTGATCTTCCCCCGTTTTTAGGCTCAAAAACCATATTGTCAACCCGTGATGATAAGAATCACCTAAAACGGATGTATCAGGTTACAACGCAAAACACGGTGAACTGCACGTTCGATGTGAAACCAGGTTTTATGCTTAAAATACAGGCGACCGACTTGCTTGCAGTTTAATGTGTGCGTATGAAGAGGAATTATTTTGATCCCTTCAATATTGTTTAAATATAAGTATATGTCAGTCATAGTGACTTTATTTTTGTTTGACTGGTGTGCAATGCTTCGTCGAATTTATATTAATAATTAACGCCCTTGTATTTCTAACCATTTATATTATGGTGTAGCCCTATTTGCTTTGTTGTTTTATTTGTCTATACTTAAGTCAATATATAGAATGTTTCGTAAGTTCACCTCTTGTCTTCTGGGGGCACATTGTAACATAAAATAAAGTCTAATACTCTTGCAAGATTTTTGCCTTCAGCGCTGTATTTTTTTATAAAAAAGCGTTAAAAATTTAAGGAAAATTTGTAACAATCGATTTCATATAGTGACGTTCGTTTGACATCATTTTATCAGCTTCGAATAATTTTATGGCTTTTGTCAACAGTCTGGTCTTAGAATCATGCCACTTTACAACAAATTTGATGTTTTTAAAAATTTTACTCAAATTTTTAACGTTTCTATGGGAAATGGAAGTTTCATACAACGGATTTCGTTAAATACAAATGAAATTACGTGTATTTAGTAGCACTATATTTATAAAAAAACAAATATATTAAGTTAAGCATTTTGAAACATTGTAGCTTAGATTTCAGCAAACGAATTTCACACATAATTTTACTATTTAAGAGTTCTATACATCAAAAGTTAAACTAGGAATTTAAGACGCTGCACTGTGTTAAATAATAGCTGAATTATTCATTTTAGACGTAGACAGTGCGTTCAAATACGTAGGCAACCATTCAAGAATAAATAATAATAAAGAATAAGTTGAAAGTCGTAACTTATCATTAGCTGCAACCTTTCTGGTTAATTCAGGACATGACGGTATTCTTGCAGCAACTTACTATTTGGCCTCATAATATCTCACGAATGAATCGTTTGACGTTTCACTGGATTTATTTCAGACCTTGAAGTAATCTTCAATCAATCTGCAAAGTAATAAACCGTACTTTATCTGTAATTAATCTTAATCACCAAGCCTTCGACAGCAGCGGTCACCGCGTCTGCCTTATAGCCAAGGAACACTGGACAAATCT
This sequence comes from Agriotes lineatus, assembly GCA_940337035.1. Taxonomy (NCBI): domain Eukaryota; kingdom Metazoa; phylum Arthropoda; class Insecta; order Coleoptera; family Elateridae; genus Agriotes; species Agriotes lineatus. The sequence continues at coordinate 37,352,025 of OW679197.1, read as the reverse complement.
TAACGGAGACCTCACCAAATAATGTAGTAGTGATTTTTGGCAAAAATGTTCCTTAGTGCCTGAAGTGATGTTCATTGCAACTAGGGTTCTTCGCCTAATCGATACTGAGCGCTTTAATTAATTAAATGTTCTGTGTGTAATAATAAATCTTTGTGCCCTATACATCATTGTATAATTTTATATTGGTTATAATATAATTTTGAAAGCTGAACTGTAATCTCCAGATTCTGAGTTTTTTTAAAATGTAAGTTACTTGTCACTTGAATCCGACGTAATATTTATTTTTAAATTTTGTTCATGCAATTTTCGCCCTATTTGTTTTCGGGAATTGGTTAATAATGCCTTTTTCACGTTCAACTATCCTTTTTGCAAAGCGCTTTGGGCTTGTTGCTACTTGGCGTTCGTATTTTTCTTTATTTATTTTGGCGTGTGCTTGTACTTTAACCCACGACTAACCCCAGGTGAGTAGTCGGCTGTGTTTGCTAATTTAATTCTCGGTCAGAGCGAAGTAATATAAATACTTATAACTTAAAGTAGATTGAATAGTATTGGATGAATACCTTCTTTTATAATTCATTGATGGGGTTTTTGTTAACTTTCAGAATATTTGAATAGGTAAATATTCAATTTGTCTTTTTTTAAATACCAAAGTAAAGCTAAGCAACTTCTTTTATTAATTTCAGCCGTACTTCATTACAATGGTCTCTCTACAGTGAACTCAGCCGTTCATGAAGTAACTTTTGGAAGTATTCATTACTGCCTGTTACAAGTACTGGAAAGTTTTAATCGACAGCAAAGGTGTCGCCTCAATCTAGACTTTGCAGCAACCTACAAGCAAATGAAAAAGTTTATTTTACAAACTGGGAGGTTTCCGAGAGTTCAGAAATTATGCAGCTGCAGCTCCCTTGATATTCTTCGCTTTGGAACTAAATGCAAGTACATCAGAGAAATGAAAGTTTGCAAAGTTGGAGGAAATTCATCCATTTTAATCGTCCTGGCAGCGCTTAACCAAACTGCAGACAGTTTAGGTTTTAAGGTAAACAAGCCAGGCGCCTGACTAATGACTAAATCGCACGTAGGGCACAAAACGTCTTATCACCTGCAGCAGCAGAGTTACTTAAAAAGGATATCGCATCTAAAGTTAATCCTCGCAAAGTTTTAAGAGTTGTTAAGCCTCGAAGTCCAAACTTTTTTTCACGCTACAGCAGTTTCGCTGATCCGGTCTCATCCTCTCGATCCTTTATGAATTATAGATAGCATTTTTTACCAGATTCTCCTTTTTGTGCGCTGGAAGAAATGTCCGTTTTCCTTATTACTTTAATCATAGGAACCATTTGGCTCAATTCATCAGCTCCTTTTGATTTATGGGGAGCGTAATCCCGACAGGAGCACGAGCCTGGAAGGGTTCGAACCTGCTGCTCTTTCAGACAAATGCGATTTTTCGCCGCTATTTCGGGCTTTGCTCCTCCATTTTTCTTGCAGCTAAGCGCAATAAAAATTTAATGCCGAGTAAACAGTTGTTGCCTAATCCGGGAATCCGTCCGATGCGTATGCAGATGACAAAGGACCGCAGATTTCGCACTGGAGTAGGACGTGTAATTCAAGAGCAGGATACGAGGATTGAACACTGTCGTAAACAGATCGTGTCTGCAATCTTCTTTCCCCTAAATCCGCTGATCCTCTCGCAGGAATAGTGAACAGGATCAATTCTAAGCATAAAGAACCGTTTAATTCATGACTGGATTTATACGAATTCGCACATAAAGCAACTGTAAACTCGCACTGGATCCGGAATTTATCGCTTCCTCCAAGGTGCCGTAAAGCTTCGTCCATTCTTTAATTCGCCTCTGTTTAACCGACTCCAAAGTGCAAATGCCGAACCGAACTTCGATAATCCGCTCCTCGTAGCCCATCCGAATCTATTTAATAAAATTACCCCGTCCGTGTACTCCCCGGCTCGAATTAGGCGCGGGCACGCCCCAAATTTTATGTGAAAAGTTCGGCGACAGGGTGTCTGGCTAATCCTTTCTCGCTGCTGACAGAATTAGTTTCTAGTTAGCACCACTTAACTAGGACTAATGATAGTTCGAAACGTGCTATGCAAATCTAGCGGAAGAGCTTTTAAAAACGCGTTAATTCGCTTTCAGGGGCCCCGCCTTAATTAACGATTTCGAAGAACAAACTACCCCCGTAGTGAGCATTCGGCTGGCCGTAGTGGACTACCCCATCAATTAGGGGAGTAATAAATAAAACGTAACCGAACACCTTCGCATAAATATTAATAAGGCCCTCGTGTACGAGTTTGTAAGCTGTTACTGTTCCAGGACCGTGTGGGGAAATTTTGCCTTAGTTCACGTCTTTGTGATGACTAAAAACTTGAAACTGGCGTTTAAGAAAATCATTTAAAAACCTATAATGTTACCATAAACCAACATTAAATTACTTCCTTATTCTCACACTATAATTTGAAAAATTAAAAAGTACAAGTGTTGAAGTACAAGGTAATATCAAAAATGTCAATACATTGTATCAGTACCATTGTCTACATTAATGATGCTCAAGTTGAATAAATCATCAAGATATGGCATTTCATTTTTGCAACAAGATATTAAATTAATAATAAACCCAAATGGAGGATACTGTTAAATATTACCTCGCTCCTTCGTTAAACGCATTAGATAAAACTTTTAAAACATAATCAGGTGGTTTTACGACAATTTGCTAACTTAACTCTCCAAAGAGTAGAAGTAAATATAAATGAAGTATATTTTCACCATCGTGATGTATTTGATAGCAGACGTCAAATAAAATGCAACAGCACGAAAACAAAGGTAATGGCATTACCAACAGACAAAAATAATTTAATAGTCTTTTTACAATAGACCTGCACTATGAACTGAATTAACATCGGCCCAATAGTTTTATTTTAAGAAACAATCCAAAATACAGCAATTATTGAAGATGGAACATTATGGGCATCTTATTATGGATTCAAATAAAAACTTCATTTCTCACATTCTTGGAAACTAAATGGAGTCTTTCAAAGACGGCTCCTTCATTAGTTTGTCAACAAAAACACTTAGTCTACTTTCAGTGCTTTCATTTGTTGTATTATGTGATGCACATCAGACAATTTCATTCCTTTGATACGATTTCGTTTTCGTTAGTTTGACGCTTTTATGTTTTGAATAAATTTTGTTATCTGTGTGACAATAACTTTTATTACTTCGATTCTGTCGGCATTCCATACACTTGGAATACTTTTAATATTGTGTAATTTGCATACCTTTGCTATTTTAGATTCTGCACATTATATATAATGGTGTGATATTCGCTTGTACGTTGAAGATTAACAAATTAAAGGTAATGAATAAGTAACAAAGTTTATCTGCTAAAGGAAAATCAACAACACAAACACATTTCCCTGTAGGATTTATCGATAATTGTAAATAGTCACAGTTCTTGTAAAGAGCAGCCTATTAACTCATTGTAATTTAAGATAAGCCCACATGCAAAGTGCGTCTCATATAACAGCAATTGCGATTCGAGGCATTTACATGGTTTCCGGAAAAATGTGCAGTGTTACGGAGGCCTCATTTTCCGCCACACAAAGAGTCAGCAACCATATAGGAACACATGTTACCATTAGTGAGCACAGAATAAGACATTCGCGACAAAGTTTTGTGCGTTACACAGTGCATCGAAACGTGATGATAAAAAAACTAAACATGCAAGTGTAGCTACCTTTAAAAGTGTGTAAAATTGGGTTAAAATACCAGAAAGTATACACTCGGAGCACTGGAAAAGCAGATGAGGCTGTTGCTGTGCTTTAGAAGCTGATATCGGAGATGGACTGAGTTTAGATGGAAGCGGAGCGGAGGTAGTTGACAACAAGAAATTGGGGCCATGGTTGCAGATTACCAGGACCGAAGCTGAGCTGTTACCAACCGAATATTGCACCAAATATGTTTCATGAAAGGGTTTGAGCAAGTTATAAGCAGACACATGCTTGGGGGAGTTGTTAATGAACATATTGGAGCCTTCATCCACTGGCAGAGCTGTTGAACTCCTCGATTTCAGGCGAGAGTGCAGGTCGCAGTTGTGCGTGAAAACGTTAATAAAATTTCCTCCTGGAAGATAACATTCACACACGAGCAGAAAGGCTATGAAATCATCTTTCCGGCAGCACGTATGAGTTTGGTGCGGGGCGAATAAATTCCCATGCTAAAACCGCTTCGACACGGCACAAGCTCGGATGAATGTGATTTTTGGTATATGTATTTTTCGATATGCGCTAAAGACTATAATTCAATTAGTTTTAAGTTTAAATCTAAGGTTTTTATGTAACTAATTCATGCTTCTTTATAAATTATCCACAGGCATTTCATTTCATATTATGTCACTTAACAATTGTTAATAAACTGACGCCAATTTCGATCAATTATTTGCTTTGGTAGTTTTTGTTTTATCCAAGGTATAAATAGCTGCAAATCTGAATTTTCAACGACTTTGATAATATATTTTGATGCGGAAACTTCGTCCGTCCGAGTCTATTTTTAGAGGTTAACTTGATTGTTTTTTATTGTAATTTTGTTTTATGAATCTGTCACTTGCGTGCAAATAGTTGCCAATTGTGTACGTTGTTTTTACCTAAGCTTGGTGCTAGTGTGTTCTGCTTTGGAGCAATACTTCGAAAGAATTGGTCTTTGAACGAGGTTCTAGAAGCGGCCATTTTGGAGATATCTCAGCAGTGGTGTGCGCTTGCAGACTGCAAGAGGTTACCAGACAGTAGCATATGAGCAAAAGGGTTAGAAAACTAATTCTGTCAGGTGCACTGTCAGCTTGTAATTTTTTTGTAGTGTTGTGCTTTATTGTAATAATTAAGCTGGCAACAATTGGAGTTTGCAGAGGTCAGTTTTCTGTTTTCGATCATCATTTAATTTTGCTTTTTTTCCATGAAGCCACGAGCCAAGTTGTTATATTTTATGAACCCTCAGTTGATATTTAAGCGTAAAATAAGTGTCTCTTAAAGATTTCTTGCTAGGTGTGCCCATAATAAATATAGTTTTCTTGCAAAGGCAGGTACCAAGAGAAACTCAAAATTCAAAAATAACTTTAAGTTGGACCAATTTTTCTGGCCGTCATTTCATTCAGATGCCAGAAAACGCAGTTTTAGGGATTCCTTATGTGGACGCTAAGATCAGTAATCAGTAATACATTTTTGGCTCTCTACACTTCAAGAGTCGATCCATGATTTAACTGTATTGTGGGAAGCAAATCTACTTTCTAGTCGTGCTTTGACGTTTTATTGGATTTACTTTAGGTATTTTCATGTAACTCTCGATATTATTCACGTTATGTTTGATGATCTTTCAATAATATTCAAATCTGATGAAGCTGTTCCTTCTATCTTCCATCTGTTCAACTACACATCACACGCTTATGGATTATGCCTCTTCTTAGCAAGGAATTCATTTATGGTGCGTCTGCAGCCCTTCGTGCCATTCGACGTCCTTGGTAATGAGTGCTGTAGGTTAGACTTTTTTTATTGTATTTCGTGCTCCGGCGAACTTTTCCTACGCCCCGATAAAAGTTACTGGGCGTTATTTGTCCTAATTCATAGCAACTACTAACTAGTAATACAGTTTACAAATTTCAGTTACGTTACTTTACTTTCCAAATTGTTTTCTATTTGCGAAATAGAAAATAGGCTATGCTTCACTGACACAGGAACTAATTTGGTAGTTGGGAGAAAGAACCTGCTTTCTTAGTGCGATACAATATATATTTTTCCTGAAATCGTCAAGACAGCGAGCCATGTCAAGACTCAGTTTGATCTTGAAAGCTTTGAAGAAGTACTGGGACTCTTCACGTCCTCGTATTCTTCAACAAGTGTCCTCATTTGCAAAGTATCACTTTCATGCCTTGTAATGTAATATACGATTTTATGATTACATCTAAATCCGCGGACCTTTCTATTTCAGTTTTTGATTATATAGAAGTACTGATTTGGGTAGGGGTGTATACTTCGTCTGGATCGTTACCGAGTGCTCTTAATTCGTGAAATCCTTTGGTGTTTGCGATAAAACCCCGTAAGCTATTTGTTTTATAACTATTCATAAATATCTATACAACAATATTTTCAACCAAAATTATTTATCTCAATTCGATTAGATATAGCGAATCTGGTGTCATATGTATAGTAATAACTCGAAGATAACCAGTTTATTTGACTCCCTGATCGTTTTTAATATAATGCGTTTTGTGTCATTTATGTATATACAATCCCTATTTTGAATTTATTTAGTTGGCTCGTTATGATTCTTCACCTTGTCTGTATTTAATTGCATTTAATATTTTCTGTTGACACATTAATATCGTTCAAAATTTATTTTAAGGATATCTATTTGCGAAAGGGTAATTACTTGGATTTATATTGTTGGTTAGATTGCTCCCGTTATTGTTAAGCTAGTAGCGTCTGCCACCAGATTTTTGTTAGATTGCCGGTGACCTGATTTTTTTTTACCATGGCATATAAGGCTACAGCTGGATCATGATTCACCAAATTCTAAGCTGACCAAATCACCAATAACTACTTAATAGCGTCTATACAACACAGTAGCATAATGCCAACTTAGTTAGCTTCAGCGAAAGTTTTAATATTCTATTGATGTTTTTATTCTTGCAATATATTCGTGTTTTAATAGGTTGCCATACACAGGCCGTAACAATCAGTGGATATCGTTTACTCGGCTTCTTGCTACGTGCATATATAGGTTTTATAGTATTCTCTAACATATCATTCCTTTGTGAGTTATATAGTGCTATTTAAATTTTAAATAGTAGGTGTAATATTATAGATAAAACAATTAAAAAGAATTTGCATTTTATATCCACATAAACTGTTGTATATAGTGCGTATACAGTAATCGATATTATAGAAATATACAGAAACTGGCAGAATTTGGCACTGAACAGAGGTGACTGGAAAAGGCGTGGAGAGACTTATGCCCAGGGTGGGCGAAGAGAGGCTGCTGAAGAAGAAGACAGTAATGGTGTGGTATCGCTTTGGTTGTAAGAACGCCACTGTATGTTTGTGAAAATACAAGGACTGGTGCGTTAAATGATCATCACATTCTCAAAATTATTGCGGTTTGTTTGCAGCAAAAGTTGACACACGTTTTTATCTTTGGATGACAATGTACCTCCCCATAAAACTCCCATCATGATAAACACCTTCGCAGGTAATGGTATTCAATATTTGGAGTTATCAGCGCGGCCACCTGATCTACATTCGCTTGAATATGCATGGAGTTTGCTGCAGCGGATGTAAGTAACGACCAACGAAATCTATGCAAAAATTGAGGAATATTTTATCACAACTATGGAAAATTTTCTCAGGCAGAAATTGCTAATTTAATTTAAAGTATGCTCCATAGGACCCAAGACGTGGTAGCTATCAACGAAGGACATACCTATTATTAATAAAGATATTGAACACTAGCATACAGATATTTTTATAGATGACCATGAAATAGTTTCATTCTTCAGTTGTTTATTTTTTTTTGTTTCTTGCCAACAAAGAAATTTTGATATAGAATTGTTTTATTGATTTAGGTTGTATTACCAAGAGGTGATACAGCGATATCTCCCAATTTTTGCCAGCAGTGTATTATACTTTTATTCTCTTACCTTCCATTTTTCGATTCATACTTTGAACTACTATAGCAGCAACTGCTGCTCAGTACTTACAATACCGTTAACAGTTTCCCTATTTCGATTCCCCGATGTTTTCATGTTTAAATTCGCTGATTTTTTTCGGTTTTTCAACATAGTTCTCATACCATTGATATATGGATACTGAAATTTCTAAGGGTACTATACTTCAATACCGTCCGTAGTTTAGTAACTATTTTCGATATTTTGATACTTTAAGTATCATTATCTGCTACTAAGGGATTTTCCCACTTTATACCAAAATTCAATACATCTGCAATTTTCGATATTTTGTATCACAGAAACTTGTTATCGGTAAAGCCCCGTTTACGATATGTAACAATACTAAAGGAATCCGGTTGCTCAGTGGGAGGGGGCAATCGTACATTGAAATAAAAGAACCTCACAGGCGATTGTCAAAGTAATTGGAAGCCAATGATGGACTTGAGGTTTCAGCGATGGGAAATAGGTGTACTGTGCTCAGCTCCAAGGTTTAGAACACACATTGTTTCATGATCTCTGAAATGATTTTAAAATATGCGCAACTGCATTGGGTTTTGCAAAATGAAATTACACAATACATTTAAGAACTACATTAAGATAACGTTCATAAAAATACATATGCAACTTATTTACTTAGAAACATAAACAAAATTGGCGGTAATTTACGCGTGCAAACTTAGCGTAGGTACATATGACATATTTCAAATTGACGGTAAATTACACATACAATGCTACAGACTCAACTTAGCCTGTGCAATAGTTCAATCGACAGCAAAATCCGAAAATTAAGGAAAGTCGCAGAGCTGGAACGTTGCCCAAAGTCTTAGCCGGGAGTTCGTTCGGTCGTCACCAAAAGCTGAACGATGAAAGCGGGATCGCAAGTCAGAGTCGCGAAACTGAACGAAAATGAAGAATTTCCAGGATGTCGACAGTCGAAATTTGCGTGGCTCTATACACGATGTGATGGGAAACCTTTCAGGGCTGCGTTGATGGGACGATAAAGAATAAGCAGATTATCTTCGTTACTTTACAGGCTGGTTGCGAAATGAGAGATAGCGGGACGACATGGGTTGCTGTTTCAGTATTTCCGAACGTAAGTTGACATGAAATTCCTTGAAACTCAAAGGCGATACGGAAATCGGGATTTCAGATCTATAGACTGCGTTTTGGGAAGCTGGTTATATCCGACAATTGTCGTAAATTTCCCAAATCGGCACGGTAAACGGCTTAACAAACAGCTACAATCACGGAACAACAGCGGTCACCGACGCACAGCGTCTGCTTGAAATTAATTGTAGGACTGCCGAATCAATCTGTAATAGTACTTACGATTTCCTTATTTTCTTAAAATTTGCATTAACTGAAAGTCACTTATTAGAAAATATTTTTTGTCCAATCTATATAGATAGAATGCTCTCAAATGCACAGAGAGGAGGTTTAGCCTTTGGAACGTTATTTCGTAAGTCTGTACCACATCGGAATTTTTAACTCTTAAAATTTTGATACTTCGAAAGAAGGCTTTCAATTTTTTTATATTTTAAAAGAGCCATAGTAAATAAGATATTGTCATAACTTATACTTTCACTATCTCTAGTTCTACTTACTTGAAATACCAAATACTTTAATTTAGGATTTATTGGATTAGAATTTAAAACCACTGATATTTTTAGTTTACTTCTCTTTACAGAGTATCTCTGGGGCCAATTTGGACGGGTCGATGATATGCAAACTAAGTGAAATTTTACCTCTGAAACCGCTCTCGAATATTTTGGCCGGCCGCCGGCCATGGATTTGATGTCACCGTTGGACTCTGGTGTGGAGCGCTAATTTTGTCTGGCGGGGCTACAGGATTTCGCCTATGGTCAGAAAGGTGCGCTTGTTCCACTTAAGTGGTGTCCTTAATTAGTTGCGGTGATAGATCGGCTTAAAATGTGCCTATCAAGCAGCAATCTGCGTATTCGTTTAGCGACATAGTATTGGGGGCCCTAATCCGTCGGGATGCAGGAGAGGGTGAGATAACTGGGTTCGACGGTTTGGAAATCGCTTTAGAATCAACACTTAAGGACGTATCCTAGTATTGAAGCCAGCGGCCATGAGAACGGTTATAATATTAGACTTCAGGAGGGTATTTGTAGCTCTGAATACTTCTTCTATTGTGTTCGCGGACTCAAGTATCTCGAACCTACTACGGCGGATTGGCTATGAAAATAAGGTGAGGTCCAGATCGAAGCGGACCTGGTAAGCTTTGTCCGACTGCAGGCTGCCTGGTCTAACTCCAGAGGGCCTAGAAGCTGTTGGCTTCTCCAGTTTGAGCTGGATTAGATTGATCGCCTTTAACAGGCCAGGATCTTCGTTTTAGAATCATCTGGTCCTCCTATCGTTCGGGTCATCTCCTAATCATTTGTCCTTATCACTCAATCGTTGCCCACGGGAGATTCCAACACCGATTGTGACTTAATGGTAGCGTTCAAATTCGAACGTATTAATTATGTGTAAAATACTAATATGCACAGGCGCTAACGTCACAAAACAATTCGATAAGTATCTGCATGAATTCTTGGTAAAACGAATTATGGTGAAACGTTATCTATTTAACAAAATATCATGATCTAGATTTAATTTAGAGTTTTGGATTTCCCCCTCTTAGTTTAGACACGAATACAATGAAACATAATGGAAAGAGCTCGTAGGGTATGTTACAAATCGAATTTTTATCCCGAGTAACTTCAGGGAACTTCGAACAGATCTAACAGATGACTGTGGAATTCATTAAAATATTATTAGGTAAATGAATAAAATGATGTGACTGGTTCTAAGAGTACACGCAATATTAACGAGTTAAAGTAATTTGCCTAAATAACGTAATTACACAGGTGACTCAAAAAAAATGTCTTGAGAATATCCGATTAGAAGTCAATTCAAATATAGGTTTAAAGATATTTAAAATTGGGTTACCCTGTTAAATCAATTTTTATTTAGGCAGAAAAATTTCTACATACCTATTAATTGTTGTACGGCTACATGCCTTTTTCTAATAAAACAAATCCAGAGTCCTAAAACAATCTTTTCAATTGCAAGGGTTAACTGAATAAACCCGCGCCCCTTTTAATCTTAATGCAGTCTCGCCAGCATTCGCTAAGACGATTTGCCAAAATTTAACCCCATTTAATCTAAGCACAATTAAGAAGAATATCTGAGATTGACAAAATGATCAAAGAGGCCGGGCGGCCCTTTTGAAATATGAGCGATCGAAATTTCCCCCGTCGGCGGCGGCTTACAACTCGTCCCTCGCTCGCTCTGTCAGTGGCGTGCGGTCCGTATTAATATAATTGGGATCCTGAGAGATGCTCGCGTCTTAACCCTTTTGAGGAGTCTAGACGTCCTTATAACCCACCGGATATATCGGATGACGAGCGGCTGCAATAACGATTCAACTTCTTCCGACCGCCGTCTTTGATCAATGCTTCGGTTCGAACCTGGGTCGGGCCCCGAAGAGCAAACGATTGAACTTTGAAACCGCCGTATCTGTTAAGTCGACGGGAACTTCCGCATCTTTGAGGGCCGCGACTTACCTTATTATTCCTTCAAAGCGCCCCTAATTGCGGGGAATTTAATGTCTTGTTGAAAAATTATTTGTTCTACACCGCCGCAGAGGAGGCTCATGTAAATTTCAGCTTTTTCAGTAATGAAAAGGCTTTGTGCTCGTCCCACCTTCGAGGAGTCTGCTTCGCTTGCGATGTAATAAGCGTGTGCAGCGTCTGTAACTGCAAAAATAGTAATCACCATCTTCATTGTGACCTGCGAGGTTCACTGCTTTCGAAAGGCTGGGATAACCAGTAGTACAGGAATATGATTTGTATTTATAGGTATTTAATTAATTTAATGGCGAGGTGCTAGCTTTGAGAATGGCTCTGACAGTTTATCGGACGAAGCTGTCGAAGTCACGATACACATACATACGTATTTAACCAATAGCAACTACTTAAACCAGCTCACACGCAATGAACGAGTTAATGTGACCCTTTTCTACAAATGGTGGATACTCAATTAGGACTCAAGTTTAATAAATATAGTACTATATACAGGGTGAGTCGGGAGGAACAAACCAAACTCCTGGAATGTATTATACATGTGAAAATAATGCAAAAAAACTCAAATGGTGTTATCCGATTTTCATTTGTTTTTAAGTTATAGCCTCATAAAGAAATCCCCATATAGTCCAGTTAAATGATATAAAATAGCGGAAAGTTTTGGTGGAGTTTTAATATTAGGTTCCTATATGTTTTGTGGGTCGCTGTACACAAATATCAGGTTTACCAATTAAATTTTTGACCGGAAACACGTTTTTTAAGCAAAAACGGTGTAAAAACCGATTTTGTTTGTTTTTCTAAAATTACCCGAAAGCTATCAATTCTTCGTAAATGTTAACCTACATGAAATGAAATAAAATAAAATTTCCTACATTTTATGTACTAAAGTTTTTTTTCTCCGATCAATCGTTCAGCCGCGAGAGCGCCGTGAAGTTAGATATTAAAATAAAAAAAAGAATGATCCCAGTTTATTTTAAAGTAACTCGACAACTATAAATTTTTCGTAAATCAAAAATGGTATATGAAATGAATCTTCGTAAATAAAATGTTGGCCAAACTGATATTTCGTACAGCGACCCAAAAAACATACAGGAACCAAATATGAAAACTCCACCAAAGCTTTCCCCTATTTTCTACCATTTGACTGGACTATAATTTCGCGGCGCTCTCACGGCTGAACTATTGATCAGAGAGAAAAAACAAGTGCCTCAAATGTAGGCAATTTTATCCTCTTTCATTTTATATAGGTTCAGCATTTACGAAATTGGATATTTCTCGATTAATTTTAGAAAAACTTTAAAAAATCTCGTTTTTACATCGTTTTTGCTTAAAAAACGTGTTTCCCGTCAAAATTCTTGTTGGAAAACCTGATATTCGTGTACAACGACCCAAAAAACATATAGGAACCAAATATCAAAACTCCACCAAAACTTTCCCCTATTTTCTACCATTTGACTGGACTATGTGGGGATTTCTTTATGATGCTATAACTTGAAATCAAATGAAAATCGGATAAAAATATTTTAGTTTTATTACATTAGTGTTTGCCTTCTTATTAAACAACCTTTCTGTTAAATAGCGAAATCAAATGAAATTGATAGGATTTTTTACTAGGTTTTTTTTCATAGTGTTAGGATTCGCTTTGTTTTTAAGGTTTTTAGGCGAGTGCTAGTTAGTTGTGCTACGTGACTTGAAGCTTTGTCATGATGAAGCTTGACTTTCAATTCCTGACTTAGATTTAGCTCTTATAATGTGGCTTTAAAACTTACTTAACAGAGATTTACTTCAACAAGTGCTCTGAACTCTGATAAGTTATAATACTACGCGACCACTTATACCACCAATAACCATGAATTTATCTGGTCAATTTTATGATACTTTATCAACCAATTATCAGCCAAGTTGTGTCTCCTAGTTGAACCTACAAAATTTTTTGAATTCTTAAAAATAGTTTTTCTATTTCGTTTGTTAATAAAACTGGGCAAATAAACTTTGTTGTTTTTGTTTTATTAGTGCAAATCATTACATTTGAATTCTTCATTTTGATGATCCTAAACGTTATGCCATGGTCCAGATCATTTTGCTGATATCCACGTCTGATATTGCTTCAAACATTTGCTGTTTGACAGTAACAGTTCATGGTCATAAAATGCATTATTAAGCAGATTCGTGTTTCCAATAATTCGAATCTATTCAGTCCTTTCCCAAATTTTTTGTTGGATTTTCTCCAATAATTGTCTGTTCTAAAGTAAAATTTTGTGCTTACAAAGTACATAAATATATTTTAGTCAAGCAGATGTTCCGCAGTACAATAATTCCAAACCATTCAGTTTTGCAAAATACAGTTGCAGGAATTTATTAGGGTAGAGTTGGATATGCAATTTTTAAATTATGATTTCATTTGGGATTATAATGCCATGGTGACATTAGCTTTATTAAACAGTTCCACGTAGATGTGAAATGCGAGTGATAAACATAAAACACACGTTGAATAGTTATTAATGGTAGAAACCAACAATAATAAAGAAACTAGGTTAGTAGTTGTAGATAAAAACTGAAAAACATTCAGGATATACAATTAGTCTTTAAAAAGCACTTGTTATAGTATTTTTATTTAGTGCGCTAGTGCACCATGAATTCCTTCCAGTGCGAAGAATTTTCAGAATTTTTGAAAATCTTAAACAATTTAAAATGGATATGTTGATCTGTTGAAATGTGGAAGATGTCCACAGATCAACTTTTAATAATGGAATATTAGTAATGAAGGAATTTGTAAAAGTTATTGGTAAAGTACGACCTCGGCACGCGCGATATATAAGCCGTTCACGATCTTTTTGGGTCAGGTGAGGCTATGACCATCTAGTAATTTTGTTGGTAGTACCTCTGTGGCAACTAAACTCCCTAATGGAAATCGACACTTTTTGTGTTAGGTTAGGTTGTTTTAAGTTTAAGGTTATATTTTCTGAATATGTACATTGTTGCCGGATCTTTCTCTAGTCTCGACATCAACTCGTGTTCTTTTAGATCTGGTCTGTCCTTTTTAAATTGGAAGTAGCATCGTTTAATGGAAATTTTTTGTTGTAACAAAATTATATTGGGCATTTTGACTTTTCCTTTGACGGAAATTAAGATTATTTTTACTCACTTGATAAAGCATTTATTTTCTTACGAATATTAAAATAATAAATCTGGCAATGTGGTGGCAAGAAAATGTCGAACAGACACTGACAGAAAAAAAAAGTTGCATCCGCTACATCACCGAATCAGTTAGTCCAACATGAAAAGAAAAAATCTCAGCCAACTCTGTCCCAAAAAGGTCGTGAACAGATTATATCTGTTATCAACCCCGATAACCTTTCAACACACACAGTTATCAACAAGTCACATTCCGCGGTTACGCACGTGGGAACCAAGAGAAATTCCATCCAGGTGGTATTTCCTTTCATTAAATAAAATAGCTGATAACATTGTGCCAACCTCTGTCCATCATCCGGAGAAGTGCCAGCAACTGTCAAACAGTTGAGAGCCAAGACCGCTCCTGCCATTTGGGTGGCCTAACAGCAAGCGGACCCTAATTGAATTTTATTTTATGCCTATGATTTGAAATAGTTTATATATTGATTTATTTCTACAATTAAGGTTTGACATGTACATAGTTTTGAATAAATGTAATTTCTGTTATTTGGTATTCTTTAAATCAGTCAAGGTATAAATAAATCAAACCTGGACCCAATAAGGGTTACCCACTTATTTGGGCCAAATTTAATTAGTCCTATTATTAAATAAATATACCAGGAAGCTTTGCATACTTAGCAAACATTTCCGATTAGTCGTCAGATTAGTTTTATGTACTTGGAAGTAAATTATTTCAAATAAATGTACTTCCATAATGATATACAGTACGTTTGTTAAGTGTGGCCAGGGATTTACGAGTTAAAATAATTATCTTGTATTACCCTTTCCCGTTGGGATATGGGGCAGCAAAGTTGTCAACAATTTCCTTACCAGGCATACATTTTGTGTATGTCGTAACAAATACCGCTCTTTCTTCAGCAGACATTTTCTTTATAAATTGCAGTAACAAATTAACTTCACAGTAGTTGCTTATTAGTAAGCAATATAAAATCACAGGCATCTTGATTAATCTCGCACAATTATTTGTGTTTATTTTTCCAATACCTACTTGTAAAGCTGTATTTATCCATGAAAATGTCCGTGGCAAAGAAACATTTTAATGATGAGGATGGATAAAATTGATTTTATTTACTAGTGAATAAAAAAGCCTATAAACCACAGCGTTTCCCCTTACGGAATAACTTTTTGGTCACTTGTACCATACATAACAATTTTCCAATTCCTAACCTGTAAAGTTATGTTTTCTCTATTAATATTCCCATGGTAAAGTAGCATTTTAATGATGAGGGTGGATAAACACTATATTGTTTTATTAGAGTTAAAAGTGGCACTTGGTTTGACAAACTTTGCTTTGTTTTTTTTGCAGCGTAGTCAAGGAAATACAAAATTGCAAATCAAACAGGGTTACTTTTACGGCTAACAAATCAATATATTGTGTGTTCCAAAAACTCATTTGCAGCATGCCATAATCAAATTGAAGTTTGCCATAACTTGATACATACACATTGAAGCAAATGAACTACCATAAATCAGAGATAATTGAAATACATCTTGATCTTGAACTATTTTCCTAAAAATATACAAAATAAAAACAATTTTTATTGACTGTTGTTGTGTAAATGCTATCTTATTTTTCTTTCTGCTTGATACGAGTAACCTTAATGCAGTGCAAACTGTCACAGTGAGAAATGTTTTCATAAACAAAATACAATCTTACATTCACCTACAGGTGTAAGTTCAGACGTGACTAGATTTTTTATCTTTCTTTCCGAGGTCTGCCTTGAATGAATTTTTGTTTGCAATACACGATAGTATTTCTCAACATAGATACCATTTTTTCTGCAACCAAGAAATGTACAAAGTATTCAAAATTGGAAATGATTGTGTGCATTTGAAGTGTCTCATTTATAACCCATTAGGACAACTGACAACCGTAGCCCACCAAGTAGAATTTACATACAGTACTTTTAATCGTAAGAACTAAAAGTGTTGCCTTGCAACATATACTTTTTGTATCAGTATGAGAAATTTTAAATTCAATGACATATTTTGGTATTAAAAGTAATGACTTTAAAGACGGTTGTAGAAAAATTATACTTTATCTACTCCTACAGTACAATGGCCATGAATTATGATTCATAATTCACGGTTTGCAGCCAATCATAAAATTCTATTTTCATTATTCAATAGTTTGCAAATTGCAACCAATCAGAAAATTCTATGTTCATTATTCAATAGGTTGTAGCCAATCACAAAATTCATTCTTATTATTAAATGACTTTTGAAGTTAACAGCTGTCACAAATGTCATAATTCTGAAATATGAACACAAGGCTCCTATTGCATAGGAGTAGATAAAATATCGTATTATATTCGCGATTATGGCCATTATTCACTCAGATGACTTGCGACACGCGCCTTCGGCTTGTGGCGCAAATGTCATCTTCGTGAATAATGGCTGTCATAATCGCTCATATAATAATATACTATTATTTACAAGTGAATAAAACACTCCATAATTTATGGCAACAAACTAGTACACAGCCAGATATGAGCCCAGAATCATATCATTTGACCCAGATACGTAAAGCTCTTATATTTGCTGGTGTAATATTTGGAGTTAGTCCCAAATTTGGCTTTTCCGCTATGGATCCTGTTGTTTAATAGTTTCACAATATTTCATACACTATAATACTGCAATTGCAATTGTTTGGAAATTTTGCCAGAGGAATTAGCAAAATTAAGCAAATTGACAATAGCTTTACCAAGTCCTTGAACTAGATTCTTCAACTGCAGGTCGGTGATTATTACATCGCTCTACCCAGAATTCAGCCCGCTGAGTCATTTGACTTGACAGTTGTCAAAGTGAGGTTATGTGTTTATACGTAAATTATTACATCGCTCTACTCAGACGTCAACACGCTCGGTCAGTTAAGATGTCAGTTGTCAAAGTGAGGTTGTTTGCATACACAATCCATAAAATAAGTTACGACATGACTTGTTACGGTTTTTCTGCGCTCCCTGTAGTTTCGCAACGCTGGCTTTGCGCCTTCCATAATTTGCGATTTCTGTTGCGCTCTTTATCGTTATCTACACGCTTTCCTTGGCCTAGCTTGACCCTTTCGTTTGGCGGAGCGCCGCGGAGGTGTTTGATACTTGTATTTGGTGGATTTTGTCCTGCCGCTGTACGGGCCTTCAGTTTGGTATTTATGGAGGGTTTTGAGGCCCCGCTGCGGAGTGGTGTATTTCGTATTTTGGACTTCATGTTGGAAAGATTATTTGACACCGTGCCGCATCTAACCTTCGATGTCCGATTGCCCAGATTATCAGGGGTGAGTTCCGCTTTATATTGTTTGTCGTTTAGCAAAGGTTTGCATGCATTTATTTTGGGATTCGTTTTTCCTTAGCATAGCATAGCAGTTTTGGGCCTTTAGTTCCGAATTTGATAAGCAGTTTTGGGCCATTAGTTCAGAGTTTGGAAAGCAACCGTCGCAGCCGCTATCTTCTGTGTACGACCTTGTCTTGCCACGCTTCGATTGCCAATTTCTCAGCCCGCCTGGATCCTCCATACGAATTTTGGGAAGTGCTCGACGGGAGCTGGTATTAGGTTTTATTCTAAAATATTTATGTGCAGCCGCATTTCGGCTATTGATTTTCCCGAAGCATTGCGAGAAGGCGAGTAAGGACCGCTCAGCCGCTTTTAAGTTGTTGTGCAGTTACCGGTAAATTATTGTTCAATTATATAAGAGTTTGTAACTGCATTGTATTATCATTTGTATTAATTGTTGGCTTTCCTAAGATTGCCCAGTTTTGGACTTTCCGGCATTTAGTAGCGCACTCGCAATTTTGGAAGTTCACTACGAGTACTTGAGTAAGCTTGTACATTAAATGATTCGTCGAGTGTGCTGTGATATTTAATTGTGGTTATTTATTATTATTTGTTACTGCTACCGATGGTCGTTTGGAGCTTTCTATCAGCCGATTTGGACTGCTGGAGTTTACGAATTCTCCTTGTATGCCTGGGCACATTCGTCGTTATTGTCAAAATTCGTTGGCGCTTTACCGGTCTTATGTAATTAAGTTATTTTGAGAACTCAAAGTACCGCACCAATGTCTTCGGCGAAGTCGGTCGCGATCGGCAAGTGTGCTCACGCAGTTTAGGGTTTTTGGTTTCTTGCGAGATTAGCCAACGAATAAATTTTGTTACCTTTTTATGTTAACAGACTTTCAAAAATTACTGTTCGACATAAGGCCACTTGATAACGGTTTTTTTAACGCAGTTTATTATTGTGTTGTAATACGTTTTAGTAATAATTGCCGCTTATAATTTGATTTGTCCGGTTCGTGCTTGTATTATATTTCTATAATTGAAGTTTAATTAATGACCCTGTCTGAATGGGTTGAGTTGTTACATCCTGCCAATTTATTTAAAATGTGTAAAATCATTTACTGTTATCATTTTCTTAATTGCGCTCGTTTTTGCCCTGCCCATTTTACTAATGGGATAAGCTAGTACGGTATTTCGAAATTATGGAAAATATCCTGACTGTCACATTATAGTGTTTCAACCGCACATTTATAGCTCAGAAAACAAATCAGAGTTGGTTTAATTCACAACAATTACGTCTGCTATCACGTATTGATGCGTTACTTAGGTAATATTACAGAAGTAAACAGCACCAATTTAAAACAAAACATTCAAACGATTCGCTGATTTAGTTTTGGGAAAAACGGATTTCTGACCTTTATTATGCTTCAGAGACAGATTGTAGGCCTTTATCGAGCCCTAGAATGTCCCTCGACGAATGGGCATCTTTATTAACGGTTGACTTGCATTGAAAGCTTCCTGATGGCTCGCCAAGTAATTCTCGTCGTCTGCTTGCTGTTCTCGGCTATATACTTACCATTCGGCTACAATTTTAGCTCCTGTGGGCACAGCTAGGGCTTCGCTGCAATGCACGATGGTACCCGCCTTTCCTGAGCTTTAAAGCCTCCGCTTCTTATTTGGACCACCATCGAACCACTACCAAAAACACCACCTAAACTCGATTCATACATCAACACCTTGCACTTTCTGCAGAGGCACAAGGAATTAATACAAAACGTCTGCAGCCTATCAAACAGCACTATAGTAATGTGATATTTTAATTGAAATTAATTGTTATTCTCAGGCTTCTATCACATTCTACTTCTTACCTTTTCTGCTCACAGCTTGAGAAATTATAACGAAATTAATTGTTCGACTCTTTATCTCTTTGGTTACTGCAGAATTCAAGTAGAACATACACAATATAAAAACTATAATATTTTAATATGAGGCAATTATTTTTTATTAATAATAAATATGTATTTTTAATATTGAATAAATTTCTTTAAATATTATTGTAAATTCAAATTTAGTATTAAACTCAATGTTATGTAATTAATAGTGTATGTTTACATAAATGCTATTTTTAATTACGTTATAGATAGTGTTCTTGAAAACTGTTATTTTATTAAATGTATGTGTCGTTAATTATCTGTTACTTGATTATAATCACTTCTATACTTGTTAAAATTAGCAGTTTAATTCTTTTACCTACTGCTCTTGTTCCCAGATCTGGTATTTATTTAATTACATTTATTGCACACTTACATGATGAAATTTTCTTCTTCGAACTCATAACTTCTATCATTATTAGTGGGCAAGTGGACTTTGCACCAGCTATATCCTAATTCTTTCTCGTACAGTCATTGGCAGCTCCATTTGATTAGGCTTCACGCATATACAATTAACATCTTCATTGTTTCTTTACACTAACTTTCTTCTTTAAGTATAGTATTCCAACAAGAAATTGGAAAGTTATTTAAAATTAAGTACATCATGTAAAGTCTAAGTCATGTTTAAGTTCGTTTCATACAATCCATAAATTATTTTCTAATTTCAAGCAGCTTTCAAGTAATATCTATCGGTTTTTCGGTAAAAATTGTAATGTATAATGTAACTGGTTTGTGAAGGCATTGTAACATTTTGCATGATTTAAGTAGGACTTAGTTGTTTAACCTCAGTTTTAAAAACCGTATGCTAGAAAATGTTGAAAGACGTATGTCCTTCCAAAATTTCCAATGCATATGTCCAATTTGAAGGATATTATTGAAGTGTCAGTGAATTACAATCATATAGTAATTGTATGAATTAAATTACAACGTGACTTACAGTTCTCAGTGCTGACCTGAGTTTAAATAGCTTTCCAATTTCTGGTTGCAAAACTTTGCACACTTATATATATAGGTATTATGATTCTTCGTGGTAAATACAAGTATTTATATTTGTAAAATTAAATTTTTATATCATTATCACAAATTTTTTAGACTGGTGTCATTAAAATTTACTTTCACACACTTTATTTTGTTCTTGTTATTTTATAATTCCCTACAAAACCTCGGATATAATCACATTTGAAGTATCAAAATTATAGGTTCCCACTTATCAACCTTTATGGCGTTTTAACAATTATTACTTTGTTATACATGGCTGTTATACGTAATTAATATGCTTTTTTTAACTTTAATATCTTGGCTTAGAGGTAATACAATGTGACTCCTCGATACTTATGGTAGGTTAGATTAATCAATGTCTATAATGTCTATTATTACGTCTTGAGGTAGCTTTCTTTTGAGTCTAAAGTGTATGTTTTGGAGTCCAAGCCGGTGATACACTGCATTTATACATAAATTTATGTTTTCGAAGAATTTTTGGGAGGTTCTGCATACACATGTTTCGATTGGTTCGATTCCTAGTTCTTGTGGATTTGTGTGTTGCGAACAAACCATGGGGCATCTATTGCTATTCTGAGCACCTTATTTTGGAACGTCTGGATTTTTCTGATATTGGTGGCTGATGTTGCTCACCACACGGGGCAGGCATAGGTAATGAGCGACCTCAGTAGAACTTTGTATAATAGTAGTGCGCATTCCGTTTTTAGAGAGGATTTCCCGTTGATTATTGGGTAGAGTTGGGCAAGTCTTGCGTAACCTTCATTTAGCTTTTTATTTATATGTGCGCTCCAGGTCAGTCGAGTGTCAAGTTGCAGTCCTAGGTACTTGGCTGTTTAGTTTTTCTCTATCCAAGGTATATCTGTGCCATTGATGGATACGTTCGGAAGGTCTTTGATCCGCTTGAGTGTGAAAATTTTGCTAGCACATTTAGCAGAGTTAATTGTTAAGCCCCACTTAGTAAACCATTTCGTCATTATGTTTATTGTTCCTTGTAGTTGTTCTACCGCTTCTGCCAGTTGTTCGTGTTGGGTAATAATTGCCGTATCATCAGCGAAGGTTGCTACCTCACAGATGTTTGGTGTGGTAGATCATAGGTATATATGTTGTGGAAAATTGGTCCTGGGACGCTGTTACGGTATTAAAACAACTTTACGACACCCACCCAAGGTGAGCATCGCACCACGGAATCAGTCCTGGAAAACTGGCACACTTGCCCTGAGATTTGCTAAAAACAGGCTAAAGGCCACGGCTGGAACGCTCAGGGAGTCGGGCGTGAGTCACACGATACGTTCTGGGCAAGCGTGTTGAGGCATATATATAGGGTACGTCAAAATTATGAGGGCGCCACCAAGCCTGTCTTAACCCGGATAACTGGGCCTGGGCGGTTAGACGGGGGCGAAGTATTCGAGACACTCCGTCGATAGGGGTACTCGTGAATTATAAACTCACACAACGATTTCGTGATGGCAAAAATTCTTAGATCATGAAGGGGGGGGGGGCTTTTTCAGCCACGGCAATGTCACCACCAAGCCTACCTGCACGCTCTGATCTCACTGGCTCCACCGTACATTCATCTCCTCAATGATGGCCGCACACTGAAACAGAACATGCACAAAGCGACCAAGAATAAAGCGTCTCTTAATTAGATAAGCGTCTATTGGTCCAGTCTTACATTGGGACAGCAAAGCGTGCCGCAAACATTGCGTTAATTCTTATAAATAAGCATCAGCTGATGGGCGCACTACGGTTACTAAACAACACCCATAACTGTACAAAATCAAAAGCAGTTTGACATATGAGTCCCACAAAGGGAACGTTTGTTCATAAAAATGCTCACATGATAATTTGGGAAAACACAGCAAAGCCCAAGTGAGGGAAGTGATTAGATCAAAAATGAGCGAGCGACGCCACTTCGCGACAACGATTTAAGATGCGAAGGGTACGTTTTAACGGTGCACAAGATTTCACAGTTATTCACATGATTAAGCGCACAGCTCGCGCACGAGAAGTTAGTATGATTCAATGGTTACAAATACCTTAATTTTATTGGTGACGATCCAAGAGATCAGCATGCGGTCCAGCTTGCCGGAAACAGGTTGCCTGTGGCAATACAATCGCCGCTAAAACGGCCGACGTGTGAATGGTCTGGATGCGCCCAAAGGCTGGCGCTTCAACAAACGCCGCTACGACGGCCAAACTAGCCCAAGTGATGTCCTACCTCAACGGAATCCTCTCACAACGAGCTAAAGGGAACACTCCCTTACGTGACGACGTAGAACCGGGCATGGAATTCCATCACACCTACGCCTTGGCGTAATAAGATCGCCGTTAACGACACACACACACACACCTCCCTTGTTCAATCGCCTGAGTAGAACTGCCGCTTAAGGCGAAGCAGTCTATCAAACACTTGCTGAAGCAGCACGAAACGGGAAAAGGCTGACGCCCCCGCCAAGGGCGGGAGCGCCGCACGAACACACACTATCCGACCTCTTAGATCGACGGCTCTCGGCTGAATGCCCAGCAAGGAGCGTTCCGACGCTTGAAGTGGCGTGAGCCAAAACGGCGTTACCACGTGACTCTCGACAGCCAATGGCGAGGCGCCCAATAAAACAAATAAGTGCCGGTGACAAAGACAGCCAATGGCGAGGCGCCCAATTAAACAAATAAGTGCCGGTGACAAAGACAGCGCGAGGCCTCGCAGTCACACCAACAGCGTAAATTCTAGAAGGTTCGGAAATCCTGCGAGCGTTAACACCCGATTGTCAAAGTACCAATAAAGGGGTGCCCCGGATGACGAGAAATACTGCGCTTGAGGCCAAATATGTGCAAAATCATTATTATGGAACTAGGCGATGAAGCCAAATAAGTAACTAAAAGGGTTTAACATACGGGCACGCTGCCCTAAAGCCTAGGTGGCTAATTAAAATACAAAATGACCTGACAACGCTTCCCTGCGGTACTCCCGTCATTATGTTTTTAGTTGATGAAATTGACCCATTGATCTTTACAGCATATATACGTTTTTCTAAAAAGAGAATAATATGGTCTTTAGGTAGTTTGGAATATTGAAGTGTAAGATTTTGTACTTTAGCCCGTCAGTCCATACCTTGTCAAAGGCCTTTGTAATATCGAGGAAAGTTATTACTGTAAATTACTTATTCTCGAAACCCTTTTCAATTATTTCTGATATTCTTTGCAGCTGATGTGTTGTTGAATGAGTTTTTCTGAATCTAAACTGAGTTGGAGGTATAATATTAATGTTTTCTAATGATAGATTATTACTTTTTCTAGCAATTTTGAAAGTGTACTAAGTAAGCTAATCGGTCTGTAGCTATTCTTATCTTTAGCATGTGGGCATGTTTCCATGAGTCAGGAAAATAGCCTGTTCTTAAGTAGGCATTAAATAGCGTCGTAAGATATGTTATAGTTTTTTTGATAGATTTTTTAGGGCCACATTATGTATTTTGTTATATCCCGGAGCTTTCTTAAATGGTAGTAGGTTTATGCATGTTTTTAACTCTTGTGGAGTGACAGGATGATTGAAATCATTACTTCTTGGCATGTGAGATTCATTATATGCTATAGCCATATTGAAAAATTGTCGGCTGTCATCGGTGACAGTAGGAGTAAATATTGATTCTAGGTGATCAGCGAATAGTACACTTTTTTCATCGTCCGTGTTGTAGCTGAGATTTTCTTCGACCAGTGTTGGAATAATAGTTTGCTGTTTTGTTATAGCTTTTGTAGTTTCCACATGCCTGGATCATTTGGCTCTGGAGTTTCTATGTGCTTTCTATAGGTGTTGATCCTGTGATTGTCTAATTCTCTCTTTATCCGATGGGTGATGTTATTTAAAAGATTTTTTATCTGGGGGGCTCTTGATTGTTGCCATTCTCTGCGTAATCTGTACTTTTCATTGATAAGATCAATAGGCTGGCGGAATACTTGTGTTAGCATTGTTTTTGCCTGGTTTAACTTTTGTAGCAGCGTGAACTGCGCCGATTACTGAGGTAGTAAAATTTTCAATATTTCTATCGATGTATCGTGTGTTGTTAATTGAATACGGGTTGACTAATAGCTCATTTAGGTTATCTTGAAACCTGTTCCAGTTTACTATTCCGTTTATTAATCTTGGTTGAGGTGTTCTTACTATGTTTATACCGTTTAGGTTGACTATTACTGGTAGGTGGTCAGAATCTAACTCATTTATTAAGTTTTGTTGTATCGGATAAGCGAGATTTTTTGTTACCACGATGTCCAGTATGTCGGGTTGGTGGTCGTAGCGATAGGGAAAGTAGGTGTAGTCATTCGGGGCGTGTATCTGAAGTTGCTGACTAACTGCTATATTATTTAGGTGATTTCCGCTGGGATTGTTCGCGCGGCAGCCCCAGTATGTACTCTTACTATTCAGGTCGCCCAGTAGGAGCGAGGGGGTGATATTATCAAAGATAGTTTTAAAGTCGGTCGCATCTAGTTTTCGATTGGGTTGTCTATAAGCTGATGTGATCTTGATTGGTTTGTCTTTGTTCAAGGTTAAAAGTACTGAGACAGCTTCTATACTATTGTAGTTTGGGCTGTCAAGCATGTTATACGGGTATTTCTTTTTTATTAGTATAGCTACTCCCCCTGAGCAACACGAGCTGATCTGTCGCTACGTACTACGTGATATCAACTTAATTTGACTATTCAACACTATAACATATAAGCCAATCACATTGCAGACATTTGCTTTTTTCAACCAATAACAGCAGTATATCACTGAATATTGGGCACCATGCAAAATATTCACAATACAATGTACGTACTCAAAAAATAAATAGCCTTGTTGCGAAGTATCGCTCAGCAACGATGTTCTGTCCTTAGTGATATCGCTTGGTTACGTAACACTAAACCCCAACAAACTGTGTGGCTTGTTTTAAAAATTTTAAAATGCTGTGTTTTGGAAGTATTCCGCTGAATTTAATTGAGAATGAATAACTATATTAATTGTTGGATTATTTTTCAATAAAGTTAATCGTTATGTATTAATATTGTTAAATAGTCGTCCCAAATACCACTCGAAGTGGATATATTTTTTAAAAAATATTTTGCCATTTCCATAGAAATTATTGCAAATTTCACTCAACAAAATCACATTTAAATGTCACTCGCCTTCGGCTCGTGACATTTTTGATGTGATTTTGTATCGTGAAATTTAAACGCAATAATTTACATGGAAACGACAAAATATTTGTCAAAAATATATCCACTGCTTGTGGTATTACCCTTGAATATTTCACCTTCACATAAGTGCGTTTCCGTTATGCACGCTACATCAACTTTGTACCTCGCTAGGAAGGATATAATCGGTGATCGTTGGGACTTTATGCCATTGGCGTTAAAATTTAAGAATGTGAGGTTATGGAGTAATAAGTGATGTGCATTATTTGACATTGAGAATATTACTGATAAGATAGGACTTGATTTGTTCTATGATATGGGTTATGAGTTGGCTTATATTGTCAGTAAGAGGGGATGTGTTTATTGTGTGTAAAACTTGACTAGAGGGTTAAGCTTTGTTTGGATTTTGTGATGCTGCTTGTGAGTATGTTGTATTAGGTCGAATGTAAGATTGGTTTACAACTTGCCTGTTTTTATAGTATGGAGTTCGTTGTTGCTGTAACATTTTATGCTGTGGGCATGCTTTGTAATTTGCGGGATGGTCTCCATTGCAGTTAACACAAATTGGTTGAGCCTTATCTTCTTTTTGCAGTTTTTAGTGTGGTGGTCTTCGTTCCACTTGACACATCTGGGTTTGGCAGTAATTTTTAGTGTGCCCATACTGCTGACAGTTATGGCATTGGGGGATGTGGTGTTGCTTTCTTCTCATTTCTACTGTTATTTTGCAATTAGCTAGATATTCAAGTTTTAAGATGTTATTAGCTTCTTCTTTAGATTTAAGTATAAGAGTATGATGTTTTGCTCTGTTTAAAAGGCGCGTTACGCTTACTACTGGATATTTTAATTCTACTAGTCGAACCTCTGTTTAACAAAGTCGCAAATTCGCCGAAAAAAAATCGTAATATAGAAAATTCGTTATTTAGAATAATTCGATAAATATGTATGCGCATATATCATGCATGTTTAATTGACCTGAAAAATGATTAAATAAATAGTTTTATGTGAAGTTTAATGTACATAATTATTAATACATACATAGCTACATATCTATGTGCATAATATGTGACATAAACGTACATTATGTATGATTAAACACATAAGCTATTATACATAATGTACAAAGGAACATAAAAGCCGCAGAGAAACATTAGGTATGTAATTATGAAAACATTAGATGTGGACTTAAGAGTTCTTAAAGAAGTCTGTAATTTTTTGTTGCACTTTGCATTGAAACAATACACGTTTTCAAAAAATACCTCGCACTGATGGTTTCAAATGCCTCAAAAGTATCGCGGTCCGACGGCGCGGCATTTTCAATTCGCGGTACAAACTTAGCTTAACTTAACGCTGTGAAACAATTTGTTAAATTTAACAATACAGCCATTGAAGGAATCCAGCATTACCGCTTAATCACCCCATTAGAGAGAACCTTCCTGGAATTCAAACTACCTGACAAGGGTTTATGACCCTAATTTTACTACGTTAAATAGAGATTGTGTTCGCTAAATAGAGAGAAATTTATATATAAATAATATCGGACATTAACAGTTCTAACCAAAATTTCGCTAAATAGAGAATTTTGTTAAATAGGCAGTCGTTGAATAGAGGTTTGACTGTATTTACTTTTTAATTCTGTGGTGAAATCGTCTTTGGCTATTGCTTTAATATCTTTGAAAATTTCTTTATGGTTTACAGCTGTTGCGTTATATATAAAGATAGGTGGTATCTTAATTGTTTTGTTATTAGATTTGTCTTGGTTAATTGTTGGTTCACGGTTAGTTGGATCACTGGCTTCAGGTAGCTTATCTTGTTCTGAAAGTATATGATAGCGATTTGTTGTGGTGGAATTGTCAGTGTCCCAGTAATATCTTTTTTGGACTTCATTGATAGGGGGAGATAAGTTTCCGAGTTTGCGTTTTCCTGGTGGTGCCATTTAAATGGTCGTACCTGACCCTTGTAGAGGTCAGGTTCAAATGTTATTGTTTATGCTTAACTTGATATAAGACACTTGGCTTATAGGCTACGTGATTAAACGAATACGAAAGGTATCGCACTTGAATAGGCTCGGAGCGCGTTGCACTGATCCGCGCACCGACGTGTCTGCTGACGAACTCGACAATAACCATTTCTTAAATGTGCCTGTCTCCAATTATTATGCATCATTACCTTTTTATACACCAAATATGTAAGAAATAAACTTGTGTTTTATCTAGTGATAATATTTACTTTTACATATAAAACCTGATTAAAAGAACAACTTAGTTCAAAAATTACTACCTTCAATTTGAATTACTTGCTACTGTACGCAGCTCGCCTAGCAGATAAAAGTCATCATCATGACTAGGGTAGTGTTTGTATTAGTATTCATATTTTGTTGGTTTTATATGTTTTTTTCACATTTTGAATAATATTATTGTTCATAACACTATCTTATTTGTAAGCAGACATCATAACTAGAGGAAAAGCTTTGTATACTATCACGTTTTATAATGCCAGTTATGGACAACTTTAAGTTGCTTTTTTGAGAAATTCAGAGTCATTACTTAAGAAATTGAAGCAATTCACAAATGTGCAATCTGTCAATCTGACGCGTTATAACAAACCACATTGTTCAATAGTTTAGTACAAGAGTTGTTCAAAAAGAACACATCTTTATTTTATCAAAATTGCATTTAAGACGATAATCACAAGATACCGTCATATGCATTAAGGCAGTTATCCAGCTGTATCACCATGAGACGGACATTATGCTCATCAAATTTTGCTGTTTGAAGAATTCTTCCTCAGTTGTCTTCATTTTTGCGTCGAATTGAAAACAGCGCCCTTTCAATGGTTCAAAAATATGGAAATCGCTTGACGAAAGAACTTGTTATTTATAGCAGCAATTTAAGAAATTTTTCTATTGCATACACAACGACCTTCCTTAATGAAACCTTCCATACATGTCCTGCTGCAGTTGAAACAGTAATTTTTAAACTTGATGCACGGTCTTTTAAAGTTGGATATCCAGCACATGCGTTTTCATGAATAGCTTGCATTGAATACGCATCTGCAAACACCTTGAGCATAAAAAATTGAATGATTGTACGCTGGCACATTTTGGACTACAAATGAAAGTTTTATATCAATTCAGGAAACACAATTTATACGTTTACGATTGGTCAGTGTATTGGTTTTAAATACTACTAACATTTTAAAAATTGCAGGAATCATTGCATCTTTTTCTAAGGCTTATTCGATCAGGGATAGGTTTCTCTTGAATAAGTTTCCTATTTATAAATGATGATAAATTATTTCCATGGAATGTGTTTAAAATTGTGTTACACCCACTAGTGTTATCTTTTGGTTGGCATCTTTACCAGTTTGACATGTTTAAATGAGTGATAATATCCACACACGTGTCTATTACTCCAAATTTCCTATATGCTGTGTTGATAATTTCAATTGATATGTGCTTTAAAAATGGAAACAAATGGAAAACAGCAAAATAATAAAATAGCAAGAAACTTTCAAACCAAAGAAATTCCAAAAATTGCATTATTTAAGTGACGTTAAAAATGTCATGAAGCAAACGCCAGGACGACGTTTCAGAAGAGGATGTGCAATTTACGAAAATCTTGATTTGAAACATGGAAGTTATAATATGTCAGGATTGGCGAAGGAATTATTTAATATATGTCTAATAGAAGGGCGAGGCTCAGATGATTGACACTACGCAGTTTTGCACAGAATAGGCTGTATGTCAGATATTAAGAATTATACACCGATAAGACTTCTCTTCCACATATACAAGCTATTTGTATGGACATCCTCATCCCTAATAATCTTTGCTTATCAGTTTAGTTCAAAAGAAATTGCTAATAGATAAAAGAGAAATATATTTCTACCTCTTAACTTAGTTTGTCCAATGCATATACTAATGAGTTTTTCAGAACTTGGCTTGTATGTATCTTTTGTAAGTAGGTAATATTTCTAAAATTGCTAAAACTAGTCAATTTAAATTTAAATTTTAAATCGTTATATATGTTTATGCCATTTTAATATATCAATTAATTATTTAAGCTCTTTTAACTGGTGTACCTATAACAATTTAAAAACATAATCCAGAATGACGATGCAGCAAAAGTCAAGCTACATCTCGAGACTCATTGCAAGGCGGCGGCAGCGCAAAAAACGACTTAATATTTCAGGAATACGCATTAATTCCCTCCTAGGTGCCACCTCGCGAAACGTATACAATGCTTCAAAGACCATTAAGCTTTGTTATCAACAGCAGGAGCCTGGAGCCGGCTGATAACGGACGCAGCGCCGCCTAGAGAGGAATAACTGTAATAACATCGAAATACTCATTTCGTTCTGTTTACACTATGTTATGCTGCACAATTATTGCCTCCGTAATGCCCGGGTTACTTTTAGGAAATGAAACTGTAAAAGGTGCCGACCATTTTTCACCGCGTTTACGCCTCTTTACACACGTTTCTTGAAACACGCGAAACCCACCCTCGCGACGTATAAACTTCCAAATTATAATTAGTGGAGTGGCCTAAATTCGATGGGAGAGGCGCCGCTATTATTCTGGGTGAATAATTATCTGGTGCTTGGGCTCTAAAGGGAATGTTTAGTAATTTCGTTGTGGAAGATGCGATACAAATGCATCAAAACTCGATAAAAAGTGACGAGGCGCTTCTAAAAACCGGAAGATCTCAATTTAGCTAAATGAAGTAAGTGCTCGATCTAAGGATAAAAAGCTTTAGGTTTATCTTTGGTAAATTGAATTTCCAGTGTTCATTACCTGCTGACACGAATGAATTTGTTGAATTTATTCCACTGTATCGAATAAATTCTGTGATGATCTAATAGCTAATATAGACAACTGTAATTACCTAAGCAGATATCACGAATCCATTTTTACTGTATAACATGTCTTAATTTGAAAATGTGTTTTCTACCCTGATGCAGAAAGTACTGACTTTACGCAAGCATTTGCGTGTAATCTTCTGATTGGCTAAACCTGAAAAATCCAAATTTTTGACAAATGTAATTTTTTTCTTAACATATGTCAAAATTGAGAAATTAAACTTCTTACAGAATACGAAGCCGTCCTAGGAATGTAACACACCTATGCAAAGGCCATCATTTATTACATTGCTGCATACACAATTAACAAACTACCTCCCAATTATGTAATTGTGCAAATTAGTCATTGACGACAAATCTATAAAATTCATTGGAAAACCACAATAATCGCAACAAGCTAGAATATCGACGTATAGTAAAATAAACTGAATACATATTTTTTATAAGACTTCTGCAGAAAGTATCAGTTGTAAATCTTATTACCATAAAAAGGTAACAAAATTTATTCGTTGGCTTATCTCTCTCCCAAATAAATTAATTACATAAGACCGGTAGAGCCCCAACCAATTTTGACAATAACGACGAATGTGCTCAGGCAGTCAAATTCTCTTAAAAGAAAGCTCCAAACAATCATTGGTAGCAGTAACAAATAATAATAACTACAATTAAATATCACAGTATAATTGGCATTTAAATATCATAGTACAATCGACAAATCATTTAATGTACAAGCTTACTCAAGCAATCGTAGAGAACTTCTAAAATTCCGAGTGTGCTACTAAATGCCGAAATGTCCAATATTGGGCAATCTTAAGAATGCCAACAATTAATACAAATGATCATACAATACAATAATTTATCGGTAATTGCACAACAAATTAGAAGAGCCTGAGCGGTCCTTACTCGCCTTCTCGCAATGCTTCGGAAAAATCAATACTTAAGTTACGCAAGCCGAAATGCGGCTGCAAATAAATAGTTTAAAATAAAACCTGATAGCAGCTTCCGTCGAGTACTTCCCAAAATGCTTATCGAGAATCCAGGCGAGCTGAGGAATTTGGCAATCGAAGCATGGCAAGGCAAGGTCGCATACAGAAGATAGCGGCCCAAAACTGGTTTGCCCGAAATGGCTTGCCTGGATGAACTGGGCAATCGGACATCGAAGGTTAGATGCAGCACGGTGTCGAATAATCTTTCCAACATAATGTCCAAAATACAAAATACTTCGCACTGCAACGGGGCCCCAAAACCTCCATAAATAGCAAACCGAAGGCCCATACAGCGGAAGGACAAGAAGAATTACTAGTGCAAGCACCAAACACCTCTGCGGCGCTACACCAAACAAAAGGGACGCGCTCAGACAAAAGAATGCCAGCATCGAGAGCGCTCCGACCACCTCGCGGTCAAGCTAGGCCAAGGAAAGCGTGTAGATAATGATAACAAGCGCCACAGAAATCGCACATTATTGAAGACACAAAACCAGCGTTGCGGCACTACAGGGGTGCAGAAAAACCGTAACAATCTTTTAGCTATACACACACAAAAAACCTTCCAAATGCATCATTTTCAAAGATATGGGTAATTTCAAGGCTAAATCAATCATACGCTTTAAATTTAACCACGTTGGTCACTAATATGTGTTTCCTAAAAATGTTTAAACCAAATGCCGACTTGTACAACTGCCGTTTTTCCTTATTTACTAAAAGTACTATTTATAAAAACGTCGGTTCCAGCAAGAGCAGCATTTAATAGTATCACCTGAAATAAAGCAAAGGTGATGCACAGCCAGATCACAATGCACCACTATAACCTTATCAAAGCACTACAAAATCTATACGTAATATCAACAGCAAACATAAAAATTGGTGACCAATTTTCTAAAGTTTTTCAAGTAAATAATGAATTACGACAGTGTTTCTGTATTTCTGCAACCCTGTTGAAGATCTATGTCCAAAAAGCACTTTCTTAGTGGAAGAAAGAGAACAGAGGCATGGGACTACAATTAGACGATATCTGCATTTATACTCTTGCGTTCGCCGAAGATCAGATGGTATTGACAAAAGACAGGGGGATTTGAAGAAGAAAGTTAAAAGAAGAATACGAGAAGTAGGGAATCTGAATGAACTTACAGAAAGATTAGTGTTTGTGTGTAAGAGGAAATCGGTAGGAGAATTAATATTAAACGAGATAAAGAATATAAATAAAGTACGATCCACCATTATTTTCATCTAACGTGGCTGTAGAATAATTCCTTGTTTATGCTTAAATGTCAAACTTGTCATTTGATTTTTAAGTGATTTAAAGTTGCATTAATAAATTAGGAACAATTCCATAGCCATACTAGAAAATAATTTTTGATCATACTATATTTGGGTATGGTATTTGACAAACGTGGATGAGAAAAATATAAGAGCAAGAATTGTCAAACAAGGAGAGCTATTAGCTGTTTGAACTTAATACTGCTGTACGAATATTGTTCGTTAGAAAGTATCAAAGTTTAAACAAGAGCCTAGAAAATATAGGGCGATATAAAAAACATATTAAAAATGAGGCTTAAGGAACTTAAGGCCTACCAACTTAATATTTTCGGGGATTGTGGTTATATATATATATTTGGGTTAATTATGTACAATATATTCAATGTACAATAATTAGACAACTAATGTTGCATCCCCACACCCATCCTCCATGCCTCACGATCGTATGCTAGATTCTCTTCTAAGTCTCTTTTATTCATGGATTTCCTAATTCCTTCATTCCAGGACTTGTGTGGTCGTCCTTTCTTCCTTCTCCCTGGTGGTGTCCATGCAAATATTCTTTTTGGCCATCTTTCTTCGTCCATACGTAATAAATGGCCAAACCATTTTAAGCCCTTAATCTCAATTCTATCTATAACCGTTTCCTTTGCTTCCATCCGGTTTTTGATTTCTTCATTCGTTATTCTATCTAGTCGTGATACTCTGGCACTTCTGCGGAGGTAATCCATCTCAACTGCAAGTAATCTATTCTTTTCATCTTCTTTTATTGTCCATGTTTCGCATGCGTAACATAATACTGTTTCTACCATGGTTCTACCAATATTCTTCTTGTTTTTTATAGAGATATTCTTGTCCCACCATAGAGAGTTTAAAGCACCAATTACTTTTCTTGAATTTAGGATTTTCTGCTTAATTTCTTGTTTTCCTAAGCCATCTTTGTCTATTATACATCCTAAATATTTAAATCTATCCACCTGCTTTACGTTGGTATCCTCATTTAATAAGACTTCAAATTTTGCTTCGGAGTTTATTACTAGATATTCGGTTTTCTCTAGATTAATTTCTAGCCCCCACTTCGTATATTCTTTATATAATCTTTTCAGCATGAATTCCAAATCATATGCATCTTGAGCTATTACGACCTGATCGTCTGCGAAACTTAGGGTAAATAAATTATGGTCATTGATTGGTACACCCATTCCCCCACAGCTGCGTTTCCAGTTCCTCAACGCTACTTCAATATATATATTAAAAAGTAAAGAGGATAAACTACAACCCTGTCTGAGTCCTTTGGATGTAACAATTGTTTGTGATTGTTGGTGGTTTTGCTTTACAAACGACACATTGTTTTCATATAGTTCTTGCATAATATTTATCAGATGGGAATTTGTACCTATAGTTTGTAATGCCTCCCATAACTTGTTCCTAGGAACATTGTCGTAAGCTTTTTGCAAGTCTATAAATGCCAAGTGCACCTCGTCATTTTTTGAAATTTTCTTCTCTAGTAGCTGTTGAATTATGAAAATGTTGTCCACGCAAGAGCGGCCAGGGGTGAAGCCACTCTGATCTTCACCAATAGCTTTTTCTACATCATCTCTAAGACGTTTTTGTAATATTTTGGTAAAAAGTCTACTTAGGGTACTATTAATGTTGATTCCTCTGTAGTTATTAGGATCCTTTTTATCTCCTTTTTTGTGGATCGAAATGATATGCGACGTCTTCCATTTTGTTGGAATAAGCGTTTGTGGTTGTGAGTTAAAATTATAGCTTTATAGAAACAAGCGTTTGCGTGACGCCATGGGCGCTAAATGAACTGGGCCGTTTACTATTCTAAAACACTTAAATACGTAATGCTATGTGAAATTTGAAATTACTTTAAAATTTAAAAAAAACTATGATCAAGCTAGCAAAGACTTGTAAACACTAAATATTTGGGTATATGTGTTCTTGATACACACAGGCGCATCCCCCATGCTACGTTAGAAACTCGATAAATAAAATATGAAAGCAAAATATGACCTACACTGCAGGACCTTAGGGGAGATCGACCTTCAATAGTTGGTATGGGGCTGCATATAAGGTTCTGGATTCCGGCTCATTTGTCATCCGCCGAACAACGACTTGAAACGTCGGTTGTACCAGTGTAAAAAAGAGACCAAAACCGCTCATAAAATGAGGCCTACAATAAAATTCTCTCACATCAAACCCATGGGCGCAAGAAGGCATTTTTTCCAGAGTGGACAGGGTTCTTATACGAATCCCCCACTCTTGGTTTTAAACTTGTCCCCCCCCCCCCCCTTTCTTCTAATTTTTGAAATCTGACAAATCAAAATCTCAGAAGCGGATCTAAACTGCTGGTTGTATAGCTGGAGATAACATTTTAAATCCCGCAAGAAATGTAAAATATTTCAAGAACGACTTTATATTTTTTAGTTACTCACCCATGAAAGTTGTCTCATTATAAGTCTACTTATTCATATTTTGAGATTGGTTCTAGGATGGGCTAGCTCCTGGTTTTGATGCTTCCAGGGTGGGCCGGGCCTGCCTTTTCTACGTCCGTGGTTAAACCACAGGAAATATTGGTTTTATCGGATACCTTAGATTTTTATAGGTCTCAAAGATTGCTGAGGAACTACTTCACAATCCTACCGGAAAAGCTTCTGCTTTTCACTATGATGGGTTGCAATTATAACAGCTCAAAAGGTGTAGTTTTTTCAAGCCCCCGGCCGCGTTTTTGGTCTTATGTGGCAGCAGGAAGACTGGTCGTTTAAAGAGCACTGGAAAATAGGCTGAACTCTAAAGTTAAATGCGCAAGAGGCCCGAACGAACGGACTATCAATTTGAAATTCTCCACATACACCAAAAATTTGACAAAATTAATCTAAGCAACACACACATGCGCTTAAAGTGACCAAATTCTTAGAGTATAGCATTCCTATATTTGAAAGAAAGAGCTTTAGAACCTGCCAATTTAGACATTTGTAACTGCATTAGCAAAATATCGGGACACGGAGAAAAATAATTTAAGATCGTTACAACTAAAGCTACTATCTTTAATAATAGCAATTGCAGTAATTATAAATATGATCCTAAAAAATTGTCAGTTTCAAAAATGCCCATTGGAAGCAAATGTTAATTTTAATGAATGTTCCTGGTTGCAATGATTTTTTAATGATCTTCTAGATTGTAATCTGTCACATGGCCGTCTTTGTTTTGTTAACAAAATGTTAAAATATACCTCATTATAATATTATAATTTTATTCTTTAATCCCATTGTTATCAATCACTTATTAATTCCTAATCGACGACCTAATTTATTATTATTATTATTATTTTACAATTTGTCATACCAATATGCGTAAACCTAACTGCCATAAAGATATAGTGCAACCTAAATCTTTATTTCTTTCTCTTATTTTACTTATGATTGTATTGATTTTGTTATTAAACATTAATTCACAAGGAGAAAAGAATATGCTCTAAGGATGAATTATGCGAAATTCTATTTGAAAATGTAATTGTTATAAGCGAAACTGCTCGCAAATATCCTTCTTATCATGTTTCTGGAAAATGCTGTTTCCTGGCCGTTTTTATGCTAGAAAATGTTACTTCACATTGGCAGCCCTATATAGTGGCAAATATTAACAGTTTACGACCATTTACTGTGTTTTAATTGTTTATAGATCAGATCACTTCTATGCATTCAGTGCTGAAATTAATACATATATGTATTACTCTAATTTATTTGGACGTTTTAGTTTTTTTATTTTTTTATTATTTGGTTGTGGGGGACTAAAAGATGCATGAAACTCTTTTAATTATTGATGTCAGCAAATTTATCAAAGAGAAGTTCTCAGGGTTAGTAACTTAGAAAGTCCAAACAAATATTTGGCCTGAAGGCCATCAGACGCAGGTCGTTTATTAATTGCCAAAGCGGAAACTGTGCAGATTTGTGGTCATTCACTCACTACCAAAAGTTCCTAGTAACATAGCAAATTATTTCGGAATGCCACATACTCAAGAATTTTGCAATGTTTCTGTGCTTCAGCGTCTGTTACTAACCCTCAACTGGTATCGTGGAGTGTGTCGACACCCCAACACTTCCATCATTATAACAATTAGGCATTTATAATTTAATTAGAACTTTTTCGTTTCAGATATTATTTTACTAAGGAAGTTTCACTATCAGTACAAAAAGTTTTGAAAGAAAACTATTGTCATTGTTAAAGTGTCTTGGAATGTCCACCATACTAATTACATTACCTTTTTCTTTTGCTGTTGGTTATCAGTATGCCTCGCTGTCTAACCGAAAATGAACTTGAGCGGCTTGCTACTAACTTTGGTAATAATAGGGAAGATGATACTAGAAAGTTCGGAAAGTGTAAGTTATATTGAAGAAGATGGTAATATTAGTGATAATGTTATTATTACTATTACTATAGTTTTTCCTTTTCTCTCAGCTTTACAGTTGATTGTGTAGTCAAAGGCATGGGACGGTTGTGTTATTACAGTTAATTAATTAAATTGTTACATTTACAATTATTATGACTATAATCATTATTATTACGTTATTTTTTCTAACATTTTGTGGTTTCTTCATTATGTGATAGGTGTTCACCAAGTCACGTACTGTCCTATTATTTCTATAGACATTTTCTGACAATTGTTGCTGTTTTACGTGTGATTGATATTATTATTATTTAAATTTGAATTCTCAGTCTTAGAATGGTAAAGCTAAATAGTTGAGAGGGAATTATTATTATTCTTTTTGTTATTAATGTTGTAGTTATGGTGGTATAAATATAATTGTTCGGCCTTGTGGCATGTAAACAACACAGTTGACGTCCACCGTAACTACGATTTTACAGCTAGTCAGTGTTTTTGCTCATCCCCGTGCGGTAAACTGATAAGAACTTTCTTAGCTTTCAGAGACCTATAAAGAAAAGCGTTTCTTTGTAGTAATAACGGGTATTTGCAGAAACGTAATTTCTAGTTTAGTTGAGTTTTGGAGATATAAAAAAAGTATATTTAGCATCTCGATTTTTTACGTTTCAAAGTATCAGTTACAAAATTTACAGAATGCAACTTGCTTGATGGCAACGGTGGTTTGAATATTCTAAAGCAAATCTCGATTTTATGGAAAATGTTAGAACAATATGTCGGCCAAACAATGTAATACAATACTCGGTGCGTTTAGCATTTTAAAGCGCTCAGTTTTATTAAAGCACTCCGCTTCGTGTCGTGCTTAAAAAATTTATACTTCGCGCTGTAAAATGTAAGCTACAGCACTTGTAATGTAAATAACTATTATTGCATAATAATAATTATATTACACAAAAACGTCGAAATGGCAATCCTTACTAAAATAGATGAAATTTTCGTTAGACCAAATTAACTGACAAACATGCTTGTAGTTGTTTTCTTTTATTATTGAAAAAATAAGTTATTTATTGTCCGGGGAAAATCAACCACATGAGGGATACAAAGAAACTTCAGTGCCTTGGTATACAAACAACTATATTCTTAGAAAAAATTTTGTTTTTTGTTTTTATTAAGAAAATGTTTGAGTTCGACTGCTTCTGGGTTAAAATGATTATTGGCATTTGTCACCATTGTTAACTCTTCACTGAACGATCTCATTTACTAGCACTGTCACCGTCGTCACCGTCGTCTGTACTTGATGGAATGTCCTGAGCTAGACTTGTATTATTTAGAGAAGAGCATGTCACGTGATCGGGGCAGTATACTGAGACGCGTTTAGACGGGTAACTTGCTGACTTAAGGGAGTACGGACCGCTCTATAATAATTCCATCATCAGACGTGGCAATGTATTTGTTATTTGTCCGCAACAAACCTATGGTTGACCCGTCCGAATGCGTTTTAGTAGACTGCGCCGAGCACGTGACATGCTCTTCTCTAAATAATACAAGTCTAACTTCCTTTTCAGGCATCGATGTATATTCTTTTGTCCGCCTACTCTTAAAATTTCGTTATCGTTGTTCTTCAGGTTTACGATGAAGTTTTATAGTGAGTTTTTTTATGAATCGGTCGATGGTGCCTATTCCCAGTTCGTTGTGAATTTGACTGTTACGCACGTAAAAATCTGTAAAGGGGTTTACACGGAACTTTCTTTTCGCGAATTTGGTTAATTTTCAAATAAAAAAAAATGTAGTTCGCTGGTATTCGAACTCCGCGCTCCGAGGCGAATATTTCGAGCCAGTACTTTGTCTACTGCTACAATAACTGAACCACGGTCGTGTTCGAGTTGGACGAGTTTTTGATGCGTTATAAAGCACCATACTATTTTGTCGAATTTTTAATGTTGTAAGCTTGAGCTATGTGCAAAATATTACTTTTATCTTTTGCAAATAAAAAATTTCTTTGTTTTTTCTACGAGAAGAGTAAAAATGTAGTTCGCTGGGATTCGCACTCCGCGCTTGGCAGCTAGAATAACTGAGCACCGGCGTGTTCGAAGTGAACGAGTTTCTGCTGCTTTATAAAGCACCATACCATTCAGTCCAATTTGTGATGTATACCTTGTGTCTATTAGGTCTTATTTTCGCCAAAGATAAAGCCTGAAGTATGTGCAAATTATTACTTGTATCTACTTCTCAGGTAAAGCAAAAAAAATTTTATGTTTTTAAGGTACTCTCGCTGTATATAGTTCTCGGAAACTTTCGCGGTTTCCTGCCAGTTAGACACATAATATGCATGCAAAATGTCATCTTCCTACAACAAATAGTTTTTGAGTTATACCGCCAAAAGGCACACACACACACACACAGACGGAATTGAGAAAACCTGTTTCTCGTGGTCTGGCGCCTCTGAAACGTAAAGATCTGAAGAAATCTTGGAAAGTGATTTTTTTCGTGATTACTATACTTTCTTCGTCTTGAAACATTTTTACGAAATCGAGAAAAAGTGATAGAATTTTTTTTCATCAACTTTTATAGATTACATGGACGTTTTCTGTAGCCAATCTGCCACCCGGCCAACTGCAAAAAATCGTAAAACCATGATTTAGTTTACTGTAGATTTCTGGCCTTTAATTCCCATTTAAGAAATATATTTGTTTCTTAATATGAATATATAAGCCTATGTTTAAGACTTATCACAAAAAAACCAATATAGACATATATTGTATTGTAATAACTTGTAAGTATTAAAAAGAGATGTGGGATTTGGGGTGCCATAGCACTCCACGATACCAGTAACGTTCGGCGAAACAGCGATACCTGTTCAGGGTTAAATAAATATTTATATAAATAGGGATAGATATCTTATTTAGAGTTGCTAGCTTAATGATACTACAATATCATTACCATGCTATTATTTGAATTGTAACTGATAAATAAAACTAACAACGGAAATCATGATTAATATAGGACTAAAATTAGAGTTCCATTTTGTTGGAAAATCACAATAAGTCATTTTACTTCAAGTTCATTCTCATAATGGTAAGTATAATATTAAAGAAGTAAGGGAATGTACGGACAGATTGATAATCTGTAGATAGAGAACATGTCAAGGAACAATAATTTGTTAGAGTGGACAAGGATGCAGTAGAAATGAGAAAAGATGCAGTTCTGGCATATGAACGTTTAGATGGGCAAAGGATGGTTATTGGTGATTAAATTAATTACTAAGTCAAATTTGTAACGGTTACTATGAAATTTTGTAACTAGGCTAAGGTGTTAAAAATAACTAACAATATATTATTTACCTTAAAGGAAAACACATACATTTTATGAAATGCATAAGAAATTTAGAACTATTCTATCAAGGAAGATTGAATAATATCCAATTCTCACACAATTTGAAGCATTGGGATGGGGAATGTCAGCATCGTAGGATATAAAGTACATGGAGGATATTGCTGTGAGATGGTTGGGGTTTACTAGTTGGCTGTAAAAGAAATCTACATAATTGCTGTACGAGCTAGTACCAGAGAGTATTTTAATAAGGTTAGACTAGTGTTGTGTGTCGAAGATTCCAACGAAACGTATCTATAAGAAATTATTTATTATAAATGAAGTAAACCATTTAACCTGATCAATAATTAGGTACCTGAAACAAGTTGAAAAATGATATTCATATGAGCTCTTGAATGAAAATATTGTATGAACTATCTACTTTAGATAAAAGAAACCTATATAACCCACATACAGAGTTCAAACGTTACAAAATAGTTTCAAATTAAGAATAATTCGAAATGCATGTCTCAACTGGAGTAAACAGTTTTATGTTTAACAAAATTATTATAACACTGAGCTAGTTTTGATGATTAGTTGACAGAACTTGATTGGCGACCGGGTAAATGGTTAATATGAAGAAGTATATAATCATAACTATTTTGGGTTAAGTCGATCTGACATTTGAATGAATAAATATTTGTGCAAGCTTGTGGGAGAAGTAATCTTGATAACAAATAACTCTAGTACAGAGAATGTTTATCACATATATCTATAAAGAAGACTATTGCAATATGGTTTACTGATATGGCTCACCTTTAACCCTTACTGCATGTTCAAGATGTTTCTCTTTAAAATAATTACAATAATGTAAACATTCTTGGGGCAGTTCATAGGGTTTCCTCATAAAAATCTCCATAACTGCGGAAAAGGATAAATAGGGAAGCCCAGAAGAATTACAATTAGTTTGGTGGGGCGTTAATTTAATAGGAATTAGGCCGAAACGGCCACTTGGCCGTTTTGGAAGAAGATTACCCACTGCATTTAAAGCGAACAATTTAATTTTAAACAACAACGCAAATTCCCTTAATTCGTACCTAACCGCTGCGTCACGCGCTGAATATGTATAATATCAACCAGGCTTCCCACAAAAGGCTACACACGTTGGTTTTTTCGCAGGAAAGTCCTCGAAGGCTGCGTTCTTCATCCCGGGAAATTTATCGCGGCGCTGGAAGAATTAATGGCGACGGCGTCACCGTCATGAATTACAGTTAGAATTTCATGGCGCTAATGAAGACACTGCAGCCGAAATGCAACATGCGCTTATGAGTGGAAGCCCGTGTAGAATACGTCTGTAATGAAGAGCACTCATTTTCAGGACAGATAGAGATGCCGGCGGGATGTTAGACAATGTACTCAGTCACTCCCCCCGTATAATGGAGTTGTATCCCCCTTATTAGAGCGGTAATGGTGGTCTTTATAGTCGTTATGATGGGAGGGGAGTTCTTATTTAGTGTCTGTTTCATTGTGTCTCCCTGCAAATTAGCATGTCCGCCGCCGAACGACGCGGCTTAGCGAATAAACCAAATTTATGGGCGCACTTTTTAATAATTACCGGCCAAAAATTACGGAATTTGCCTGCTCGAGCCTCGGACTTGGAGAAGCTGCTCGCGATTTTGACACCCAAATTGATGTCTCACTCGGCCTTTGCGAATGCGGATGCCGTCGCTGCTATCTCTTAGATAGCTGCTACAACATACGCCAATTAAGGCATCGCAGTGGGCTTTGAGCATCTATCGTCAAGGGGGCCCTGGCGCAGGATGGCAGCTGAGGTTCGAGCCGAAACCAGGAGCGGCTACCCATTTACTAGTCTCTTAAAAGTCCTAAATGTTTTATTGTCGATATTAAGTTCTCGGTTATCTAACGTCTAGTTGAAGCGACAGCATCTGAAAGGACGTTTCGACTGCTGCGATACGCCGTTTTAATTTCGGTTTAATTTCATTCCATTAGTTTCAGGATTACTATCTGGAGCTACTTCGAATGTATTACATTTAAAGGCATTGTGTACGTTAGAGATAACTTTGATTATATTTTTGCTTACACTTTACAAGATAATTTCAGAAAGTTGTTACATTCGTATTTTTGCGCAAATTGCATTACTAATTAGAAACGCAAAAAACAAGCGATATAAGGATTCCTTAAATCGTCAGACTTATGTATGTATCAAATATTTTCTCAAATTAATAACAGCTAGTTACAGCAATTGGAAGAAACAAAACGCTTCTATAGTTTCTCTTTAATTTCAAGAATGCTTTAAGGTTATTTTTCTAGGTTTTAATCAGATCAACAATGATTTTGTCGTCGTCAATACAAGTATCTTGATTAACAATTTAAATTATTTATAGAAAGAATATTGTACTTTAGCGTTTTAGGTGGACTAATATTTAAGAGTGGTGTAATTTTAGAAATGGGACGATAAAAATAAATTTGTAAAGTTGTGGTTTTCTCTATAATACACGAAAGGTCTAAGCCAAGGGTTGTCTTGCATATGTATTGAGGCTGTGTTTATAACCAACAACAGCATTAAAAAAATCTGTAAAGGGCTTTACTCAAAACTTCCTACTCAAGCGGAAGTTGTCTCACTAACTAATTTTAAAAATCGAAGGAAACTAGGTGATAAAAATATTTTCACGTTTCTAATAATACTGAAACAATAGAGGGGAAACACTTGGTAATGCAAAGTACATCAATTTTCAATAAATAACGCACACGAGTAAATCAGGCCTTTGCTGCGTGAGCCACCGGGACGCTTCGAATTTCTTCAGTGCAGCTGCATTTAACGTAACGCGCTTATTCGTTGCTCTTTTTTGCCTCCCACAACATTTAACCCGTATCTGTTGGGTCCCATTTTTAGCAAGGATAAGACCTGCGTTATGTACAATTTACTACTTTTATTTATTTCTCAGTTAAA
Source organism: Agriotes lineatus (assembly GCA_940337035.1). Lineage (NCBI taxonomy): Eukaryota > Metazoa > Arthropoda > Insecta > Coleoptera > Elateridae > Agriotes > Agriotes lineatus. The sequence continues at coordinate 37,308,385 of OW679197.1, read as the reverse complement.
GAAAAATAAACAATACTATATTTCTTTACGGTGCTCACCCTGTATATATTTGTCTGAAATTTTCTCGGTTTCATGCCTGGTAGATATATAATGTGTATGCAAAATATTGTCTTCCTACAATTAATAAATTTTGAGTTATACTGCCAAAAAACAGGCAGACAGACAGATAGAATTGAGAAAACCTGTTTTTCGTCATCGAGGGACCCTGAAACGTGAAGATCTGAGGAAATCTTCGAAGCTGACTTTTTCGCGATTACAATACTTCCTTCGTCTTTGAAGTGAGCGAAATAAGAACTAGGAAATACGATTAACGACTCAATGGAACCTCTAATGAAAGGAAACATTTATAAAATTATGTATACGTTAATAAGAAACGATCATAAAAGATTCATTACGAGGAGCATTTTCCACATACGAAAATTAGACAACGTGATAGTATGACTCTATGCCTATTCAGTGATCACAAATTAAGTATCATACAATTAAGTACACTAGTTAAAAAACTACTTACTGTAAAAGCTTGTAAATTTCTGAAAACGTAAATGTTGTTAAGAATGTAGAGAGCTGCCAATTTTTGAATTTATAGGCCATTAAACTTTTTAATATCCAGTTTTGTTTTATCATTGATCATTATGATCAAGAGCAACTGTTTGCGCTTAGGCGTTTATTATAGGTTTTAGTTTTAGAATCGTACCAAAAATAACAGCTTCACTGTTCCAAAATGTATATAAAAAATATATTAACTAGTTGTAAGAACTTTTTACAATTTTATTAAAACCATTTGAACGATTATTATTAACATCATTAGGATCAAGGTCGTAGGAGCGTCTTTTAGACTGTGGGGGCCATTATATTTTCAAAATATGTATACTTCTCGTATAATTTGCTCCATTAATACCAGTCATATTTCTAAATTATTGCTTATAAATTTTTAACTGAATGCTATAATAGTACATTTTAGTCACTAATTACGTAAAAAATACTATTTTATAAAAATACAATGTACCACAAAAATGTAGTTTAACAATGAACAATTATCTATTATTATTATTATTTATTATTAGGTTATCACATACGTAAAGAATATGCATGACTAAACAAACTAAAACGAAGAAACAAAATACTTTTCGGAAAATAAGATAAAAATAGAAATTAGAAATAATAAAGGTATATAAAAAACCAACACAAAAATATCTAGGAAAGCACCCATGAATCGTCATCTAGATCTAAATGATCTACACCCTCTGTGCAATGTCTGTACGCTACCTAGGCATTATAATCCCATGTTAAGTTCTTAGTCTAAAATATTTGCTATCCTATTAATCCTAGAGCCAATGTATACATGCAAAAGTTGTAGGAGTAGCTTTAGTTTTCCTACAACATAAAAAAGTGGAAGATATGCAATCAAACCTTAATAAAAAAAATAAGAGCTACCATAGAGATTCAGCATCGATGGCTAAAACTCCAAATTTGGTTTCATTATTTGTTAACGTACTAAGCTTTCTACGCTTATCTTTTTTTTTCAATTGATTATTATTTATTTTTCCTCAATAGTTTTTAATAAAAGTATTGGTTGCCGAGGTAATATTCGTTATTTTTTACTCGTTATCATAATGGCAACCAAGGAAATTAACTAAACAACCTTACTGTTGCGTTTCGGTAATTTGGTATAAAAAATAAATTAGTTTTATTCCAAAATAATTACAGGGAAATGGGAAATTTCAAAATCGGCTAGATTACATACATGAGAATTATAAACTGCATTGTACTATTTAAGCTTTTTTTTTTGTATTGATGAACCTAAGTTATGGTTTATAAGTTTTTGACGTTATTTGTTTATTATAATCTAATTAATTGTATCTACTTAGTTGTTTTTATCGTTTTCATATGCATGTAGTTTGGGGTTAACTGCTGATTCCCCACTTACTGGCTCTGTATTTTATATACGCTTTGTTGATGGCCAGAAAGACTTTCACCTGATCCTTACACACGACAAAAAATCGTCGACAGTTTGAACTAGTTGTAAGTGTCTTTTGCTACAGGTGTTGTTGTATCATAACATTATTGTCGCTATGTGGGTGATAGACATCCACGCTTTACCAGTCCTGCATCAAGATAATATTTCATAAAAGTAATGTGCGGTATGCCATTGCAACTCGTGGCATAATTGGGCTATAGTTTTTTATATACATTTGAATCAGTACACTACAGTAGATTTTGGGAAAAAATTACAATGCCTAACTAGATGAATTAGCTTTATGTTATGCTAATTCAATGTAAGGTACTTCCAACACAATGAATTCCCAGTGGACTATTCTGGCACCATTGAGAATTAGGTGACATTCAAGATGGGTGGAAAATGGATAGAGATGAACAGTGAAATTTATCTAAATCTGTTTATGTGGTATTTTGTGGATATATTTAGAAATACTGTCAAGTAAATACAATTCACAATGGAAGTAGAGGAAAATGGCAGTATTCCGTTTCTAGACGTTCTGGTAAACCGTATTTCAGATGCAAGACTGGTCGTTCCATTGATCAAAGACTTCAAGAACATAAAGTCGATTGCAAACACAAACGCATCACAAAATCAGTCGTAGCTGAGTATAGATTTACAAATGAGCACACCTTAGAATCTGAGCACGCCAGAGTACTTACCAGAATACTTCACTACTTCCCACGAGTGATACGTGAAGTCATGGAAATAGAGAACATTCAAATAATATAAACAGGGAAGCTTAGTAAAACGTGGACTCCTCTGATACACGATCTAAAGCATTACAACTACTGTGAGTCATACGGCCACGCCCCACGGCTTACGCTGCACTTAAACGACCAATCAGCATTACGTCGCTCCAAGCGGCTGGCACAGAAAGCTATAAATAGATCCACACCGACCTTCAGTTATTAACGCGATTTTGTTTTAGTGAATTTAGGTGCACAAACAGCAACAACGCCAAATCTGCATAAGTATCCTCGTTCTCAAGGTACTCAAACAACACGAGCCACCAAAGAGGATGACCATCGCATGGGCTCTCGCTTGAGTTCACAAGATGCATGGCACCTTAAGCTGGGTGTATATTCGCAAAGATTAGGCGGTCTAAGCTGAAATTCTATATCAACAAGAATAATTCTAGTAACCGGAAAGGCCTCAAACAGTATACAATTCTATACTTTAGCTTCAGTTTGAAGTTTCCTCAGTCTGACCTGTTTTTACATAATATAGGTTTATAGTGTCAGAGTAAATGTGTTAGGGAATATCGAATCGCCTGTACCAACTTTTCTTTGAATAATAATTTGATCAATGCATACGTTTTCGTCTTTTTACTTCCTTTTACAATGAAGGATTCACCCCAAAAATTCGAAATTGAGTATTCTACAGATGTTCACGTTTTAGAGTCCCCTGAACCCAAAAAACATGTTTTTGTCTCATAACCGGAAGTATGGTGTTTAATATTGTAATTTTTCAGTTTTTTCGATTTTTCAGAAACTGCTGTAACGATTTTTTTTTAATTTTACATTTTTAATGTGTATTTATGTGAGATAGGTGATTTGTTCCAGTTGAAAACCTCTAAAAAATGTATTTTGTTCTTTTTTCTTTTTTTTATTAACTCCTATTATAGATAGAACACCCGGTATATTATTACAGTTTTTAATTCGGCTTAAAATTTTATAGAAAATTTTTCTTTTCAGCTAATGCTATATTTTGTACGGTTTCTATAGAATTTGTAATTTTTGAAAATTTTTGACAAATGCTTGAAAATTAAAAATCAAATTTTTGGCTAATTATAAGATCGCTGTAAAACGAAGTTGTGTACATGTATCACACCACATTTTTTAGTATTGGTATAAATGGACCTAGGTTGTAGAAAAGTCAGTGAATATACAAATAGTTCTGCTGGAAATATCATGTTTCTGAAAGCTATTGCTTATTGCAATTAAAGAAAAGTTTTTATATTATTCGGCACACCTTTCTCCATACGATAGGATGGATTTCTTTTCTTTTATTTCTAGTTTTTGTACATTTTCTGAACTAACAACACATGTTACACTCCACTAGGTATCTATATAAAGAGAAAGTATTCAAAGCTACATTGAATGATATCAGCAAAGTTGTTACACATAGAACGTTGTTCTTTTTAAATATTCTTCGTCAAGCTGCATCATTATTTGGCATCAGAAGTGTAAATTACCTGCCTAGACCGATCGTTACGAACTCGTAGAAACCAACAAGAGCAAACGCGACAGTCGAGGTTTCCGAGGTTAAAAACTAGTCGCATTCGCCTTAACACCTAAATCATAATGAGGCCATTTAAGCACCGATGGAGACCGAGATTTAGACAATAAAAATTCCACGCCGGCAAAAACTGCTCTATTATCAATTAATGCGGGCACCGTACCGTCATTTCTCAATTAAGCCGCGGGATCGCGGAACTGTCGCGAACGCATGTTCCGGCGCTAATTATAATACCACTTACGCCTTAATTGTGGGTGTTCCGCAGCATTAGATAGGAAAAGTTGGCACACTTACGGATTTCCAGGAATAAACCAAATGAGCGCGTGTGTGGTCCCGTGTCTCCGCCAATCAGTTTTAATATATACATAAATTCTATACAGATGTCAAGCGCTGAAAAAGCTGTGGTTGGCCAATAATGAATACACTTTTGTCTACACGTTTTTTGCGTGCAACAATGGTAGCTCCCAACAATATCTCGTTGCCAGGTCAATTAGCAACTGTTAACGCACGGAAAATTGGGGGTTATTGATTATTCACGGTTTATACAGCGTATCCGAAGTTCTAATTTAGAACTCTAATGAACTCACGGCCGGAGCCGTGTAAATTATATTTGTCTATTTTGAGGTCGTAATATTTTTAACACTTCTCTACAGGTACAGCAATATCCTAAGAGTAAGTGATTTCTCATTAATATATGGTGCTATCCATCCAACTGCTTTTGGACATTTTCCAAAATGACTAAATAGTGCACTTTATCCCAAATGTGCATGGATCATTTTAGGGCAAACATAACGCAGTTTTGGCCGGATGCATAAACTAAATGCAAATGTAAAGAGAATACATTGAAAATGAATTTAGAAAAAATTAAAGAAAAAAAACTATTGTAAGTTTTTAAAATATTCCCCCTGTATATGTTGGGTCCAAAATATACCTTTTTCAGCAAGGGTAAAAACCTGAGCTATGTGCAAAGCATTGCTTTTATTTAACAGCTAATAGTTCTTGAGTCAAAGCATGAATAGGAAGAATTTTAATCTTTTAAGGTGGTTACTCTGTAGCTATTTAACCGACATATTCTCGGTTTCACGTTAGCTAGACATACGATACGTGTGCAAAATGTTGTCTTTTTCCAAAAAATAGTTTTTGAGTTATACCGCCAATAGTCAGACAGAGAGACAGACGCACAGGTGAAATTGAGGAAACCTGTTTTTCTTCGTCTAGGGATTTAAAACGAAGAAATCTTGGAAGGTGATTTTTTTCGCAATTACAACACTTTCTTCTTCTTTACGATGAGGGAAGTAAAAAATGCATTAATTACATTATAGAACGTTGTAAGTGTCAAATTTCACGTTAAAATGTGTAAGTGAAGTCGTTCTTGAAGTCTCTTGGACATCGCAAGGCCTTGGCATCTTGGAGACAATACCCGTAATACATTTGACCGATACTAAAGATACCCTTTGTGGTAGGGAATATAAATCCAAAGATTCATCGGGATCTTTGGATATGACTATGTCAATATAGTGTTCCACTGATTTCTTTTTAGGAAACTTACTACTTTTCAAAAGCGTAATTAACTTGAGAATTATTTGGTGTATAATACATGACCTTGTAAAAGTTCCTTAATTGAAATACGGTCGTTGCGTAAACGCAGAATTAGCGTTTGGTATGCAATCTGTTTACCGGCTGTCGAAACAGCTGTTGGATAACAAGGATTTTGCTTTTCGGTTGTTTGACTGAAAAATGTAGTGTTTTTTTGCAGCAGGATTCTGTGTATTTGTACTCCTAGTTTATCTTTCAAATTTTGCTATTATGTGAGGAAGCTTTGCTAGTATGCAGGTTAGAGAATTGGACACATTTTTGGAACTTTCGTCCACGTCCTAGGACGGGTTTAAGAACACAGAATTTCCTTGTGGTATTAGGTGATTCGCCTGTAATTATACAGTGTGGGCGTAATTTCTCATATTCAAATTGTAATAACGTAATTTCAATACGCTGGCTTCTGTCTGGGGTTTTAGCGTCACATATGAGGTAAAATACTTCAATTTCATGGTACAATATTACCAACGACTCCGGTTGCTTGCTAGGTCATTCTACTACAAACGTCACCCGAAGCTTTAGGGGTTTCGCCATTTAAAAACAGCACCAGGAGAGCCTAGTTGGCGTTTGGAGCATTATCTCGGGAGATCTTCGTGAATGACGTTGGCTGGCGTTGGCTGCCTGCAGCCGCTGTTGTAAGCTGTTTGGGGTCCTTCCGTTTACCTCTTGAAATCGCTTTTTCGAACCCGTTTCGGGCCATGAATCATCAACCTCAGAGACAAGCATAACATTCTCTGGTAGGTAGTGCAATCTTATAAATGGTGTTTAATGATTTTCCTACCACAAACTCCATAAAATAAACTGTAACGGTATCTAATATGGAACGGCACCTTCGATTGGTTCTACATTTATCTGTGTAGATGTAGCGTACTAATTACTGCTATGTATTATCGATAACCTGCTTTATGTGCTTGCATCTGGCGATACAATGCTCAACTGGTCCCCGATTCGGGATACAAAGTTGGAGCGTGCCTTTTGTGCTTGCGTAGCAACCATTGTGTGAGGTGTGTGTCGTGGTGATGTGTTGACCTTGTTACTGTATCTCTTAGATCTGTGGTTCTGAGTAGAGCACATTTAATTACTGCTATGATAACCCTAAATTGGGGTGCCCCCTTTTTAATAGGGAAAGCATGCTAGCAGTTTATAATATTCTGTACTTTTTATTTTATGAAATTTTGTTTGATATATCTAATGCACATACTTATATCGTTCAGTGTTTAAGTTCGTTACTGCTGCAGCTAGCTGACGAGTTCTCAAATATACTTTCGTTGCATTACAATATTTGAATATTATTAGAGAAACTAAAGAGTGAACTGCTTGGAGTGCTAACAAACTTCGAGAAAATAGCCTTTGCTATTTATGTTTTTATCGACCAATATAGTTAAAAGATAAAATTCAGGTAATCATCAAAATCTATATCGAAATCGGAGACAAGTCGTCTACCTTCTTTTTCTGTTCAGATGTATATTCAGAATGATTTGAGGATGAGGATGGTAGCCTTTTAGTTTTCCTTGGTTCTTGTTTCTTGTACACGTTTTTCTTTCCACATTGTTCTTTTTTTTATGCAAAACACACATGGAAAAGCTTGTGGTGCAGGGTAAACCTGAATGAAAAACACGACGTAAACTCTCACCAAAACACTGGGTAAATTTGACTAAAGTTTTAATCGACGTAGATTTGATGGAAGCTGCTCCAATGGCGACCAATGAATAGAGCTTGCGAGACGTAGTAAGAAGAGCTGTTTATAACTGCGAAGCTTATTGAAATGGTCCCAACACATCTGTTAAGATGTTATGACGAAGAAAATGCAAACTTTTCTTTTAGCAGCCTTGGATTACTCTGTCCCATTGCTCACTTTCAGACTCTTCATTTAGTGTTTTTACTTCCCTTCAGTAAAACTGTTGTTTCAAAGTGAAAAGGAGCGATTAGAGATAACGGATTTGTATTTAAAACAAGTCGTTATTTATGTATCAAGTGGAAAAGGTGCCATAAACACACTTTTTGGTCGTGTTATAGTACAAAAATTCTTCTTTAATCGAAATAAAAGTATAAAATATTTACATATTGTAAGTTATTTTGATACTCAAATTTACAGCAATGCGTCAGAAAAAGAAGTACTATTAAAAACTAACATGAGAGTTAAATTAGTTGACATTCTCTAACGATCGTGGAAAGAAATGTTTTTCGCGCGATAAATTTTTCAGTTCGATTAACAGATAGGAATCGTTAACATAACCTAGAGTTGGTAAAAAAAATAATTTAACGATTTCTCAATATAAAAAAATATAATGAGCGTTTGGGGCTTAAATTTCTGTTTATTCCTTGTGTCGTTTACTTGCCTTGGCTCTGCGGGCCTCGGAAACTAAATTCCACATTCCTGATATAATGTTATACTTCATTGTCTTGGTCTGCAAATAACTATTTCGTTTCTTCTGATTCAGAGAAAGTGGTTTTCCAAGTGCTACCTGTTTTCACTTCACACAGCCCAGAGGGTTTAATCGACCGGCCTGAAAATGTATATCTACATTTTTAATATAGATTTGGAGATCTCCGTGAGTTTTGGGTAACATCGGCCAACCAGAAGTAGATCTTTACTTCTAGTCTTTCTGTGTTTCGAAAAGCTTTTATAACTGTTTTATAAAAATAAAATTCTTTAGAACAAGATCATATATTAAGCAATTATCTGCAATTGTTTCGAAAATGTCTTGTAGGAAGTACAGTTTTTGAAAAATATGGCAAAACTCAAAAATTCGTAATAGGTATGTATTTCTTAAAACAGTGTTAGAAGTATGCTACGTATTAGTTTATAACTTTTGTATTTTTTTTTTGTAAAATATATAATTAATTGTATAATATCATAATTAAGTTTTAAAATTTCGTTAATTGTGTTTTTCCGTTATAAATCCAACTATAAATAATGAGGTGTCTACTACACGACTTTCTTTTACTGCGTAAATTGTACACACACATTTCTGTTAACTCTGATAACTTTAAAAATACATAACGTCTTATTCCCTTTATTAATGTTTTTAAAAATTAAATTTTGGTAGTTTTTCAAAAACTATACACTTGAAACAAATCCTTTTAATCAAAGGTTGTCAATAACTGCATAGTATGTGCTTGTTCTAAATGATTTTATTTTTATCAAGTAATTGTAATAATTTTGAGAAAACTTTTGCAACAATTTAATTTTGAATTTCTGTCAAAAACTACTTTTTACAAAAATGAAATGATTTCCAAGAAATCATGATTAATTTCCATTTTTCAATTTTGTAAGAAAAAGTAAACTCAGTAAATATGTAAATTCGTTTGCTACTGTCAAGTAAAATTTGTGTCTGCAAGTTACGCAGTAAAATAAGGTTGTGTGGCGGTCATAATTTATTTTTTCATAATAGAAACGCAAGGGCTTTAAATTAAACTACTTCGACATATGGATATACCTTACGCTATTCTAATATTACTTTTAAACAAATTAAATTGTCGTTCATCTCTCAAAATGTCTGATTATTCAAATTGGCCTTGCAAGTGGTTTATAATAGTTTATAGTGGCTCTCTATTTTTAAAATGATTTTGAGCATTTAAAAAACTGTACTAAAAGTATCTTCCTTCTTTTGGCAGCATCTGTCGTTCCTGTGGTAGGTTAGTTAGGAATATGAGCCCGTAAATAACGTAAGACGTTTACAACGTCGTCAATTCCGCCATTCCTGCTTTTGGCACGGTAACCGATTGTATTTCATTTTAATATTTGGGCCGGCCGGACTTGTATTTTATGTGGACATCCCGATTTTACGGCTGCTGCAAAATTCGACTTTACGAGCTAAGCAGCGCAGCTTCCTGCCTAATTAATTCGGGGCCTAGAAAAACACAAGAGCCAAATCTGCCATTGGGCCGTCGCGGCCGAGCGCCCTCGGCGCAAAAACCCCAAATGAAGTCGGTAAGTGGACGTCGGATTGAACAAATTTAAGGCAAACGTCGTTTAAGGGTCTTCGACCTGTCATCTTAGCGATTCCGCTATGACAACTTTTTCGGCGAAGAAGAAGAAGCGCAGGGCGGATTCCGCCGCAAAGAAGAGCCGAGTTATCACGTGCTTCAGTTTCGGAGCAACGTTCACATAAAAATCTCGTTTTGGCCGCATTAATCGGTGGCTGCAGTAAAAATTGATACGTGCGGCCAGGTCGCAATAAAGCGAAAAAATGGCACCGAAAGCCATCAGTCAAGTGCTCAACGCTCGGGTTCAAAATTAAAAGCGGCCAGCGGAAACCTGCGCAGCGCGAAAAAATTTTACTGCGCCGCGGCCGTAAAATACTAATTGCAATCTGTTGTAAACTGACAATTTCCGTTTTATGTTCTTCCTAGTTGCAACGCTGTAAATGGAAACTCTATTGGTTTATGCGTAGGAATTTATTGGCGTTGTTTGTTTATAATCCTATGTGTACACTCGACGATATCCTATCAGGGAAGCTTTAATACACTCTAACGAAGGCATAGGAAAGAATAAGATAAATATACACGGTTTGCAAAAACGTAGTATTTTACGTACGCAAATTAGTTCAAAAGAGGCCAGATTCCACTGCCTCATGCATTTCTTCCAATTCAGAAAAAAATGTATAAACTTTTTGTTAAGAAATAACGTATGGGTAATAAGTTTTGAGAAAAAGTGGCCTTGAAATTTCTGCTCGATTTTGATGTCTGATCTAGTTGTCGTGAAACCGGTAAACAAATCGTGTTTTGTTGTTATGGAGATTAGTTTTCATGTTGGTAAAAGATCTAAAATAAACCATTAATTTTCGTTTGAATAAAATTTCGTTATTTTGCTGATTAACCATTTTCTCAGAACTGATGACCCATACGTTATAAACTTCTACATTAAAGGACACAACTAAGAAGCACGCAATACCACAAATTTATTATACGTGAATGTTGCATATGTATACTCTTACCTAGGATACGGCAGAACTAAGCAGCGAAACAAGTCTCGTACAAAGTTCATAATTTCGACGTTTAAAAAACTAAATTAGAGGAATTGTCACGTCGAATAAAATATTAATATGATCTATCTGTAGGTACATCTATGAAACAGTTTACTTACTTACATTTAGTTTTTTTTCAATATTAACTTGCTCATATTCTTGTTCAAATATTTACTCTCTTATACGTAAGATTTACTTAATCTCAAATAGTGATTGTTATATAGGTTTTTATTTTATTATATTTCCCGGTGTATTAATTGTGTTCTGTCAACTTTTTTCATGCTAACTCAGTAATTATTTTTGGACATGAAGACCCCCATTCGGGTTGGGACATGCATTTTATGATTGAAATAAATACAATTTGTAACAATTCTTGCTGTTTAAATTGAAATTTTTTGGTAACGTAGGTTACGAATTCATTTAACCAGAGAATTCGACAGCGTCTTTGAATAATTATTAATTATCATTTTCTCTCACGTAATTGATCATTATTAATTTTGTGTTGGTTTATTTCTCATTGATCTTGCTCTTCAATTTAATTCGGTCTCTAACATACACTATTATTCTAAACTTTTCTCCATGCATTTGAGAATCTCAAAAATGCTAAGGGGCACACTTTTGCTGGTCTACAGCAACTCTTTCCATTATCTGCACCAAAATCGAAAATGCTGATACTCCCATTATCAGGCCAATACCAAATAACAACATAATTAGGTATTCGGCATTAGTTTAATTGTGAAATATTCGACCACTTTGCTTTTATACAGTTTAAGTTATTGGAGCACAGCAAAAATTAGCGCATTGCTATTTATTGAAAATACAGGATTTCTATCAAAATCTCAAATATTACTAGGCAAACACCATGATTTTCTTAGCTACTGCATAATTTTGTAGTTTTCAATATTAATTTGACATGTTAAATGAACTTCATACATATTGAACCATGAATCCATTCTAGAATTAAAATCACAGGTCCTATTCTCAGTCCTAAACAAGTCTATCTGCCACTACCGATTCCGCACGTAACAAGGAACTTTTTTCCTTAGCATAGAATTTCGGCTTAGACCGCGTAGTATTTGTATATGAACACCCAGCATTTTCTGGCTTAATGTGCCTTGCACCTTGTGAAGTCGAGTAAAAACCCGCGCGATGACCATGCTCTTTGGTGGCTCGTGTTGTTTGAGTATCTTGAGAACGAGGATACTTAGGCAGATTTGGCCGTTTTGCTGTTTGTGCATCCATATTCACTAACGTTTCGCAAGACCTTGCAGCTTGCATCATCAGAGTGAAAGTCGCACTGTCAGTGTCAGTTTTTGCTCGACTTCACAAGGTGCAAGGCACATTAAGCCAGAAAATGCTGGGTGTTCATATACAAATACTACGCGGTCTAAGCCGAAATTTTATGCTAAGGAGAATAATTCGAGTAACCGCGAAAGCCTCAAACAGTACATAAGGAACTTTTTTCTCTAGTGAAGAAGTATGTCATTTTAACATTAACAGTTACGACTGAAACGTTGACACTTTAGTACAAGATCATTAAAATAATAGGACAACTGCTTTCAAAAAGGAAAAAAGAAAATATACTAATTACAAAACTTACTTTTTACTATGAAAGAAGAGCTGATTAATAATAATGCAAAATAAGTGTTTGCAGAGCAAAGCAATTGCCAACTTTACAGTCAAACTACACTAGATAAGATATTAAGAACAGGTATTTAGGACCTGACCTTAGTATGTCTAAAATGTACCTACCGTAGACAAAGAAGTGTAAAGCAGATTGAAAAGTGCCACTATTATTGTTTATATGCAGAACTTTGTTCAATACTTGATCTAATTTAGATACTTATTCACTCCATACAGATATATTTCAAAGGTGCCACGAATATCATGTCGAACTTGAATCTACCCTACTAACTGAAAAGAAACCTCAACTGTGACAAAACGAAACTGCACAAAAAAAAAGCCACTGCAGTACACGATATGTTCAAGAAAAGCAGAGAAGAAAACAATATCCCATAATGCACTTGCCAAATACGTTGCCTACACCAGTATTAAAAGTAGTTTTTCTTATTATAAACGTCAAATGTAAACCTACAGTTTTGGAGTGAATGATGAAATTTGGACCAAGGGTTACACGCATATGTGGGTGTGTTTATGCGAACATCCACTTTTCTAGAAATGTGCCTTACCAATGATTCATCCTCTTTCCAACTAGCGCCCAATCACATTTGGATCTTTCACGAAGTATGCGATGTAACAGCACCGAACGCTTTCGTGTCAAAAACATCGTTTTAACCTACGTATTTTTGCCCCTCGAATCTTATATTTTCACAACCTCTCCAGAAAGTTCGCCCTTGGCAAAATCTTCAAAATTACATCAACAATATTCACCTGTAAAACGTACAACACAAATTCGCGAAAACTACGCACCCCGTATTACCATCACACTCACAAATTGTTAAAAATTTTCAATGTTAATAATAGTTTTATTCGCAACCGTATATGTAATAAGATCATTACTGGCCTTTAAAAAGTTGAAAAATGAGCTACTCCCAACTTGTAACTTTCTAACCGGTCGGAAAAGTGATTGCCGTCGCAGCGGTTGGAAATGAATCCATTCCCGATCGCTGTGTAGGTAGGGACACTGGGAAACTCGTTCATCCATTCATGCGCTATCCATTCCCGGCCGCTGTGTAGGTACGGACACTGGGAATCTCGTTCATCCATTCGTGCGCGTCACAACCTGTCGTATCATAATATAATAATTTTTCCAATTATTGTTTAGAATAAAGTAGTTGCGAATAAAATAGAATACATACCACGGTGAAAAGTTTCGTTCTTGCCTCGAGATAAAGTTGACCTCGACGCTACGCGTCTCGGTGAACTACTTAATCTATCGCCAGGAATGAAACACTTTCCACCTCGGTATGTAATATACTATTTGTGACCTAAATGTTTTGGGTGAGTGCAATGTCTATGTCATAATTTTTTATCACATCTATCTACTACAGTTTTTGCAGTTATTCAAGAAACCAAACAAAGAGGAAATTTTATTATAGAAATAGGTGACTATACCTTTATCAATAGTGGGGATAACGAAAGAGTTTTTGGGGTTGGTTTTTTGGCAAACAAAAAATATGAAAACTTAGTACTCGATGTAGAAGCTACAACGAGTCGTTTTGTGTCGTATAAGAATAAGAGTTAGATTTGGAAATTAACACTAGTGAATGTACACGCACTGACTGAACAAAAAGAAGAGGACGTGAAGGATACATTTTATGAGCACTTAGGAAATATATGTAATAAAATACCAACATACGGTCTAAAATTAATCATAGGGGATCTTAATGCCAAGGTTGGCAGGGAAACTCCATATAAGCAAATAACCGTTGGAAACAGGAAACATATAAATAATAATGAAAATGGGCAGAAATTAGTAGAATTTGCAGCTGAACAGAATATGGTGATTATGAGTACATATTTCGAACATAGGGATATTTACAAGGAAAATGGGTTTCTCCTGATGGGAAAACGGTCAATCAGATCGATCACATCTTGGTGGAAAGTAAATATTAAATGAACATCAAGGATTGTACAAGTTATAGAGGAGCAAATGCTAACTCCGATCATTTTTAAATCAGTAAAATTAGAGCAATAGGTACCTACAGGAAAGAAGCCTGAAAGAAGTAATGGAGTCACAAGGTATAACGTCAACTTACTACAAAATAAAGATACCAAAACCAACTTTAGAAGACAAGTAGAGAATAGACTACATAATCAAGTACATATGGAACACGTAGAAAAAAAGTGGAATCAATTACAAACAATCATGCAAGCAGCTGCAGACCAATTTATACCAAAAGATAATCAAAGAAGAAAAAGGGGGTGGTTCGATGGTGAGTGCAAAGAAGCAGTGCAACAAAGCCAGAATGAGTAAAATAAAGAATGGAACCGTAGAAAATGAAGAGCTGTATAAAAAGGAAAGAAGAGAAATGAAGAAAACATGTAGGAGCAAGAAAAGGCTATACTTAGAACAGAATCTGGGCAGAATCAAAGACAATTTTGTTAATAATGAGGCTAAGAATTTGTTAAGTCATTTTGCTGTCGCAGATGCTTAATTGCATTTCACGCTTTTATTCAGGTCATTTTGGTATTTTAAATAGCCACCTAGGCTTTAGGGCAGCGTGCTCGTATGCTAAACCCTTTTAGTTCTTTATTTGGCTCCATCGCCTAATTCCAGAATCATGATTTCGCACATATTTGACCCCAAACGCAGCATTTATCGTCGGTTGGAGCTCCCCTCTGATGGCGCTGTGGCAGCCGAGCGTATCGCCCGCCAGAATTTCGAATCTTCTAGAAAGCACGCCGCTGAGGCGTGATACCATTGGTGCCGGCATTAATTTGTTTCATTTTATCGCCCCGCGATTGGCTGCCAAGGTTTAGTCACGTGGGGACGCGACCAAGGTGACCTTTGCCAACGCTTCCCTCTGGGCATTCAGCCGAGAGCCGTCGATCGCATAAGAGGTCGGATAGTGTGTGTGAGTTCGTGCGGCGCTCCCGCCTTTGGCGGGGGCGTCAGTCTTTTTCCCGTTGAGTGCTGCTTCAGCAATTATGTGACAAACGGTTTCGCCTTGAGTGGCAGTTGTCCGCAGCCCGTTGCAAAGAACGCTCGTGTGGTGGTTGTGAGTCGGAGTTTTCGAATTATCTTCGGCGTAACGTGGGTGTTTGGAGCCCAGTTCCTGCTTCCGTAAGTAAGGGGTCGTGCCCCTTCATCTCGACCTACGAGGATCTGTTCCGCAGAACGAAAGTGGCCCATTTTTCGTCGTCCCGTTGTACGCGTCCTGGACGCGTCTCACGTCGCCATTATGGAGGTTGTGCACTCATCCCTATAGCCGTTGTAACATCGAAGGTACCTGCCACCTACGACTGCAGCCTGTCGCAACTCAACTGTACCAGGCTCCCTCACCGCCTACGCATTAAGGTATGTGTCTTTAACCTGATTACCGCTGTGAACGCGAGTGCTAATTTAATCTTCGCTGTCCGCTGCATAAGGCGTCGCGCCAGCATATTGGTGCATTCCTTCAGAATTGCAGACTGTCCATATCGCGAGTGCTAATTTAATCTTCGCTGTCCGCTGCATAAGGCGTCGCGCCAGCATATCGGTGCATTCCTTCAGAATTGCAGACTGTCCATATCGCGAGTGCTAATTTAATCTTCGCTGTCCGCTGCATAAGGCGTCGCGCCAGCATATTTGTACTCATTACTACTCATTACTGTTCATTACTGTTCACTACTGTTCAACATCTGTCGCTAAGTTTAGAGCGCGCGTGCCAGCTGGTGCCCAAAATTATAGTCTAAGTATAGATATAGGGCGACGCACTCTGCCGCCCCATTGTAACCCGAAGTTCAATACATGATTGGTTAGTTAAGGGAATTATTGTTTTGTTTCGACTTGTGCATGTTCTGTTACAGATAGACGCCCCCTTCATTGTACTGATTATTGTACGACGGAACGAGGGAGCTTTGAGCGTGCAGGTGGGTGAGACAGCTGCTTAGTCGCGGTCGGATTGACACCTAATTACAATCCTTGCATAAGGCAATCCCGAAATTGTTATTTGACCTTGCAACTCTTGAGTAATCCCATTGGCGGAGTATTTTGCATGCTTCGCTCCCGTCTAACCGTCCAGGCCCGGTTAGCCGGGTTAAGACAGGCTTGGTGGCGCCCTCATGATTTCGACATACCCTGTATATATTATGTCACCACACGCTTGCCCAGAACGTATCGTGTGACTCACGCCCGACTCCCTGAGCGTCCCAGCCGTGGCCTTTTAGCCTATTTCGAACCGATTTCAGGGCAAGTGTGCCAGTTTTCAGGACTGATTCCGTGGTGCGATGATCACCTTGGGTGGGTGTCGTAAAGTTCTTTTAATACCGTAACAAATTTCCATTAAGAGGTCAAGAAAGCAAAGAACTTGCACAAAAATATGCCAAGGTATTATAAGGATGAAGAGGGCCAGCTACTAGGGGGAATAGATGAGAAATTGGATGGATGGGCGAGACATTTTGAATCAGTACTTAATCCAGAAGAACAACCTCAAGAGACACATCGACAGACCCAAGAAGTGGAGAATCCGATCACTGAAGACGAAGTGCCAAATAGGAACGAGATCCTTGATACAATAGTTAAACTACGGAATAACAAATCACCAGGAGAAAACGGTATTACAGCGGAATTACTTAAAGAAGGGGGAGAAATGCTACAAGAAATATGGAAGGAGGAACAAATATCCAACCAATGGTGTGAAGCTATTCTGTGGCCTAAATACAAGAAAAGTAACATCACGGAATGTAGAAATTATAGGGGAATAGCTTTACAAGATACAGTGTATAAGATCTTAGCAATACTAATTAGAGAGCGAATCAAGGGTATTACGGAAGCCATCGTAGGAGATTACCAAGCAGGGTTTAGAGCAAATAGGTCGGTGACGGATCAAATCGTTGCAATAAAGCAGATTATGGCAAGTTTGTACGAATTTAATTTATCGCTGAATATGTTGTGTATAGACTTGCAACAGGCGTACGACACAATTAAGAGGAATAAACTGTATGAAGTTTTGAGTTTCCAAAAATAAGTAGTAAGTTTAACAAAAGCGGAGTTAAAAGACACTAAATGTAAAGTGATGGTAGAAAATAGGGGCTCTCGCAGTTTCGAAGTCAACAGAGGGTTGAGACAGGAAGATCCACTATCGCCGATGTTCTTCAATTTGGTGCTTGAGAAAGTGATAAGGGAAAGTAATATATATACTACAGGCATAGTATATATCCATAGACATCAGTGTGTAGCATATGCTGACGATTTGGTACTGCTAACGCGAAGGCCAGGCGAACTAAAAAAGGTTTTTCGGAAACTGGAAATCAAAGCCAAAGAATTTGGTTTGGAAATGAACGAAGAAAAGACGAAATATATGGAGATGAGGAGTAATGTGGATCACGGTGGACAAGACTAAAATAATATCTAGGGAAGAAAAGGAATATAATTTTGAAATGGTGGACAGCTTTGACTATCTGGGGGTGACATTAACAAACAGAAATAAGGAAAGAGAAGAAATCAATAAAAGAATAACTAAAGGAAGTAGAAGCGCTGGAGCACTAGCGAATTTATTAAACTCAAAAGAAGTATCAAGGAGCGCAAAAGTAAGAATATAAAGAACAGTAATTCGTTTCACAGTCCTATATGCATGCGAGATATGGATCCTTAACAAAGATATGGAAAGAAAACTGGACGCTTGGGAAAGGAAGATCCTCAGAAAAATATATGGTGGTGTTAAGGAATGTGGAATATAGAGAAGGCGGACAAATCAGGAAGTAGTGGAGCTGTACAGACAGACAAAATTAACGACCATGGCGAGAATACAAAGGTTGCGATGTCTGGGACACATCGCTAGATTGCCTGAAGGAAGAGTAACGAAGTTTCTATTAGAGAGTGAAGCAGGTACGAGGCGAAAAAGAGGCCGACCGAGAAGAAAATGGATGGAGGCAGTTAGGGAGGACCTTAAACAGTGTCAAATCACAGAATGGAAAGAGCTGGCAAAGGACCAAGAAAAGTGGAAAAAGGCTATTGAAGCCTTTGGCCACTAGGCCTGTTGAGCTGTTGTGTATATATATATATATATATAAATGTTTTGGGTATAAATAAGTTGTGTTAATAAACTAGAAAAAGGAAGTTAGTTATTGTAAGAAGTCGCATACAGCATTCGTTACAGAATTTTTTCGCTCTACCAGTGCATTTGACAATGTTTTCAGAAACTGAGATCGTTAAAATGTTGTGTCAAGAAGATTATTCCTATCTTCACTCTCGCTCTCGTTGAAATTTTTCTTTACCTCTCGAATCGTCATATAAGTTTTTCAAAGTTCTGCATTCGTGAGGGAGCACCTATTTGCGACCATTTTGATTAGTTTAAGAATAACAATTTTAGTTTGAATGAAGAAATCGAACATTATTCGTCAACTTGCAGAATGGATATTTGTTACACTCAGCACATGGTGGGGTCGTATATTACACAATGACAAAGGAACAGTAGTAATCCACAAAATTCAAAAAATGTAACCTACCACTTGTAAGGCTTTCTGATTGGTTAAGGTATTCACACGTTGGACTTTCTATAGGTATTACTCGTACGTAAATATTCACATAAATGTAAACTTCCGGATCACGGACGACCCTACGGTGGGGTTCTAGGGTTAAGTTTTGATAAAAACACACAGTGAACACAGGATATTGCTTGTTAGAACAATTTTTAGTGAAGAATTTTAGGAAAGAGTGTTCTTAAATCTAATACTTGTTTTATTTAAAATGCTACATTTTCTAACTGTAAATTTATTATTAGCAGCTTATAAAACAAATGCACATAAACTATGTGCATTGCTTTGACCAATCATTATAAGAAATTTTGTTTGTATGATTTTATAAATTTTACCTAGCTGTTTCATATTAGATTTAATTCAGTTATTTAGCAAACAAAACCACTTAAGTAGTAAATTATTCCTAACGGAAGATTCAGGAAACCGATTAAATTCAACGTGCAATTTTAAACATAAGACAAAAGCAAGGTTCATTTAGACAAGGTTTAAAAACAGCAATGGAAATTTACTTTCCTTAAATTAATGCGATATCTACCTAGTCGCCCACGGGAGACTTTCTTATCGCTTCCATCAACGTCACTTGTAGATAGACCACAAGGGTAGCGTGGTAAATGGAATTAAAGTAACTACATCTTTAATTAAACAGGATAAAATAAGTGTTTCAATGAATTACGAGTTCTTCGCTTTTCCCCTTTTTAAAGATAAGAATTTAGCAACCGCGTGTAATATGAATACAAGAAAATTACAGCACATAACGGATATATTCAGTATAAAACTCCAAGATTGTCTGATATGCCCAGCTCTGATGCTATCCAGATGCCCTCATTCGTATGTGATATATAAAGTAAAAAATTGTCTTCTGGACTGACTGATATTTATATGGAACAAGCCGCGTTATCAATTTAAAAGCAATTAACAAGTAAAAACATACTATAAATACTTTGGGTATGCATATGTTTTTGATCTCTATACTTTTTGGTTTTGCTATTTATAGTCATTTTTATTTCAGGAAGATTTCCCATTTGAACTTAAGTCATTATCAACTAATTTAAGCGATCATTAAAAGTAGTTAATTGCAAAAAAATAAATGGTACTTTGAAAAACTACATCGGATTGACCTCTCACGTAGCACCCACTAACAAAATAGTTACGTGATGAGAAATATATATTTTGTAATACAACTGTATAATTGGCCACTGTTTTTTTCTTTTTCAGGCACTTGGGTATCTAGAATAAGAACAAGATGAAGTAATCGTTCAGTGGACATTTTATGTTTTTCAAAATTATTTTTTCTGAAGAAAAACGGTAAATAAGATGAAAAAATCTAACTTTTATTTTCTACGGTATTCAGATGTTTATTTGGTTTTGTGTGAAGTATATTTTATTTCATTATATTTTTGTAGTTCCATATATATTAAACGCGCAAAAAAAATTAAAATAAGGATAAGTATGTTTTATATTATTTTAATTATGTTTTGTTACACCGTTTTTTGTAAATACTGAAGTTCGAAAACCAGTCCTTTTAAAAATAGAATTCGCTGTAAACCCTAATAAAAAGACCAGTCAATCATTAGTACTAATAGAACATTTGCAAAAAATTAAAATAAAGGCTTTTATTCTAAACCAACAATAACCATGTTAGCAGTACCAAAAAACCATGCTTGGAGTTTTTCAATTATTTCGGAAAGTTTGGCGTACAATTTCTTGAAGATTTCTATTGTTGAAATCTGAATATAAAAGTGAACATCATGCAGTCAAAATAATGAATGTGTATAATTTCATTTCAAAACTAATTTTGTAATTCTCCGGCGTAACGAACTTTCAAAATTCTAAATTACTGAATTGTTGGAAGAACAAGAAATTGGTACTAACCTAATTTTCGTATACTTATTTTGTTGAAGCTCTTGAACAGAAATTATGGAGTTGGAAAGCTTTTAGCCGTTGTTTACTACAGGCTTTACATTTTAGTTGTTTCCAGTTCTTTTCATTTTTATAGAAATTAAGTTGTAGTAGTTATTAGTTGATTAAGTACTGTGTAGCTGTTTTACTTCTAGTACTAAACTAAAATATAAGAAAACGTGATCACATTTGACGTAAGAAAATTTAGAGAATTAGTGAAGTTCAAGAAAAAATATGCGGGCCGTAAAAATGAATCATTCAAGTGTTTAGAATGCCAAAGAAGAGGCTAGTGAACACTGTGAGAGATTTGTTCCCATAACCAAGAACGTGAGTGCTAAGGATAAATGATACACCCGAAATTTACACCACCGCTTTTGCTTGCAAGATGCAAAGGGGTCCGTGCGGTATTTGGTCTCGTCGAATTCTTTACGCCAAGATTGCAAACTCTGACCCGATCTTCAGTTGAGCAATTGACAAGAGAAAAAATGTGGGTGAAAGCGTTATCGTTCCGTGAATGTACCTGCTTGAACAAGTCTTTCCTAGCCAATTTTTGGAAAATTGCGTCTTTTGTCGGATATACCTATTGTCTTGAAGCGCAGCTTACTTATTTAGAATTCTTGCCTTGTTTAAGCGTCGCAGAATTTCATATCGACTTCCGATAAAAATATTTGAATTTAAAAAACCTCGCGTATCCGCCTGCCCACGCAGGCCTGAAAAATATGTCATTATTGATGTGTAGATCGACGCCAATGCTCGTAGCCAATCTTTGTACTGCCGGACGACACAGCTCTGAAAAGCCTTCCGTCATATAACGTTTAGAACGACGCTAATTTTCCCGCCGACGATGTTGAAGTTGAACCATGCTTTTACTGCATGTGTGATTTTAAGCAAAGTTTTGAATATGCATTACGCTAGGTGAAAAGAAAGTTTATAGCAATACGTTTTCATGCTTACCCCTTTTAGAAGTTAGCCACTGCTTAAGCGCTCTGCGCCAGCCAATGAACACGGTTTTCCATGTGGATTTTTTCCCAGACAGAAAGGTTTTGCTTATCGCGCGACGTTACGTCACTAGCAGCAGGTAGAATTATTAGGCATTATTTATTACATTCTTAGTTCCGATCCCGGCCTTTCACTCGTGCCTACTTAAATGTAACTATAAACGTTATCGTAACAGGGTTCTTAAATTTTCACTGTGATTTTTATTTGTGAAAATGCGTGCAGTTACGCTCTTTCCTGCAGGAAATAAGTATTTCAGAAATCTCGCAAGTGATAAGAACATTCTCTTGGTAAGAATTTACTCAAGTATATTACCAACAGAGAAACCACTAATTAGTGCCTGAAAAATAACATTACTTTATTTTCGTGTCTTTCCATGTACAGTCGTGTGCAAATAAATCTGGGACAATGGTTTTTTCATATGTAGGTTGAGTTGAGAATTGAAGAATATCTCCATGGATTTTCTGCTACCAGAAAGAGCTACATTAATGTAACTCTTTCTGATATCAGGAAATCCATGGAGATATGCTTCAAATCTTAACTCAATTTACATATGAAAAAACGATTGTCCCAGATTTATTTGCACACGACTGTACAATTGCTTTGACTACCTAAACGAACCCCTGTCATTTAGGACAAGACCTCTCATGTTGAGCTGCTGAATACCTTTAGGCTTGTTACAGGCAGTAAACGAGGTTTTAAACGAGAGCAAAATGATTAAGGTCTTCATCTAATATTAAGCAGTCAAATACCGATTAAAGAAGAAGAGGACAGCTTTGTGTTTGCTACTAGCTAATTTTTTTTAGAAACTCTCCTGTGTTGGTATTTAACATGTCATATAAGTATTTTTTGGAACATTTTTCGCCTAACCATTCTTCTATATGTGGACTAAATTGCCACAAATAAGTTCGTAATTATACCGCTTTGTCGTTCCTATTGCCTTTAAAATGGCTTTTTACAGATATGTTATAGTAATTATAGTTGAACGCAGAAATATATAACTGATAATTGATAACATTTCTATTTATAATGTATAATTTTTTTTAAAAACCAAACTGTTGATTTAAAAACCATTCTTCATCTTCTTAATTGGTTTAATACTACTAAAGAGTTTAGAAAATAGATATTGCAACACTCCATAACACGTTCTCAAATAGGTGGTTCGCCAAAAATTTCAAAGTGGAATACTGATCGCGTGTGATATTATTAGAACTGTATGCGTTGGAATAATCTGAGATTTGCAGACGACATCGTGTTTATATCTGATAACATGTAAGATAGGTATAAAGCAAATGACTAAAGATCTAAGAGAAGCTGCTAGTACTATCGGACTGAAAATGAACATCAACAAAACTAAAGTAATGTCAAACAGAGAAGACATAACCCCAATTGAAATTGAAGGTGATGAGAAAATAGAAATCGTCGAGGAATATGTATATCTGGGACAACGAATATCACTCTCAGGTGACTGTCAAGTGAAAGAGGTAGAAAGACGGATCCAGCTAGGGTCAAGTTTCCCACAACACTTAAAGACCAGAATCTTCAATCAATGCATACTCCCGATACTCACTTATGCATCGGAGACATGGCCGCTCACTGAAACAACAAGACATAAATTGCAAGTCACCCAAAGGAAGATGGAGAGATCTATGCTGGGAATACGCCTACAAGACATGAAAGGAAATAAATGGATCAGAAACAAGACAAGGGTCGACGACGTCATACAGAGAATTGCGAAGCTTAAGTGGCAATGGTCGGGGCACTTCATGAGATTACCGGATGAAAGATGGACAAAGAAGATCACGGAGTGGAGGCCGAGAATAGGGAAACGTAACCCAGGCAGGCCACGATCCAGGTGGAGAGATGATATACAAAAACATGCTGGAAAACAATGGAAGCGTAAAACCCATAACCGCCAAGTATGGCATGAAGCAGGAGCGGCGTATATCCAGAAATGGTGTAATGAACGCTGAAGTTGATGATTGATGATGATGATGCGTTGGAGTGACGTAACGGTTTGGTGCAACTTGGCGCGTTGAAGCAATTGAGGAGCAGTCATTTACCAATAAGCGTGTCGCCTGAAACAAAAGGGACGCCAAGCGAAGTATTATAAGTGCCAGCTTGGGGAAGTATTACCGAGATACAGCAGTTTATAGCTAGAAGCTGCTATTCCAGCTGCCATTCGAGCTTTGAGGAAGCCAGCCGACTTTGCTAACGCCAGAAGTCTGTGGGAGCAATTACCAAAGTCTCAAAGCTGAACTCTTCGTTATCTTGCAATAAGATAAAGGCAAGTTCAATTATCATAAATAGAACCCACGCATGAATGTCCGGAACGTGGCACTGGGACCCGAACCATAATAGCGATTTGCGAAGAAATTCCAGCAAATTACGCAATAGCCTCAACGAGCGTGTTGCTGATTCAGCGAGTCAAAATAAGGCTTTGCCATCATTCCATTGACACGTCGCGTCAGCTTATTTCAAGCTACTGTAGTCAGGGTATAAACATTGCATGTAGATTCAGCATTAAGCTCGCGGACTGTTTTATTTCTGGAAGGATTTGCATGTATAATTACAGAATTATAGGTGATCACGAGCAGGGCGGAATGAGCAATATTGACAATCATTTAGCTGCACTGAGGTATGAGTGGGTCTTGTACTCCTACGACTGGGTTAACTAGCAAACAAAGAGCAATATAAATTCATAGTAAATTACAGTATTGTGCACAGGAAAAGCCACATTACAACTTAGAATACAAACTCTCCACGTATATTTAATATCCATCAAAATAGTTAAGCCTTCTACTACTGAAACAATGTAGATGGAGTGCCTAGACATGAAAGGTACAAATTTTAGGATTTAGTGAGCAAATATCTTTTCTATTTTTAATTGACTTTGGAGTACTAGAGATTTTCCTGTCGTCTTTAACTTTACATTTCTTTAACACTTATGATCTGGAGCTACTTCGATGTCGTTATGGATGATCTGACGTTTTAAGACACCGGATCAAGAAAATGTAAGGCGATCAACAAGCATATATTTTTCTGAATTATCTTTTCTTAGAAAAATGTGTCGACAGTATCTTATAGTGTTTAGAAGTTAAACGTAGTAAGTGATTTGTTATGATTTTATAATATCAATAGCTGTCTGCTTTGCGAAGCATGGGATACTGAAAATAGAGGATTTTGCAAAAATAATTTCGAAAAACTTCTAGATAATAACCAACATAATATCTACCACTGAGAGGAAGAAGAATTATTGTAAATATAGCTTTAGTTTGCAATTATTGTAAAAAAAATAATAACTCCACTTAGTGAAGTCAAACACTTTCCGCCAGTCGGTGAAAGGCGTTCAAATCCTATTCCTTCTCTATGTGGTAGTAGATATTAAAAAATTATGCCTTCTTTCCGTTTTCTATTACCCTTGGTTTTTCATTTGTTACTGTAGTTAATAGTTTATGTACAACTTTTTAATGTGTAGCATACTTCCTCGTTGAGTTTCTTGTGTGAGAAAACTGAGATGAAATTCTACTGTGACTAAACTTAGAATAAGATGAAGAGAGTTGTGCCCATATACCGGGTGGCCATAAATATCTGAGATCCCGGTAGCCATGGAATTAGCTACTTATAAATGTTGGTTAGCATTATATTTCAATTACGATAAGTATTGGTACCTATGTAATATAATAAAATGCAATAAGAGGAGGGGAATGTGCCCCGGATTCTGCAGTTTAGCCTACAACTCGATTATAAAAATCTCCTGTTCTAACTCCATTACTTATTGCAATCTGTAATAATTATTGGCAGATAGGAATTTTAGTTGTGATGACATTAATGACATTTAGTTTAGTTGGATTCATCACTTTAATAAAGCGGTGTTTATTCCAAAGGTAATGTGATATCAGATATTTATGGCCACCCGGTATAAAACTTTATAGGTCACTAGTCATTAGGGTGGTATGCTCTGCTGCATATCTATTCGAATGAGAATATATTTATAGATGGCTACGTTGCTATGGACTTCAAACTGCCCAATGATTTATCTATAAGCAGATAATATTTTCTTGACAATTTACAAATAAAGAGCCAATTTGGACCCTTTTATTTTCCTGTTCCTTTTCCTGCATTTGTGCTTTCTATCAAAACTTGATTTCGTTACTTATTGAGCTTCGATAAACTTCAATATCAAATGGGGCGTTTTATATTTAGTGTCATTGCTATTGCCGCCGCCATCCTTCCAGCTTCCAATATCGATGTCGTTATATTCAGAAATAACACCCAAGCAATTAAGGAGAGGAGCGACAAACGGCAACGGCGTCAAATTAGGCCATAAGAAAATTGTTAAATATCGTCACGACCGAGCTATTTTGAACCGGAGAGACACTTCGCTGCTCCTCATTGTCTGGGCCGCAATTATTTACCTTGCAAAAAGAATATGGAGGGTTTAAGCCGGCGCAAAAAGCGTCTTCCATTTTGGATGCCCGGAATCGCTTTGAAACCTGAACACGTTCGGGGTGAATAAACGAACACTGGTGACAGAAAATATGCTCATTAAGCGTATTAAATTATCTGCGCCTCCTTAGCGCCTTAATTATCCCGCCTCTTAATTTCTGCGCGGCCATCTACTCAACTTAATAAAATATGTAGTTTTTCGGCCGCCGCCTCCGCCGCTTATGGCTTTTTTTTATCGGAGCGATTCTAGGCGAAATACAGAGGAGGTAAACAGTATTAGATGGCTGTCGGGGGCCACATCCACATTTATTCCGAGCTCGCCGAGCTTCGGATTTCCTGCTACTGAAGTCCAGTCCCTGGAAAGGTATAACTTTTTATAGTTTAATGCTGTTTGAACGTTTGGGGATTGAAAAGCTGAGATAGCGGGCCGCTCCTGATTCGAAATTTACGTCTCATTCCCGGCCGTAACGCGGCCCGATCAATTGAGCAATATTTAAAAAAAGTCGATTCTTTTGAATATGCGGCTCTCAAGATGCTGAAGCCATTACAGCTTTGGATTAACGCTTGAAGAGCTGCAGTTCCACGTCAGATCTACCCTTGGGGTTTCAGAATAAATCATATGGAAATTAAGTATGCAGAACTTCCATTTCAGTTGTATCATGAGAGTAGCTCTGTTGTTTTTATTGATTTTGTTTTTGGAGAATAATATGAATTATTAACACACCTGAAAGGAACGTCTACCTCTTTCAGTTAACCAGATAAGTTCTATCCATTTTTAACAAAAACGTTCTCTTTCTGTTCCTACCCTCTAGTTATCTCTTATTTCAGCAACTCTAAGGGCAGCCTTTGAGGGGTTTTTGGAAAAACTACACTTCGTGTCTTTATTCTGTTTCTTTAGTCCGTCATCTTCTTACTCGATCTATTGTCTTGTTGTTCTAAAATGTCTACGCAACCTGCATTTCAGCTTACATATTCTTCAAATAACATCTACTACTTTTGTTCAAGCTAAAATCTAGTAGCACTCATGGTATCCCTTGTATAGCACGCAGTATGCATCTCTCCAACCCGCTGTATTATACAGTGTGTCGACGGCTCAGGTACCTAATAAATAACCATAATTGACAACAGAGTTTTGAGTTCCAATTTCATATGTGAGGATAAAGTTCTGCTTGGCTTGAAACTAATTTAAGCATATTTTCACTAGTCACCTTACTACGACGGAATTGAGAAATTCCACTGAAAAACGCATGGCAAACATGAACAATATAGTACGTCTAGCGAATATACAACTCTAGCGCTTAAAATTTCATTGCAATGGATTTGGTTTCTCAGTGACTCATTTATTAGAATAAGTTTGCAATGCGCCGCCATTCGTTTCCGCCACTGCGTTCACAGAACACTAATACTGCATTACTGTATAATAATGATACTCATAAGGCGAAGCACGAAATCTTTTGGTGCACTTCATATTTATGTTACAGAAACGGCGTTGGTTTTAAATTCTTACAATTTACAATTAAGGAAAAGTTTTGGATATTTGTCATTACCTCATTAAAATATTTCTTTGCTGAAAGTTAAACATTGCCCAATAATACGAGTCGATTAATGACTGGTAATTACTGTAAATTTTAAGTATTGCAAATTATTAGTTTCGCCAAACATTCGGTGTCAAGCGCATTGAGTGGTAACAAGAATGCCTCGCCGTTGATTGTATGCTGACGAGTTGATTTTAAGTCTCTACGATAATATTCTGTCTGAAAAAATAAACGTAACACAGACGCTCTACAAATTAGTGAACATTTTATTGCGAGCAAACCAGTAATGTAGAAGTGTCTGTCAATCTTTTCGCTTAACTGGAAGCGCGAATAACCTGAAGTTGTGTATTCTCTAGACGTACTTTAAATCTAGTCACCCTTGATTTTTGATTCCATATGCCTCAGCCCTTATATTGCAATAATAAAGAAAAATACACACAGCGTATAAAAATAAGCTAACATTTATGAAATTTAGCAAGACACCATAATTTTACATTGTGAACAACTTTTCTTAATAATATTTTACCTTATTAAGAACAGAAATGTACCTGAATACAAAATGTTCAATCAAGCCTGGCAGAGAAATCTGTTGTGTTCTACAAGTTCAAAGTGTTCTACAAGTTCAAATTCAAGTAAAACTACTTCTTTTTTAATTATAAAATGTTTTCCCAGGCGCTTTTTTTCAGCGGTGTCTGTTTGCAACGTTCACTTTGCACATGCTATTATCTAAGCCTGATCATGCATATTGGGCACCCGAACCATGGACACATTGTATATACTTTAGGATTTTTTCGGTTACTCGATTAGTTACAATTATATTGCGACTTTGACCGCGTGATCTTTCTAAATATATGTTCAGCACATTTTGGCTTTATGTTCCTTATATCTGATGGAGTCAAACAAGAGTTTTTACAATATATATGTTCGTTGATAGCTTGTGAATCCTTATAATCAACCTTTAGCCGTTGTTATTAAAGATTTTGGTTCAATTTACACGCCCACAAATCTCGCTCAACTTTGGCGCCCCTGGTCAACTAAAGTGCGGTTTCCGGAGCTAGTTTGACGAAAAGCGCTTAACGAAACGAAAACCCTTTCCTATTCCTGGTGGGCGTCAAATGCGGTGATGGCGTTGATTTTCGAAATATTTTAACAGCATGAAGGCTTGGCGTAACCCAATTATATTCTTTAATTTGTTAATTGTATTATATGAATATGATTTATCGAAGTCAACTAACTCATTAAAAATTACGGTACAAAAATAGACTATAGGTTTGTAACGACTTGCCACACAATTAGAATTAAGTAAGGAAGATTATAAGTAATTATAATTGCTACAGCAATATATACACAAATACACACTAAATATAGGTTTATAGGTAATTATTGTAGACAGTAACAGTTTTCTTGTCCAATTTTTAATTATTCTTTACTGATTGTATAATTTCTGTTTTTTATCTCCTATCTATCGATGTTTGTTCTAGGTAAGCTTTCCCCTCTTATGACGTTTGTTTCATGGAAATTATATATTTAAACATAAACAATAACGTGAAGACGTTTAAATAGCCATCTTACCATAATAAACCGTTGACCATTGCTACGCTTGCACTTGGTGAATCACAGTGAAGCTCAGCGATGCACGTGTTCGAATAGCAAATACCCGCAAGGCAGCTACATTTTCCTTCCCCCAAGTAGAAGGAGACTCTAACTGGTATAAAAGGACACTACCCGGCCCGTCCAGGACAAGTTAAGTCCAGAACTCACCTCAAGAGAGTCTAGGAGCCAGCCGGAGTTACCGAAACCCGTACCCGATATACCTGGTGACAATGAAACTACTACCCACGGCGGCATTTCGAAACGGCTTGAGATAGAAATATGCAATTCGGTATGTCGATAGGGTTGAAAATTGTGAATTGTGAATTGTAACATAAAAACAATTGAATTTCGTTTCCGGTTTCACCGGAAATGACCTTGACTTTGTTATTTTAAATGGTACACCCTATATGTTTTCTCTTTTTATGACTCTCTGAATAATTCTAAATAACTTTTGTCTAACATGCCCCATGTCTAAAATTAATAGTTTTTGAAATAGAGCCGCTGAAAAATATGCCGTAATTTCTATTTGTTTCTATTTTAGGGAAAAACGGAGTAGGCTAGGACAGAAATTGCTATGGTTTTTAAAAACAATTGAATTTTGACAAGTATTTTCAACCCTATCGACATACCGAATTTCATATTTCTATCTCAAGCCGTTTCGAAATGCAGCCGTGAGTAGTAGCTTCATTGTCACCCGGTATTGTTGAACGGATTTTCGATGGGAAGATAACTCCTGTTCCTTTGCCAGGCTGATTGTCGGTGGCAAACAACCACTTCCCGTTTTTTTTCTACGAAAAAAACAACTCCTGAACCCCATTTTCTAACGGATATTTGGTGGCACTAATTTCCCTGAAAAGGTTCGAGGGGAATTGTTGCTCCCCAGTCTGGGAAAGAAGAAAACATAACTTATAACTAAACTTACATGGTGACACTACGGACAGCTATAAGGACACCACCTGCACAAGTATGTCCGTAGAATGGTGACACTGAACACCAACCTTAGGAGCACCAAATAAGCAGCAACCATATTTTGTGTTTATATTTATAATTATAGAGAACCGCCACCGTACTCAGGGACTTTCGGCGTATCAACTGTTCCAACAATTAAAGTCGCGCCCACCGCGTAACCGAATCTCGTGAATTGAGTACCATCCTCGGCACTGACGTTATCCAGGAAGAGGCCAGCGAAGCGTAAGATAGATTATTCTTCATTTATGCATCTTTGTCTGTGCATACTTTGCTTGTGAATGTCATTTTCGGTTCTGAGGCATGTAGTATTTTTAAACGATTCAGTTTTCAATTGTGTCTAATTAATCAGAACGGCTCAAAACCCTGGCTCATGAGCTGCACGGAAAGAGTAATTGAAACCGGAAAAAAATAATAAAAATCCCCTTACATTGCACTGCTGGTCTTTATATTTCGTTTAATCTCTAATTGTTCACATACTTCACGTATCATTACCTGTGCTCTTACTTCTGCCTTTCTTCATAAATTTATTGTGAGCGATATACTAAATAAGAGATATTTTCATTTTAATCAAACTTTCTTTTTGTTTCCTTTATAAGTGTAAGTGATAGTTTCATGAGTGTTTGTTGCAGTTTATCCAACACCTGCTGTTCATAACGTCAGCGAAGGAATTAAGATCCTTCGGCTCGTCTAACCGGGTGTTCAAACCTTGCCCCATTCTTCTGAATGCTCCCATGCAATCTTTGTGTACTGGAGGGCTTTACTGTTTCTGACGATTTCTAGATATGCATTCATCTGGGGGATGGGAATCTCCGCAGTTCGTCTTCGACGCGTTGTGAGAATGCTGCAAGGTGTTAATTTGTCGTACATGCGTTTACAATCCCGCGTATTGACACACCCTCGGCGGATGTTGTCAATCGCTCGCGACCCTCTTGATATTACATTTACAGAGCTTGTCAATTATACGCCCATTTTTTCTATTTCCAAACAAACTTCCTGTAATGTATGATGGTGAGAAAATCCACCGAAAGTATTTCCTCTAGGATTGTGTGTTATCTTTTTGAGCCTTTTTCGCGCATGCACTGTATGCTCGCTACAGTAGTATGACTAAAAAGCAGGTGAATAATTTTAAAATGTGTGTAACTTTCCTAAACTAAGTTTACATTTGTAGTAGCGCTTTAAGTATTTAAAAAAAATTGTCTCGTCTACATCGGTTCAACTACAGATTTTTTAATTGATGGTATGAGTTTAGATTACTTCTTGAAATTTTTACGGTAGAATTCAAACAGACTTACGAAAAGGTAACGTATTAGTTATTTTTTTTTCGAAAAACTACGCAAAGGAAGTTAATGAAAATCTTCTAGTGCCGCATATAGATCAACTAAAACTAGTAAACTGATAGTAGTAGCAACGCTTAGTAGTCATATAAAGTATTAAAAGCATATCTTGAGTTGTGATCTGAAAACCATTAGTCAACGAATATTTCGCGGTCTTGTTATTTAAACCAAGACATAATACATTGCTATGAACACATTTAAGCCTGTATGTTTATAATAGCAATTAATAACATTTCAGGCATATCAAATATAATTTTATAAAGTGTTCAAGAAATGTGCTAATATATTTTTGAAAATTGTATAAAATAGTATTGGCCTTGGTAATAATTTGTAAAACAGTATTAAAAATAGTGTTAGCCTTGAGTTAAACAACAAAATGTAATCAGAATAAGCTTGAAAATAATGTAAAACTATATAATATCGAAAAATAAACAACTGAAGAAAGGAAGCCAAGCTGTGAAGTGGTGTTAATTTTGGATTCGCCAATAAATAATTATTAATACGTGAATAAACACTCCATTCCCAATTCAGTGTGTTTGAAATTAATTCCATATAGTTTCGGTACTCTGTAGTAGGTTGCATTAATTCGTAGCACCTCTCCAGCGGTTTAAAAAGGTGCTTGATTTGTGCATGGAGTGTTGGCTGGTTTTTCCGAGATTCTGTACTACGTTCGAGCAGTGCAATTAAAACCCTGTGAGCTAGAGGTAGGCAGCGACATTATGGGAAGCGGTTGGAGCCTCAGGTGTGAGACAATGGTTGAATTGGAGTCGTTTTCGGGTCGGTCGAGTTACAGGAGTGGTTCTGCAAGTCATCAGCGCCTTGTATCTGCAGGCAAACGGAGAAAGAGGGGCCCAGATATCGTGGGACTCAATGGGAGCTCGAGTTAAGCTCTAGTTTGGAAAGGCAAGGCTTTCCAAGTGGCGTCGGCTTTTTGTGCACTTCCGGCAGACGCGTCATCTGGGTGTTATTTGTTTGTAACTTGTATTCACTTACTGCTGTTACTATCTCCTAGACAACACTTTAATGACTTAATCATAGATAATGTTCGAATAATGGCGAACTTGTTTTGCGAAAATGTGAGGTTGGGTCGCAATATTTGAATTTGGTTCCCATTAGTTAAAATCTGCAGTATTTTAGTGGTCCCAGTTATTAGATGAGCATTGTTCAAAGCGTTTACAATTAATTAATTAAAAAGATATCATGATATTTAAGTTTATGGCAAATGTAATTATAATAATATATACAAATCAAGATAATATTTACTAGGATGTAGACACCCGATCCTTTGAGATGATAGAGTTATTTGAGAAAGTAAACTCTTTCTTTTATTTAAATTAGTCCACTCCAAGTACAATCATCACTACAATATAATAGTTAAAGCAGTTCAATGCAATTAACCTCAGTTCTGCAACTCCATAATTTATCTTCAAGCCGCTGTTGGAACATTAACCACGAGGGCGTCATAAAATTGTCATTTAATTTATTTATTAAAATTTGGTTACCTCACGTTCCTACAAAGATTATTTTTAACTATATATGTGTTTTTTAAGAATATATCTGTAACAGTACAGTTAATCACTATTTTATCAGGAATATCTATATTCGGGATCTACCCCTTTGCAAAGCTAAGATTTTTTTTCGACTTCTTTAAGACGATCATTAAATTTGCTTCAACTTGTTTGCTCTTTAGAGTTTTCTTATGCTGAAATTAATAATGTACATTTTGAAGCATAGTTATTCAAGCAGTTACTAGCTTTCGTTCTGATGCCATAAATCTTCTTATATTTTATTTAGTAAAAACTGAAATCATAATATCACCTTATGAATAATTAATGGATTGAAATTGCAAAGTGGAATAAGTTTAAATTTTCTTAATTTTATTAAGCACAAAGAAATAAAACATAACCATTAATTCTTATTCTATTAAAGCTAAATCCAGGATACGCTATTGTTATTTTATTCCAGTTAGAAGATTTTCGTACTGTTGTTTAATTTACTAATTAGAAGTTACCACAACAACAAAGACCCTTCTAATTTTGTAACTTTGCTCTAACCACGTGGAATCCTTCGATAAAGAAACTAATGAATACCACAGAAAAGAGGTACAAGATGTGCAACTACATATTCTTTTAGATATAAGTCACGGTCGTATGCTTTGGTATGTTACAGTAATAATGCATTGTTATCTTAATTAAATAATGCAATCAAATACGTGCTATTAAGTTAATGATAGGCGATGTGAGATAGTTGCTTTATTAGTGACGTTGGCTTTACTGAGCAGCTTCAAGGTCTGTTTTAATTGAGAAAGCTTCGGCAATGTTTATTGCAAGCAGTAACGAATCCATTCAAATTCAATTACTGATAACAGTAGCAGCTCTGGAAATATTAAGGTAATGCCGAATTGATCATGAGTTTAATAATAAGAAATATTTAAATAAATTGGGGACAATACACTTTTAAAATGATCTACTATTACGAGTATACTGCTTGATTCCAGCTGGAACGTTTGTATAGGGTATTAACACCTCTTTTAATTTTTAGGTTTATTTTTAGGCGTTTAAGGTTAGTCTTGTGTTTAAAATCCCTTGTTCAAAGCATAGAAAGTTAATTCGACCCGAAAGACGTGATGCAAAGGCATACATTTGGAGAAATCTTCCCTTACTAGTTAAACGAGCATATCCGACAGGAGACACATGAAGTAGAAAGCAGTCACAATCTGTTTGAATCGCTTTGAGATGTCAAGTCAAACTGTCACTTTTTCGACGACACATGCTACAGTCTAATTACTCACTCCTGTTACAAATAAAAGCATGAGGACTTCGTCGCGTTTTTCTCGTTAAATGCAACAAGACGTGAAGTACGAGCTGTTGTGGTGCTAATTTACAAGCACAATCAATTATTAGTTAATTTTAACAGAAATTTCTTTTATATCAACATAATAAGCGCACAATATTGTCGCTCAGGGTTCTTTTGACAATAGCCTAGTTCCCTTCAACCTTCACGACAAAGCATTGCACACTAAAAGCTCCTTTGAAATTAGACTCGCAATCGGAATTGGCGCGAGGTACTCTATTTTAAATCTGCCAAATGTAGCGAGTCGCTTCGATGAAGCGTCAGTAAATTGGAGCACCAGTCTCACCTAGATACTTTAAAACCGTGGTTTAATTAAAGTAAAACCTCTGCATTATTATCTGGCTTCGAAAGTTTTTACTGCCAGAGAATTCGTAATTTTAAGTACCAGACGATCTTGTTGGACAAAGAATACTCCGCTTTGTTATTCAGTTTGATCTGAATTATGTAGATTTTAAATCATTTAATGTTTTTTTTTAAACAGGTGCAAAGACACGATTTTTTTTTAAATTAAAAACACTTGTACAGTACTATAGATTACAAATATTTAAAGCTATTATTTATCGTACTCTCTTGCTATTAAACAAATTTCTTTTTTCAGAGTGGAAGAGCTAACTAACATGTGCCGAGAGAAAATTACACGGATTGGGACAAATGTGTCCGCGTCTTTGAAACGGTTAATTTATCACAGGTTTGTTAGCCGTCCTGGCTAACAATTGCCTGTATTACAGGGCGATTGAATTACTTTAATTTCGATTCGGGTAACGTAATGCAATGAGCGGAATTTCGTTCGGTACTTTTAGCGTCACTTGTAAGTTGCAAAACGATTTTGCTTGTTTGAGGATTCCCTCCAGGCGTCACCTGAGACCTGTAAAGACTTGAGCGATTCCCCTATTTCGGAGTGCCCCACTGCTTCTGCGCCTAATTCGAGTTTGGACCTCATCGCCTGAGGGCTTTGTATGCTGTGACATTTGCCAGCATTGTCCACAGCCCGTTTGGTGGCTATTTGATTCACCTTCTGCAGAGGCATGTCGCTCTCAGATACGTAGTATACGACCTAATGATCTGTGGTTTTGATATTGGTACCGCAGGCAATAAGAAGGAAACTGTAGCTGGTCTTAATATATAATTACACATTTTACTGGTTTAATATTAGATTGCGTATTGAATTGTGCCAATCACGGCTATGTTAGCGTTATTTGGGGTGCACCATTCAAGTAGGTGACGCCTAATAAAAATTATAAAATGTCTGTACTGATTACTATATGCAGTGTTGTTCAATAAATCTATTGCACTTTTTATGGCATTCATTGCCTGATTTCCTTACTGCTATCTTTGTATTTCAGATATTGTTTTACAGATTGCTGCGATTCAAATTGAGTTTATAGGTTCTCGACGTATATGATTATATTTGTTGTAGTTACAAAACTTGTTGGTGCTCACTATATTTGGTAATTTATCATTTAAAAAACTGCACTGAGTCTAGCTGGCGGGCCTTCAAACATACCCTCGCAGCGTTGCAATGTTTGAAAGTATTTAGAAATACTATTGCTAACAAGAAGTGGTGTTAACATATTATAAAAGAAATTTGACCGTCAGTCGCTTCTCAATTGAATTTTACGTGTATCTAAACTTTATTTTTGATTTCGCTTTACTTGTTTAATTCTAACAATAATAATAAGCGGCATAAACTAATCATATTCAGTCAAATGCGTCATTGGGGGATGAAAGCGGAGAGTATGTGTTAAAAACCACTGATAACAATATTATTATTTAGTTGCGTGGAACCGTTGCCTTCAAGAGTGCCCATTTTACGTCAGTATTTGCGAATCTGTTTAATCTATAACTTTTGCTTGAATACCAATTGATATTTTTCATTCAGAGCCTATATTACTTCGCCTAATCGGTACGTTAGACGATAATTCAAGCCAGACCTTTCTGCTTTATGGTCTCTTATGCTATTCGTGCGTTGAATTGATTATAATTGGCATATCAGTAATTTATTCTCTAGATTCGTTTTGTATTCAAAAGCTCAGTCTTATTCAAAAAGTACAAAACGCTTGTTTGAGATACATTTATGGAATAAAAAAATATGAACATATTTCACATAAATGACTGGACGCTGAATGGTTGTCCATGAAGAATAGACGCATTTTGCAGTGTTTATGTCTTTATCATAAAATTCTACTTTTCAAAACCCCTCCTTATTTAAATAATAAAGTAACGTACAGAACAGATATACATAACCTGACTACCAGATTTCGTGGACTTATTTCACCTCCACTTCACTCAACTGCTATTTTTGAAAGATCATTTTCTTATCAAATATATTCCGAGTATAATAAAATACCTCGTCCATTTAAACGTTACAGCCTTGCAAAATTTAAATATGTAATTCATGCCCAATTGGCTTTAAAACAGAGATCAATTTAAAATATAACTTCCTTCAAATTTTATATTAAAAATGAATAATAAAGTAGTTCTGGTCTGTAAACACTCCCAATAATGTGAGTTAGATATATATTATATTTTACTACTAGCTGAAACCCGTGGCATATGCCGCATTTAAAATGTAGGACGAATTTAATAACTTTTGTTGCACTAAAGAAAGTTTTAAAAGTACGCTATAGAATGGCAATAAGGAAAAGTTCCAAAAAATATATTTTCAAATGGAAAGTTTCTGCAAAAGGAAACGCTCGCCTCTGGAAAGCGTTTTATGGACATTCTTGGATAGCCTCCAGGCAACTGTCTTTCATATTGGATACAACCAATACTGCTGAATTGAATAGGGTCTTCTTTTTCTGTTCGGTATTAAATGGTAAATGGTACAGTACACGCAAGCATGAAAGATAAGCGATACAATGTTCAGGTAAGATAAATTTTAGCTTAAAAAGTATAATTATTAAAAATACTGATTGCTGCTTCAGATGGATTCTAAGTAGTAACGAATACTAAGTATATATTTTTACTTTGTAGATCTTCCTCGAAGAAGACAAAAACATAACCTCAACTTCTTGCACATGTCCTCGTGGTCAAGTTTCATGTCACCATGTTGCTGCACTGGCACTATTTGCCCATTACAATACATCAGTTACAGACCAGTCATGTAGCTGGTCAGTGCCTAAACAATCTAAAGCACTTGATGAAAACGTGAGAACAATCGATGAATTGTTTTTGCCGTCTAAGGAATATCGAGCTTCAAAGAGAAGTGTTACCAAGGAAGAGATCGAAACGCTTAGAGAAAAATTGGCTTCGTTTGGAGGGGTGGTAGGATTCAGTTGGCTTCTAGCACCCAGACTCACTGCACAGGAAGATAATATTGTTCCGCAGATTAGTTATATAATTTTCTCCGCAGAATATCAAAATATATCTGAAAAAATTAGTTATTTTGAACAAAAAGTGAATGTTTCTCCTGAGCAAGTAATAACTATATTTGAGTAAACCATAGGGCAGTAAAAAAATCCCTTGTGGTTAATTATTCGCAGGTCTCGTTTAACAGCCAGTTCGTTCGGTACAGTGCTAGCAGCTTGCAAAAGAAATCGTTACCCTGCATCGCTTTTCAAAAAACTACCAGGTTTGCTTTGCAAAATATTTTTCACATTTTTTCATAAAGTTCTCTTATTATGCAGGCACATATAACTTAGATGGAGTAAAGGCCATTCGGTGGGGGCGAGAACATGAAAATAATGCAATTGAAGCATTTGGGGCAGCAACTGGACTTCCTGTGACATCTGCTGGACTATGGATCCATCAGTGTGGATACCTTGGGGCCACCCCAGATGGCCTTGTAGACGAAGAAGAGCTTGTGGAAGTCAAATATCCATTTAAATATCGCAATTCCAACTTGATGGAATCATTGCACATGATAAAGGCTATATTTGTTCTTAGGATAAGGTACTGCAACAGTTTGTGGTAAATGAAAACCATGAGTATTTTCACCAAATACAGGGTGCATTGCACTTGTTACATAAAAAGAAATAGTATCTAGCTATCTGAACTCCTCAAGTCGTAGCAATAATTCCAGTTACAAAAAAAGAAGAATGGGCAGAAAATATAGAAATTTTGAAGAATTTTTATCATACAAAATTCCTTTCATCTCTAGTGAATGTCGAAATTAAATAAATGTGTAACTATGTTGTGAGTAAAATAACATACATACCTCGTAAGAAGGCTTATTCCAACTTCGCGCTTTTAGCTGACCTCCCCTATATGGAGCTTATTTCAGCGCGGGAAGCAATCACGGAAACAAACTGTGCACATCATCAAATATTTAGTTATTAATTTAAAGTTACTGTTTGATGACGTGCACCGTTTGGTTCCGTGATTTACCTATAGTTAATCATATTTATTGTAACTATAGGTAAATCACGGAATTAAACGGTAACTTTAAATTAATAACAAAATATTTGATGACGTTCACCGTTTGTTTCCGTGATATTGCTGTACTATTAATAAGAAATTTTTTATTAGATAGCAGTTAGAGCAATGTTTTTGTAAATACTTTTATTTATTAAGTTAAGTTCTGTAATTTACAAAACGAATATTTGAGCAAACTTAAACTAACATATAGTAATGTACAACTATACAATAATTAAAAAATGTCTTATCTAAATAAATAAGCAGTTGTTAATTAACACTCTTATTTCTATTTTTACTGTTCGCCTTCAAAATATGTTTCAACTTCCTTTATTAGTGGAAATTGGTTAGTGCGCCACACACTTTCCAGATTTTGGTTGCAGTTCATTAAATTTTGGGGTATTAGATTTAGTATTTTGTATGGCTTAATACGACGCATTGCTCTTTCCACATGAATTCTAGCACGAGCAATATTTTTGGTTTGTATTACCTGAGAAGGAGTAAACTGTGGTTGGCATAAAAATGGTGGAATATTTAGAGAAACACCTGCCGGTAAAATGTCGCCAATGAGAAATCCCTTATCTGCATTTATCAAATCTCCTGGTTCAAAAATAGTAAGTACTCCACAGTTCTGCACAATTTTCTTATCAGAAATGGAACCAGGATACAATAAACTCAAGTAAATCACAACTCCACTTGGTTCAACTCCCACAAGACCTTTTAAAGTGTTACGGTGCTTGTAATGGCTATATGTCGCTTTTTGCTTTTCAAGCAAACATGGAATTTCAGAAAAAAATTCGGTGCGATCTAATACCATTCTTGTGATCGGAAAGAAAGCAAAACAATTAGGTAGACACGCTTGATTATCTTTAACAGATGGTACAGATGACATTAAACTGGAAAATATTACTTCGTGTAACAAATTTAACCAAGTTAAAAAAATATTAGTAACTGGTGCAGTGCTACAGTTAAATCGC
Source organism: Agriotes lineatus (assembly GCA_940337035.1). Taxonomy (NCBI): domain Eukaryota; kingdom Metazoa; phylum Arthropoda; class Insecta; order Coleoptera; family Elateridae; genus Agriotes; species Agriotes lineatus. Next base: position 37,268,485 of record OW679197.1, on the reverse strand, counting down.
TGAGCTAAATCTTTTTGTGTGGGGGATTCTGGCGCAGATTATATAACGTTAAAAATAATTGATCGATGGCAGAAATACGTTCCACGTTCCATTCTAAATAATAATTTTTATCAATATTTTCCAACAAATTGAAAAGCGATAAAAAAATTTCTTTGTTGGTAGTCCAGTATATAAGACAAAGTTAGTAATTAATAATAAGTACATAAGAATGCTATAACTTTTAACAAGAAATGCTCATTCTATTTATGGTAGTTTCTACACTTGAGCCAAGTTACGAAGGCAAGCGACGTAAACAAAGATTCTGACAGTTCCCGGTGCATGCTAAACCAGTTTCACACGGTGCGCATTTTACGTAAACTTCCGTCGCATGTTGCCGTAAAAGAAATTACCGCACAACAAAACAACGCTCATTCCTCCTCTAGGTTAACGACGCGTGTAAACGGTGTTCAACTTTCTATTCGAAAGGTCCAAAAGCAGAACGCCTTTCTATTACGTGATATTCACCGACCAAGTGTGTTTGTTTACTTGGCTCGCCTTCGTATCTTACCTCAAGTGTAATGATTATTACACACAACTGTTACATGACTGATATCATCCAATGACAACCATGCATTTTTTGAAAATCAACCAATCCCGAACTGATTACTTGATAAGCTTCCCTAGTGCTAATTATCAATCCCGTAGATGGTGGCATAATTACAAATAGAAATGCAAGAAACATGCAATTTGAGTTTGTTGGCATTATTAGATCAATTTTAAATCATAATTCGTATATGTTTTGTGTAATAATCTTCAAAATATAAACGCGGGGGACACAGTTACATATAATTTTGCCCGTGCCAAGAGTGATCGTGCTGGTTGAAAACTGCCCTCGGAACAGTTTTCATTGCAACCAGCACTCGACCCTTGCCGTGTGCAAAATTATCGGTAAGTATGTCTCGCCCTTGTTATATTACTATTGATAATACTTGTCGCTTCGCTCGTAGAACAACATATACGACTGTTAAAAATTTTAAAAAATCCACAACCGAGAATAGAAATCAGTTTCTAGGTTACAAAAATTGTGACAGAAAGAACACATTTTCTCTCTACGGAGGAAATGGGCAATATGAAATTGTCTGTTGTCATGGTATTCATAAAATAACACAATCGGCAATTAGAGTAACAACCAAGGAGGAGCGTGTAACAGGAAATATGGTGAAAGTAGGATACCAGTAATGTCATCAGAAAATACTATAAATAATCGAACTCGGTAAATGGTACCATAAAATAAATAACTCCCTTAAGCCATTTCATGTTACGTATTCAGTCTCTTGCAACATTTGTCTGCCCTGGGCCCAAGTGGTTTTGGATTTCCTCGTGGTTTCAGTTGGTCAAACTGAGCTGGCACGAATACTGGCTCAACTTTCGGTTCTTCTGCTCCAGAAAGCCCCTCAACAATAATTAATATTAGAACTGTAGCACTGTATTTATTTTAATTCGTACCTGGGTTACAAAATGATGCAATGTCATTAAAATATTGCAATTATCTTCCTCACAATTGGAACCAACGGAGTGCTTTGAAACCAGATTATTCACAAGCCATCCTGGATGCAGTACATTTTGTCAAAGAACACAAGGGCTGTTTGCCAAAATTCTGTACGCACTGATTTCTCTGCTTTGATATCTACAGCCCACAGCAGTTTTCAATTGTTTCCCATGTTTATTGAAAGGCAAACTACCGTTCACACTGGCGAACAAATTGCCCATAAAATGCAAGAATTCTGCAGTGTCTGTAACCCGGCTCTCCATTTTGATGGCCCCATCTTGGGCAGCGTATTCTAAACAACTTTCGGTTCTTCTGATTCAGGAAGCGCTTAAACAAAAATTTATATTAGAACTGCAGCACTGTATTTATTTTAATTCGTACCTGGGTTACAAAATGGTGCAATGTCATTAAAATATTGCAATTATCTTCCTCACAATTGGAACCAACGGAGTGCTTTGAAACCAGATTATTCACAAGCCATCCTGGATGCAGTACATTTTGTCAAATAACACAAGGGCTTTTTGCCAAAATTCTGTACGCACTGATTTCTCTGCTTTGGTAGCCATGACAGTTTCACTTGGCAGGAGGGAGATTTCGTACCGTGAAACAACCGATCGGCATCGGCACCACTCGGGTCAGAATATGCAGGGTTGCCAGACTGAATGCATGCGCGTTTTCACGTGTTACGTCCTAACGATTAAAAATTTTTGTCTACCAATTCCGCTTTGCCTGGCTGATCTGCTATATAATTTTTGAGAGTTTCGTCTAATAAATGAGAATGAAAATGTACGAGAAATATTTTTAAAATGTACTTTTATACAAACTGTTTCAAAATGTACCAGATTCATAGAATTGTACCAGGTCTGGCAAGGCGGCTGTGCAACCGGCAATATCAAGAACACGCCCATTTTAGCAACTGCACATAGACCACGAGTGGAATGTTGTGACCTTGGGAATTTTCTGCTTTATTATAAGGGTATGATATTTTTATTACTACTCATATGTCACAGTGTTTGTATTAAAAATAAATAGATATTAGGTTAGAGTAAATTTTTCATTTGGAGCACATTTAATAATATTTAATAATATTCATCCCTTTTCTTCATCTTAGCATTAGGCATATAATATAATTTCGTTTTTCATTTTATGTCAAGATTTAGATGGTAGAACAGATAAGGGTTTGGCCTTATCTGAATCTCGCCTTGTGGTTGAACACTATATATACATGTATTTATATTTATTGTTATTGGTGTTACAAATGTGCTCAATAAAAGTTATTATTATTATTATTATTTACGTTTGTCTGTGTCATTAATACCTTGCAATGCTTTATTGTTGTAGCTACTAATAAACGCAATAGTAGCCGATGCTAATCCTTTATTTTGAGTTCTCGCTATCTCTTTCAGCCTGTTTTTGTCGCGACTAATTTACTCGGTGTGGTTCGGCGGAGTAAACTGCGGTAAGTTGCTGAACCTGGCGCACTTATTGGTACACTAGCGGTTGCCAGTAGATGAATTTCTTATATACACTTTTATGCACGCGACCTCTCACGAGCATTCCGTTTGAGCTATTTCATTGAAATTCTAAAAGCTGCCAACGGGCCTTTTCGTTAATGTTACACTTTACCTAATAAATGCTGTAACAAAATTGGTTCCTATCGGATTTGTCGTGTAACAGAGTCTTTAGGAATGACAAATAATAATATATACATAAATTACAATTAGGTATAGTTTAGTTATTAATTTTTCTTGTCCTAATCATCTTGCTATTGAAGCATATCAATACTTTCATGCTGCTGGTACTATATTTTCCCTTCAACCTGGTAAACGGTTTAAGGATGGAATTCCATATTTGAAAATATGAGAAGGTTTTTTGGAAGATTAATAGTAGTATCGAATTCATAAAACTTTTATTTTAATTGCATTTTTTGCCTTCAATAGAAGGGAACAGCTACAATGTTTCTAGTATATATTGAAATCTATTTTTAAGGTAAACGAGAACACGTTAGAAAGTATTATAGTACAGCATCTCTAAGAATCCTTGTTCTTGGTTTTCTCATTTTATTATTTCTTTCCAATAGGATGAGAAATCTAAAGTGTTTCAAATTATATACAGTGTGGCAATAAAGTAACGGATAAATTCATTAACTTCTCGAAGGGGTGTAGCTATTTTGACCATGGGGAATATTTTCAGCTGATTTCCAGTTTCTTATCTAATTTAATTGATGATATGACGCCATCGACTTTTTTTTAAATAACAATCTATATTTTTAACCCGTTCCGAACGATATAAAATTTTCAATATGTTCCATTTGAAAAAAATCGAGAAAAATGGTCTTAAAGTTTAAATAGTAAAAATCAATTAAATGAGCAAAATAAATCTAGTTACCCAAGATAAAATAGTCAGAATGTCAGAATAAAACAGTTTGTAAGTGTCATAACTTAAAAAAAAAATGAAGTGGCAACATGAAGGTTGTTCTAGTGTATGCTCAATAATTAAAATCGCTATACCCCTTCCCCTTGCAGGCCAAGCTCCTTCATGGGGTATTAGTGCCTCACCATTATTATATACCCCTTCCAGCTTTTTCCATAAAAATTAATATTAACAAAGTTAATGAATTTATTCATTACATTATTTGCACACTGTATGTAATTTTATTATTTGAAGAGTCGATAAAAATCGGTGTGGAAAAACTCTTCAACTCCTTGAAATTGAAGCATAAAGACGTTTTATGTTTGAAATGAATATGTAATAACCTTATCGATTGCCAACTCAATTAGCTGCTGATGTATACAACAAGAAACATTTTAAATTGGAGATTTAAAAAGGCTCAGAAGGAAAGAAGATTGAGGCAAAACTAACCAGCTACTTCATATAACCAACTTAATTCGGTAATGTCGGATCTGTGAGGAGTTACTTCTAGTTTAATATAGCATAATCGATCTATACAACAATATCATCCATTTTATTTAGTTGCGAAAATAATAATAACACATACGTACATACATGTAACATAAATATGTTAGTATATAGAACATGAATATAAAGCATAATATGCACGAACGCTGGAATCCTACTCGAAAAATATCAATAGGCGTTGAAGCTAACCAAAAGCCCTCGTTTTGCTTAAAGTAGGTCAAGTTCGAGTATGGGGATGCTAGGCTGTCTGGTCGTAAATACTCCTTCTTAAGCAAGAAGAAGGGGTTCCTCAAAGAATGCCTGCTACAGAGGAATCTCGGGGCATTCTTCGAGGATAGTACCTATTGTCACCTGCACACAAGGATTTCGAAGTACAACGTTATTTTATTACCGGCTTCATGTGACTTGCGTAAATGTTTCTTTGCTCGTCTTTTTCCCGCAGGTGGTCCGTCTCGGATATATTTAGATTCGGAATCTCCTCTTTTATTGGAAAGATTTTATTGATTCTTAGATGTATGCAGCATGCACCACTTTGGGCTTACAATTTCCCATTATCCGTCGAGTAGGATGACCAGACCCGGAGACCGGATTTATTGCTTTGGTTGAGTGATTATGGTATCTTTGTACTGCCTCCAGCATAGATGACTTTGCAGGAAGCGTTTTTATTTTTTTGTGATCCTATTTGTTTGGTTCTTCCATGCTGTGGCAACATAGAGTAGTTTTTTGGAGGTAATTCAGTTCGTTGAAAAGTGTTTATGAACTACTTGACAATTTCGGCAAAGTGAAGGGAAACGTCATCCCTTGCTGCAAGAGCGAAGTACACAAATCAGTTCTTGGCGTTTAGAACATTGTTTAAAAGCAACCACACAATTGACTTCGAACACCCACTGGCTTGCAGGTTTAGCAGCTCGTATTATTATTTATTTATAAATTGCATCTAAGCTAATAAATACATTACACCTATTTTATTCTGTATATTTGATTAAGTAAACATCTCGGTTGAACGAACAAGCTTGGTTTCAATTAGTTCCATAATCGAGCACGTTTTCTACTTCGTGTAGAGAAAAATTTGATAGTATTATATGTATATTATTTGTTATTTTCCTTTACTGCAAGACAAAAATGTTATCAGACCGCTTACGTGTAACGAACGTGAGCTACTTGGTAGATATGTTCGAAAGATTACATATGTTTAACGTTCAACTAGGAGGAAGAAATGTACATATACTGGAGATAAATGACAATTTAATATTTTTAGTGAAAAGTTGAAGTTATTAAATAAAAATATAACAAAAAGAAAAGTTTACAAAGTGGATACATTTGTCAAAATCTATGAGGCAGAAAAGCACCAAAATTTTATGTAAAAGTATTGAAAATCTTTTAATACAAATTTTGGTAAAAAAAATAGAAAGTAATAATAATAATAGTTTATTCCCAAAATATACACAAAGAATAGAAAATACAAAGATTCAATATGTAATATAATTGTAATCGGTAAATACTATGTGCATATCTAAGCCCACTTCAGAGCGTTGGGAAGATCGACCGTTATTTTGGTTAAGTTATTATTGATTCTTGTTTATAATGTGCAACTGGCTTAATGGATTTTAAATTTCAAAAAACTCTTAGATTATAGAATGCTTATACCTATTAGCCATTCTTGAAGTTTAGTTTTAAATTATTTTAATGAGTGTGTCTGCTTGATAGCAATCGGTAATCTTTGAAATATTTTCATGCCACTGTATAACGGACCTTTTTGACTAAAAGTATTTTTATATTTTGGTAGCACGATGTCTGTTTTGTTCCATGTATTGTAATGGCGAATATCTTCATGTTTACTTATTGTCGTTATGTTTTTATATATGTGTTGAGTTAATTTCAAAATGTATAAGCTGGTCATTATTGAAATTCTATTTTCAACAAACTTTTGTTTGCATGATTCTGTTTTTCTCAAATTGTACATAATTCTGGCTGCTTTCTTTTGTGTTTTGAAAATTATATTGCCAGGTTGAAATGCTCCAAAACTTGATTCCGTAGGTCAGTAAACTTTCGAAGTAAGAATGGTACACTGGTTTACAAATATTTCGGTTAACTTTGTATTTTAATTGAGTTAAAGCATACACGGCTGAGCATTAAGATTTATTTAAGTTAGTGATATGGAGGCTCCAGGATAATGTATCGTCAATGTGCAGTCCAAGAAATTTTGTAGTATTGGTATTTTGTAACTGTCCTATGTTAGTTGTTATATTTGATAAATAAGGTAATGCTCTGGGAGTACGAAATTCAACTCTGCTTGGTTTCTCATAATTAAATTTTAATTTGTTTGCGGAAAACGACTCATGAAGTTCATTAATATTACGTATGGCTTCATTTTTAAGTTCTGTGCTGCTTTTACCTTTAACAATGATATTAGTATCATCCGCAAATAATGTAAAATTACAATTATGGGTGGTTAACGGAAGATCATTGATGTATAATGTAAAAAAGATTGTTCCTAATATACTGCCTTGCGGTACCCCACAAGTAATTAATTTAGGTTGAGACGTATATTTTATAATGCATCCCTCAGCCTTATGATGACGTATTATTACTATCTGTTTACGAATTTCCAGATAGGACTGAAACCATTTCAATGCAATTCCACGAATACCATAGCTTTGTAATTTCTCAATTAAGATTTCTTGGTTTACACAATCGAAGGCTTTAGATAGGTAGCAAAAAATGCTACTTATTTCATAGCCTTTTTCAAAAGCGTCCACTATGTGACTAAGAAAGTTAAATATTGCTATTTGAGTACTCATATTCTGTCGAAAACCGAACTGAGAACTGTTTAATATATTGTTTTTTAATTCAGACGATTAACAATTAGTTTTTCAAAAATTTTGGAAATTACTAGTAATAGCGAGATTGGTCTGTAATTTTCGGTTTGTGTTTTGTCTCCCTTTTTGAAGATTAGAACCACCATAGCAGTTTTAAAAATTTCTGGCAATATTCCGGATGAAAAAGAAGCATTGAAAATGTCTGATAAAATGGATTTAATATTGTCAATGTTTGATTTAATTACAGTCATAGGGATGTTATCGATTCCACTTCACCTTCTATCGTCAAAGGAATTTACCACTTGTTTTATTTCTGATTCTGTGCATGGTAGAATAAAGAAGGGAAAGCTATGCTTAATTTTAAATTGTTCAAGTATGTAATAGGGTTGATGTTGTAACACTGCCCCTCTTTTATCTACCTACACTTACTGAATTACTACTTTAATTTGCCCTGGGTTTGCTAGCTGATTCAGTCGGTATCTATGAGACTCCTTTTTTCATTCCCAGTGCAGCTAAGGAAAAGCTAATGTTATTTGAGACCAAACTAATATTATCTAAGGCCAGTTCGTGAAATGTTGTAGTCACCAACGTAAATATGAATGACAATAAAAACCCAGACAATTTACATTTAATACATATAGTTTGTAAATAAATAAGAACACTCAAAGAAAATACATATAAGTACATGCAAAATACAGCGCTAACACGCTATATATATGAAAATGGTTCAAACAGATACGTAGAAGTTCATTAATCGGCGCAAAGTTAAATAGCATGCACTAGTAAACTCAACGCGACGTTGTCCCTTCTTGAACAGGCTTATAACCGAATACCGGCCTTCGAAGATAGTGCCTGCACGTTGGGATGACGTAACTCCGACTCTCGATCAGCAGGTAATTCCCAGTGCTAACAATCACAAGGGTAAAGGCTCCAGCTGGTGCAATAATATTTCGCTTACACGGTGATTATGGCTATTAAATAACCTGGATTTTGAGGGCTCCCAAGTGCTGTGTACTAAGACAAGTGATTTTCCTATGATGTCACAACAATAGCTGTCTTCTGACAAGGCTGCAACTGCGGCAGAATTTGGCAGCTTTTGGGTGCTGGCGTCCCTTTCAGAGGCACGATGAGCCTACGGCGAATAATGCCGGCTACCACACAATATATGATGCGCTGTTTAGGACTGTTATTAGCCCGCTTCGTGTTGCAGCGAACTCGCGACGACCAGCAGTTGTTAACAATCTGGGTGCGAATCTCTTGATCCTCGCTATTCAACCACTTGGGCGCGAATACCCTTCTTGCAGAACTACGGCGTTGATTCCCATACTGACCGGTTATTTCCGCGCTAAAACTGCATTGTTGGCGCATTGTTTCACGCACTCGTAGTACACCGCACTTATAGTCATTGACTGCGCATACAGTAAATATCATTCTACAGTACTAAACTGCGTGACAGTACTAAACTGCGTGCATAAATACAAGAGCACTTACTGTCAGGCTTCATTGCTGATTATCATATAATGAAGAGATATAATTTGAATAAATACAGGTGGCACGAATTGACCCGTTTCAATGTGGGTTTGAAGTGTAATTTCTGGGTTACTTCTACATAGTATGTGTTGAATAGTTCTGCTATTGATATTGGATGTGTAATTTTTTTGTGGGTAATAATCAGATTTTCGGTTATTTTAGAAGATTGCTGACCCGTTTCGGTTTTTAAGATTTCCAAGTTTCCTTGGTGACGTTGGTTGCCTTTAAAATTCTATTGTTTAAGTTCCTTTGTTTTGCAAGATTCACTGTGGGTTTTAATATTTTGACATATTTATCGACATAATTTATAAAATTTTCATTATTACTGTATTTCTTTAATTGCAATAGTTCGCGTTTTCTTTGACATGAAATTTGTAAGCCCTTTGTTATCCAGTCGTTGCCTAGTTGAGTACTTTTTTGTTTAATGGGTATACGTGGAAATGCACTTTCAAAATGCTTATTAAATTCCTTATAAGAAGACTCAATTTTTTTATTTACGTCTTGCTCAAGGCGTGCCTTTTCCCAGTTTACTTGTTCCAATAAGTTGCAAAACTTAGAACAGTTACTTTTTGAAAAGAGCCTGCCAATTTCAACTATATTTTTATTAGAATGTGCATTACCTAACGTTATGAAATGGCATTTGTGATCTGATAAACCCAGTTCTAGTGAGTTTTCAGAGTACGTGTTTATGTGCGTATTTATAAATATATTGTCAATAATTGTGTCCGAGTATTTTGTTATTCGCGTGGCGGTTTTGATTACTGGGGTGAGGGGGTTGTATATGTTTTCGATCGCTATTTGCCTTGGCCCATTCTCCTATGTCGTTCAGCACATTGGAATGGCATAAGAGATTTAACTATTTAAGGTTTAGTTGATATTTTTGACAAAAGTGCAAAAAAATATTACTATAACAGAAGCACTAAAGGATATGCCTTCGATTAATGCTTATACCTTACACGCGTGTAATAATCAAATATCCAAATTATTCTAAGGGAAACGGTTCGGCAAAACGATTCTAGGTATTCTTACTGACAAAACGTTTAAAAACGAGGCCTGCAAAAAAGTAAGCAAATATTGCTCTCTGCAAAACGATTCTAGGTATTCTTACTGACAAAACGTTTAAAAACGAAGGCTGCAAAAAAGTAAGCAAATATTGCTCTCTAGCATCGCTAAAAATTCAAAGAGATTTGCAATATTCCTAGGTAGCTACTTTAATGAACTACAACTTTTTTTAAATCGGCAGCGAAGAACGTCGAAATCGTCATTAAAATACCGGAAACAGGCAGCGAAGTAATCCATTGTTTGACAATTATTTGTACGTGGCGGGGCGTCAACCGACGTCAACATAACCTACAATAATTGGTTAAAATGTTGTAATTGCGCGATTCCTCGATTTAAAAAAAAACACTGAGGTTCTTTTTATCCCTTATGTGGTGTATTTGCTTTAGCCCTACAGCCTGGGCAACTAGATCCGCATTCGTGATAAAAAGCTTAACTTCAGTGCATTGGTATACAAATTACTATTTTAAAATTTATTTGTAGTGTTTGGATTGCAGGCCTTGAATGTGAATATTTTTATCAGTGTACCAAATATTTAGTTAAAAAAAGTTAATACTGTCATGACATTTTGTAACTTCCCCAAACTACTTCATTTATGATATTTTCAACAACTTTATTCACTTGATGAACGAAGAATGGTGAACTGTCAATTTTTTTTTTCACTTTGGCATTTTTTTTGTTACTAACTGTGCCTCACGCCGTTCAAGAATTGCACATGCAAAGCTTGCTCAGAATCACAAATAGATTAAACGGGTTATACGTAGATACACAAGTAACCGTTCACGCCACTGTCGATAAAGTGAGAGATCGGTCCAACGTCACAAACCCTTTTTATGCAGTGCTATCTATTGTCTAATTCCTTTAAAATGAGTAAGCTTTTACCTGACCTGGTTTTGTAGACAATGAATAGTATAGGCTGTCGATATTCTACGAGTGATTACGATGTCCGCAAGCGGTTCCAATATGCTTACTGTAGCAATCATGCTTGGTATAGTACTCGGAACCATTGACGAAATTACCTAAAGTATTTTTATTAGGTAAGCTAAAGTTTGAAGTTTAGTTTTTGATATGTTTTCCATTTTCTTTTTGCTGTTATCTTTTTTAATGTTATTTGCCAAATAAAAATTGTGTTACAGGCTAAAACGACATTTATGACAACGCGCCAGTTATAACGGTATTTACGAAAAGCCACGATAAATCTACACGACTAGCGCGTACAATGACTCACAAAATCGGGAATGTAACTCACATAGGACCGCTGCCCAGCCCATAACAAGAGTTGCCGACTAGGCTGCAGTAGAGCGAGGGGTGGTCCAACACGAGATAACACCAGGGCAGCGGCCTAATAAACGGTAAACAAATCTAAACTGATAAAGAGCTTTAAATTTGGCAGTAATCTGGACAGCAAGCCGATTCAGCACCATCGGACCTTCCTTTTTTAAAATCCACTTGGTTAACTGGCCAAACTTCTATTACAACTGTAAAATATAAACACACATGTAAATAGGAAATGCATATACGGCAGTGCGGTAAATTGTGCAACGTCTTAACTCTATTGACATAATTCGGTAAACTTTGCATTAATTCGGAAAAACGATATGAACAGTGAACTATAAGCAAATAGCGGCAAAAAAAGGCAGCATTAAACTATATTAAGTAGGGTTGTGACACATGACAAGGGCTACTGCCTAAAGTTAATCCACAATCAAATCAACTGACGGTAAATGAAATGTAAGTGACAGGTATACAACTATAAGCTAAATAACCGAGTCGTTACAACAACTGTTCGATGAATCGACGAAACACACTGTATACAGGTTAAGTTGCACACTAAACGTTGATAAACAGTAAAAACGATACCTGTAAGGAGCTTGGCTGTGCTTTAAATGATGTCCTAAGCTGCTACAATCAGCCACTGTACCCAGATACTGCAGGAGACGAAACGGAAGGGAATACTGCAACATTTCAACGGGCTGCGGGAGCTGCTGGAGGTGAACACATGGGGAATTTATCCTCTCATACGAGACGTAATGCGAAGTTCGCACAGAAAGGCAGACCGGTAGAGCAACAGCTTCGCGAATACATAACACCGCTAATGAGTTCCCACAAAGAAATCCGTCTAGTCGACGCGATATAGGAGTTTGCTACTCTAGGGCAAATCGAAAACTCAAAAGGCTTTCGATAATCGACAAACGACACCCCAAACGGTTACTCACGCCAACATAGCAATGTCCCAAAGATGCGTAACGCACGGCCAAATGCCTAGAAACGACGGGAGTCCTAATAACACTCTAACAGCGGTACTCGCCCACCGAGTAGGAAAGCACACAACGTTAAACACCCCCGCAGGCGCGACCCCGGAGGGAGTACTGCGGGAGACTCACTTCAAAACTAACTGTTGATCTGGAAATGCACGCAGACAGCGCGCGATCGATAAAGTCTTGGGACAGTCGAACTGTAGTTTTCTCTCTCGCACCCATGGCCGTTGCTTCTTAAATTCACGTCACGGAACGTACAAGAATGCGTCTGGCAGCCGGATCAATATTTGTAACCTAGCGTGCCAACGAATATAAGCAGAGATACAGAATGAGTGTCTTGCAGAACCGACGACGGTAAGCGGATAACACAGCTGCGTACGCTATAAAGCCAATAAATGCTTGCACATAACTCGATATGCTCAAATTCAGGCGGAATAATACAAAAACCCATATACAAGTGGGGTGGTAATTTAGAAAATTGGCTACTTAGTCGTACGTTCGTACAATTTAAAAATGTCCAGATAATTGTATTTAGATAATTTCATTTACACCAACATATGACTATTTGAACCTAAACCTACAGTTTATTTGCATGTTTTCTACATAAATTGCATGTTATGGATAAATTGCGAATTTCCCTCCGTCTTGTTTTTGCTTTACTATATTCGTAAAAGGTGTTGATTTGCTTATAAAAATGCAATAACAACGTTAGGTATGGAAATCACATACATTTGTTATACACAATTAACTCCATAAATTGCTAATATAATTATCTGGATGAAGGAAATTTATTGTTTATGGTAGGAAATGCCCAAGAACGAGTGAGGTAATAATAGTTTCAAAGTAGGGCGCAATATAATTAGCACATTTGAGCAGCAATTCCGATAATAAACTTGGGAGTTTATCCTCCAGTTTCCTGCGCTAACAGGGGCTAAAATAGTGAGGTTATGGTGTTGCGTAGAGCCGCACAGAATTTATTCGCGAATTTATGCACTTCAGTAATTCCGCAATAAAGTGCTTTCCACTAATTGGTAACCGTATAACGCCGCACTTGATTATCGAATAAAAGTTATTTGCCGGCCACAATATTTTGGTGTTACATCAACCATTAATGCTACGATTATGGGTTATAATATCAACAACTGCTGATGCGTTGGCGCCGGAGCCGCCACGAGTTTTAATTATTATTCCCGCGCACATTTTTCATTCTGCTCTAACCTGGTTCTTGGGTAAAAATCCGCGACCGGTAATCTGGCTGCAGTACCAGTTTTCAATTAAAAGTTATCAACATACCTTGTTTGTATTCGCATAAGACAAGGCATGCACGAAATTATTGTGAATGCAAGTATTAGTGCTTTCCACGTCACTTTTGCAATATTTATACACCATTTAAGCCCGCTCGAATTTATAACCATCTTAAGAATTGAGCGTACGTGGAATGTGGTCTCGCGGATCGAAAAACAAACCCCGTGTTTTAATGGACAATAAGATGGTACTTTGAACCAGACAACTTCTTGTGCTCCAAGTTGAGCAAGTAAGTTATAATTTATAATAATGTCAAGCGCAGCGAAATTAAATATACGGAGTAAGTTCTTCTAAAGGTGCACTGGGGTATACTCGCCGCCAAAAGTGCTCTCGTACACCCGCTGTATATCACATGATTTTGACGAAAATCCTTTCACATACAGGAGCCACATGCCCTGCATTCGGCTGCAATATTTTTAAAATAAGGAGTTATTTTGGCGTTCCTATTTATTACAAAGCCACTCGAATTGCTAACACTATTTTCAGTAATAATATCACAAAGCTCCCTTAGTATATTCGAAAATACTTTGGGGACATCAAAACAAAATTAATATTTCCTGTAGGCAACACTAATCTTGCTCGAAAAATAGTGAAAGTATTTGAATATACAGAGTCGAGTGGTATTCGTTTAGATTATAATATTTCGATCAACTACATAATTAATAATTTAAATTTTAGGAATAAACCATGTTCAGTGGATAATAGAATATAATTGACATAACGTTAATAAACTTTGTGGTTCTAATACTACATTTACAAGCCCCTCTCACAAATGCCTGCTAAATTTGAATGTAATATTGCTGCTGGTAAGTCTAGCGTATAAAACTGTTTTCTTTTAGTTAAATCAATTCCATCCCAGTAATTTTATTTCGGAATCTCTTCGTTAAACGTAGTCTATAGATCGTTCCATACGTTAAATACAGTGTCCGTCATGCTCCTTGAATTTATGCAAACCTTCGATTTTTGTAGTTTCCTGGATTATTTCTTGCACTTGTTCAGGACGCACTTCGGAAAATAAATTGTATAGTTATAGGACCAGGTTATTTTACTGAAAGGTTTACACTTAGTGACGGGAAGAAGAGTTGTAGAATAAGATGTGAATGGAGTAGCCAGGTCTAACTACCCCTTAAGACACTTTTAGCTTTTGTCTGTTCACAAATGAATAAACTTCAGAGTTCATTCAGTATATTAAAATTTGTGTCGTGTTTTGCTATGCGGTCTAAAAACCTACTATTTGCATAAGTGCAAAACACAACGCTTGCAATAGTTCCTTGCCTGTAAACAATGTGTATTAAAACTTGACCTAATGCTACCATATTATTGCTGAGAGTGGCACACGTTTAGCGTAATTGTTACACATCGTGAACTAGTTTTGCAGTGTAATTACTTTGTTTCCGCACAATTTCACCCAATTGTCGATTTCGTAGGCAACCAGAAGCTTAAATATTCAGCACAAATCTCCTTGAAAGTTAGTACGCACCTATCAATCATAAATAAATCCCACTTTAGTATTTCGAAGCACTTAACAACTACTAATAGCTTGTTTCATCTTATCCGCAATTGACAACTTAGACCATCGGTCGCTGCCGAGAAGTGGCAACGTCGGCCAGAAAACTCCCATAAGAATTACATTGACCTATGCCGCCCGTACTGAATTTGAAGTATGGAACGATCTATAGTAACTAAATTGTCAATTACTAATTAAAAATAGAGCCAATAAAATAGTCTACAATTTTTAAAATAAATTTAAGGACCACAATGGGTTGAAGTCTTCAACAACCTACATTATATGTTTCCTACGGTTGTTGATGTTGTATTATTGTATAATTCGATTTAATATATTTAATATTTAAGTTTATTTGCCAAATAAATTATTGTACCTGGCTGAGATACGAAGCCAAATTAGTTTAACTTTTTGGAATGACATACTTGCTGGGAGTAGTATATGAGGAATCCTACCAGAGAAAAGTTCATTGACGCGAGATATGACTTACTTTGCTGAATTTTTAAAAATGTATTTCATTTTCAGAGCTCTACTTTGCCACACAAATCAGTTAGGGAGCAGTAAAATTTATAACTCTATTAAGATAACAATAATAAAAGTACATCTTTTGCCAGTGACAGTTGCAAGAAGCATTGATAAACTGGTGACAGAACAGCACAGATTTCTTAAGGCATTACTAGCATTATAACGGGAATGCATCCAAAACTTATTTCACACATGCATTGCTTAACTTGATACGTATGACACGTTCAAAATTTGCATTACTTCACGCATGCATTAATAAATGAATAAAACAGTATAGCCGGGAACTCGATTTCGATACCAGAGGCCAAGCTTGGCGAAACAAAAATGGACAGCTTCGGCTTTAAGAATAGCGACTAGCAAATTGACGTTGTTCCACACACTAAGAAGAGGTTTCTCTCATACCTGCATTCAAATAGAGAGTTAGTCGTTAGCATGATTAATTGTGGGATGATATCCAATCTGGTATCGAGATGAAATTCCACGGCACTCAAAGAAACGGGAACGAAATTTCAGATAAGCTTGAGGAGCTTGAGATATCCAACAACATTGTAATTTGCTAAAACTATCCGGTAAGGCTTCCTAAGCAGTTACATTTACGGAACACTGAAAAGCATGCACAGCCTCGCTGCTTGACGTTAGTTAATCGATTCAATCGCACTTTCCTCAATAGCTTGAACTCGAGCGAGGGAAAGTTTGAGGAGATGGATTGCCGACCCCTTCTCGTCTTGCATAAAAAGCAGTAGCAGGGCTAACTTTTAATCTAACCTAGCAACTACACTAGCCAACTCACCATTTCAGCTATATGCACAAGCGCAGAAGCCTTATCTAAGTCAATATTTCATATCGCACCATTTTGGTGGAATAGCAACTGGGAACTTTTTATAGCAATTATTCCACAGGTAAACCAAAGATAACTCGCAAAGAGGTACTAATTCAAGTTTTGGCAACAGTGAAAAAAAGAGCAGTAATGTTCCGTTGAAAGGTTTTGTGCTGAACAGTGCTGCAGAGACGACAGCAAAAGTTAAATATTTATGCAATATGACATAGACAGCTTTTGATGAATAATACCAAGGAACTTACTTTTCTAAGAATGGAAAGTTATGGTTTTTCCACACTGTGAACGCAATGCATATGTATAGATCTAAGACACCACATTCATTTAAATAATTTTACGGATTAATTCTTTTAAATAGAAGAACGTCATGAGCACGTCTGCGGAATTCAAGATGTATCTATTAATTTACTCAATTCGGAACATATAGTAGGTGATTATAAGTAACTCACTCTATATTTGCGCGTTCCATTAAGGAATGGTACCTAATATCAATCATGTTTAGTTATTAAAACTGCTAAAGAACTATTCAGTTGATATGTTCACCCTAATAAACAATTAAAAATTAATATTGCCAATTAATGGCTATGCAGCAACACTTTACTGTAGTAAACATAATAGTCCGTCTTTACATTTACTCATAATTTACTATTAGTGATTACATTATTTATGTGAAAGCAATTTTATTAAGCTACTGTAATCGTGTCTATAGTGACAACATATCCATCTATATAGACTTTTAAGCAGTCCACAATAATTGTCGTTACTTATAGTTAATCAACTATATATTATTTTCAAATGCAAGGTATGAAGTTGATACGAACTCTTAAGTTAAAATTTGATGCTACTATCCAACTGAAGCTTTGCAATAGTGAAATTGAAACTGAAAGCTGGAGAGGTACCTTGGAATTACTACACAATAACGGAAACCTTCAACATTCTATATTAAGACAGGCATGTACAAACTTTTAAAAGCTTAATTTTTCAAGAAAATGTAATAACATATTCAGATACAAACTTAATCTTAAATTTATTATGCTTGTTGTAATTTAGTTTTTTAATATTGCAGACGATTAAATAAGTTTCTTGAAATGTTAACTGAGTCTTGAATTTCAATTAGAGTATATTGCAATTTTAATTTATTATGTGGGGAATAGAAATAATGAGAATCCTCTAATTCCGTAAATAATCAGTAAAATTTATTAGTTATCTGTTCAGTAATAGGCACTCCTCGGAATGAGTAATTGAAACGCCCAGTACATTAACCTTTGTTGTAATTACATTTATCTATTTAATATATTATAGTAATAATTATGTTTACTTTAAATTATAGATTTAACTTCTACGAATTTCAGTTTGCCTTTTAATCATTATTTCGCTTATGAACATTTTATATCGGGTAACAACAATGCAGACAATAATTATTGTAATCAATGAAATTCGCTACTCCAGTAGGTGCAACTTAATTATGCTAAATGGCAGTTGGGTCTGCACATTATACTTAGACTAACAATTTAGCATATCAAGGTTGTAAGCAGTATATCAGTTTTTGAATAAATTAGTAGTTATACATTGAAATTATTCAAATTCTAACACCTGGTGGCAGACCTACATACAACAACAATAAAAATGACTGGGTGTTATAATTCCCACTGCACATAAACTGTTTCAAGTTTTAAATTTCAAGCTATTTCAAAATTATTGTGACACCTTTCTGCAAATTAAATATAAGTTGAAATGAAAAACATGCCAAGATCGGTTAATATAGTTTATAGTTTATTTTTCCATATTCCAGAATAAACGGGATATGTATAATATTTAATATTTATTTTGCCAGATATGATTTAACTACAAAATTGTTGGCACTCATTTTCACACTTTTAGCAGATTTCTAAATTGTGAAGTAATTTCAAATCCTATGATCTATTATACAGTGTATATTAGAACAAACCGACAAATTTCGGGTAGTCGTAGTGGACGTCGAAACATAAAAATATTGCATATAAACGTTATTTTTAAAACCATTCCCGCTGAGTTTCATTCTCCTAAAGAAAAGGGTTAAATTAGGTTTTTGTCATTTTACTAAAACTGGAAAAGAATATTATAATGAAAATTGCCAGATATGTTCTACTAATAGTAGACCTATTTATGGATTGCTTTTTAGTTTTTATATATGTTTTCAAGGGTTTGAAAATGTAACCCTTATAAATGTTTTTATCTTAACTATTTAACGAACCATAACTTTTTTAATTAAAAACTCCTTCAGTACTTCTACTTTTTTCATAAAGCTAATATTTTTCGTTTAAAAAAAATATAATGCATTAGGATGCAAGACATTTTGCTGAATAACTGTGTCGTGGAATATAATGTAAACTGCTAAGTTTTTGTAGCAACACTTTGATTTTTATACAAAATACAATTTTTTACCTATTGTTTCTAGAGTTTTCTGAGTAGTATAGCTAATTGTTTTATGCAATATAATAGGAGTTTGGCTAGAAAACTTAAAAAAATCAAAGTTTTGAAATAAAGGAGACTGTCCGACACTCTCTAAATTATTATCTGTAATTTGCAATTAATAATCGCGATATTTTAACTGGAAAAATAAAGACCACAGCTAAAGTTTTGGATTAATTTGCTTAAATTAATGAACCTAAATTTTACACTACAAATGCCTAAATATTAATTATTCGTAATAGTAAAATCATTTCTTGGTCTATAGCTTTCAATTTGTAATTTGTTTTTTCATGTGAGTGGTGTCTACAATTGGAAATATAATTTTTATAATTGAATATTAACAATTTGTGTCCGAAAATATAAACAACTGAAAACCTAACTAATTACAAGAACTGTGATTATTTTTATGCTAATGTTGGTAAATTAAAGACATTGCTAGTTCTTATTCCAACATGAATAATTTTAATATGATTCGCATACTAATTTAATAAAGAAATGATAGAAACAAGTGGACATGTAAATTAATTTTAATTACGCTCAGTTTATGTAAATATATATTAAATAAATAATTAAAGTTACATAAAATTCAAAAATAGACAGAAAGAAACAATATGTGACGTTAAGAAGTTGATTGCAGTTGATAATTCCTTTTTAATTCAACCACCACCATTATTGAAGCAAATACAGCAAATATTCTAGTTGTAAACTACAGTAAATATTATTAGTCAGTAGCGTAACTAAACCTCCATCCCCTTCCCTTCCAGAAGACTTCTTTATTATTATGACTAAGGCAGTTTCTTATTTTTATCCCAAAGAAAAAAAAAACAAAATATTAGAACAAATGACATTATTTATCCATATCTTTATACAGCAATGATGAATTCAATGAATCCCATTACCAAGGGCGACTTTGGTTCTAATAAGGAATAAATAATAAAATAAATAAATAAAACCATAAGTTCTGCGAGAAGGTTTTAGTTTCGATGATCATCATTCTATTTGTGTGGGTTATGTTTATACAATTATGTCTATTTTTACTTCCTTTTACAGCGGATGAAGTATTGGATTCACTCCAAAAATTCGAAATTGAGTTTTCAACAGATCTTTACGTTTTAGAGTCCCCTGATCCCAAAAAACATCTTTTTATTCATTGGTGTGCCTGTCAGTTTGTGTGTATGTGTGAACAGAATATCTCAAAAATGAAATGAGGTATGAAGTAGAAACTTCATATATAAGTTTTGTGTACTATCTAGATGCGACACCAAGTATGGTGTTTACTCTTGTGATTTTTCAGGTTTTTTTTTCGATTTTGTCAAAATGACTATAACGATTTTTTTTCAAACGTTACATTTTTATTACATTTTTAATGCGTATTAATGTGATATACGTAATTTTTCAGTTAAATACCTCTAAAAACTTTTTTTCAAATTAAATCAATTAGTTCTCTATTTTATACGGTTTCTGTAGAATTTATAATTCTAGGACATTTTTGACGAATACTCAAAAATTAAAAAACAAATTTTTTACTAATTATAAGATCACTGTAAAAGGAAGTTGTGTGCGTGTATCACGCCAGATTTCTACTTCTCCAGTGCATTTCTTTATTCTGGTTCCTGTTACACTTCTTTGCCCATAACTACGTGTATTATCATATCTTTCTACACTTTCGTTTCACATAAATAAGCTTTTATTCATAGAAAGTTCTCGAGTTACAAATTCGTGTATTTTTATATGTATAGTGTTGTGGTTATTCACGTACCCTTCAGGATGTTTAAATTACTTTCCTTACTGTAGATGTTCTGATTTCAGTTTCCTTCTCATACAAGCACAGCAGTTGTAATACTGATGCTACTTTCCATTTTTTTGTATTGCGTCGTTTTTATACATATATAAATTTTCGAAATTCTTGTTTGAACTTCCTAAAAGTTTAGCTTTGAATTTTCCAGTAACTTTAAATGCTTTAATTTTAGGTTAACTTGCTTATACAGCTTCGTATTGCCACAGTAAAAACGGGGGTTTTAAATTAAAAGACACCTTTGCCTTATCGTCTTTGTCTTGTTGGTCTACTCATTGTAATGTGATTTTTTTCTGTTTATTCCAACTAATACAATATCTAGCTTTCCATTCATCTTGGGGGTAACTCAGCAAGCTTAGGTACGTTTAAAATATGCCGAAAAGACGTTTACATAGTTAAAGAGACGTTATTCGTGAACATGAAACGTTAAATTTTAGTCCGTTGATTTTTAGTAATTATTTTTACTGTTTACGTAATTATTACGTTTGTTAAACGTGTTGAGTATGAAGTTTTTTTTTTATGTTTTAAGGCCTTTCGGGATCTTTGCCCATATAGCCTCTTATTTATGCCCTCGTATCAATGGAATTCAACATTTTTTTTCAAGCTAACTATATTTTTATTTTTGAACTAACAATAAACTGCATAAGGATCTTATAGACTTCAAAACTGTTACTGGATAACAGGGTGATGATATCGATTGGCATAGGGGTCTGAATACCTAACAGTTTGTTGTAAAGTACTGTGCGTTCTGCTGTATAATTAGGACATGCAAAGATTAAATGATTTAAATCCGCTACCACTTGATCGCAACTGCAGTAGGGATTGTCGATCATGTTCATTCTGTGAAGATGAGCTGGATAAGTTCCATGGCCTAACTTTATTC
This sequence comes from Agriotes lineatus, assembly GCA_940337035.1. Lineage (NCBI taxonomy): Eukaryota > Metazoa > Arthropoda > Insecta > Coleoptera > Elateridae > Agriotes > Agriotes lineatus. The sequence continues at coordinate 37,247,074 of OW679197.1, read as the reverse complement.
TACAAATCGTAGTGTAGGAGTATCTAGATACGATTTTATTATTCCACCATGGCTTATCATTAATGGTTGGATGTATGAATCCATATTGTGTTGGGTGCAAGGCAATATAATTTCTCCAATGCTCATTCCACTGAACATTTAGTATGTCATGTTTTACTTTTACTAATGCGTCTTCAGTGGTAATTTTTTCTAGAAGTAAATACCCTTCATTTTCCGCCCTCTTAGCGAAACTATCGACTATTTCATTATTTAAAATATTAGCATGCCCTTTCACCCAGTAAAGTCTTACTTCGATATTGCTCTCCTTAAGTATGTTTATTAATTTTTTCATCCTTAATATCACTACGTTGGTCTTTAAAACATGAAGTTTATTAAGCGCGTTTATAGAACGCCGGTATATCTTTGATATTGGGAGCTAAACCCGCAGTTCATGTGATATCAAATGTGTATCAAATGACCTCGATAATTACTAATGTTTACCGTTAGATCAGGTTTTGATTTAACCGTAAATTAAACTTTGCTGCACTGCACCTCCCCATGCTATTATACAAACCCAGATGCACTCCGTAAACTTCCGTTTCCGTCCCACAGCACTAGATGGACGCCATATTAATCGCTCGCTTGCAGTTTTCTAACGGTGCTCGCTTAAAGACTGGCACCGGCATAACGGTCAGCGACTTCCAATGTGTCTCTCATCCTTAAGGAAGTACTACCAATCTCCTGCTTCAGCTCCCAACTGACGCCACTCCTGCCATTAACTTCGGTCAATGCCTTATTGCAGTCATGCTGAACATTGAGAGAGCTTTTTACTCCATGCGGCATGCTGGACTGCTAACCAAACTTTTGGATTTTGATGTTGATCCCTTCTTTGTCCGCAGCATCAATGGCTGTCCCTCCTCAAAACAGCACCAGCTCACAGTCTGTGGTAAAACTTCAAAACCGTTCTTCCCAAGATCCGGGGTTCCACAAGGCTCCATTCTTGCCTCTATGCTCTTTATCACCTTCTTCACCGACATTCCCCATTTGCCCAAATCGAGAGTCCAGATTTTTCAGTACGCAGATGACACCACCATCTAAGTCAAATCCATCAGCAGCACTCGCGCCTACAACCTTCTGTCCCCCTAACTTTTAAAACTCGAATTTTAGTTTGAGCTAGGGGAGAATCAAACCCAACCCGAACAAAACCCAAACCATCTTGTTCAAAAATCCACATCACCATAGCAGACCCTCACTGGATCTCAACAACATCGCCTTTATAACTCTCGATTTGAGCTCTCCACTTCTGTCACTTATCTGAATGTCCATTTCACTTCTACTCTGAGCTGACTCCCCCAGGTTCAAAAATGTCTCGACTCTATCCAGGAGAAGGGGTGCCATTATCATTTGGAGGCTGTCACTTGCGCACCCTCATTCACACATATAAGACTTTTATTCGGCCTATTATTGATTACCGTTTTCTTTTTTGTTTCAGCGCTCTACCACGCTCCAGCATGAAGATGCTAAGGGCAAAGAAGAGGGCCGTAGCCAGGAAGATGCTGCGCCTGAGCTCTGACGAGGTTTGCGACCTCTCCGGCAGCCCCCCTACAGACGGCTGACTTTCCGCAGCCGATTCGTGTAACGAGTGACATATCAGGATCATCATCACCCTCAGAACCCGAGCTTTCCAGATCAGGAAACAATTTTATGCTACCCTAACGTGAACATTAAAATGATGTTCTTACTGATTCTGATAAATTAGAGAAAATCTCTGAAACTTCTTTGTGGCTATTCAATGGCCACGCTATTTGTTTGGTTATTTCACCCCACTGCAAAATGAAACATATTAAAACATGAACGTTTCGGAAGACAAATCTACTGCCGCTATCAATATTAATTAATTAAATTAAAAATGAACAAGGAGAACTTAGCTTATTTATTCAAGATCTAGCAGGTATTTTGTAAACAATAATAGAGAGGTCAGGTAAGCACGTAGTAGCATAGTGGAGTGCTTTCTACAATACAAGCAGGATTCTGATAATATGTATTTGTTTCTGGTATTGTCGAAAAGAACTGATGAGTTTTGTAAAATTATATGAAAACATTGAAAATCCAAAAACATAATAAAAGAATACAAACTTACGCAAATAGGGAAAGGCTAACGCAGAATCATTAGAAACAGTCAAGCCCGTCACCCCTCAACTTCATATTTGAAAGTAGCATGAACTACGATGATGCTCTCTGGTAGGCTGCGTGGATGAAGGCTTAGCTTAGCAACCAGGTGTAAAAGTTCAAATCTGGTAATCATCCAGATCTCTCTCGAAGCGGCGATGGATTTGAACTTACTAATTAAGTTAGCTTTAAGTAAGATTGACGTTTATTGAATGTATATTGTGCGGATGAGCGTATTGGAGCTTAATTTCTGATGTATTTTTCTTAAAAATAATCGTGTGCTTTGGTTTTGTGCTTTCGAAAGCAATGTGGTATATGGATTGCCTATATAATTTTGATGACTTCTAGCATTGCAATTGGCGTTTCTTTTTGAAACTTGTCCTTTTACAACCGTTCCCATTTTTAGAAATTATGGGAGTCTCTTAAGACGTGTTATTGGTGCTTCTATAAATGTTCGTTTAGAAATCGGATTTCTGAAGAATATCGTTTTTGGCTATCTGCACACCACTGGTCAATGTAGAATCTAGCGGTATTTTTGGAAGTAAGTCCACATTTTGGCCATAAGTAATCTTAGGCCATTATCAAGTAACATATCCTTCACGTTATCTTATAAAATCTTTCACAAACCTTCGAATGATGATGGAATCGTCTTGGAATCCTCCATCTGTTCGGTTGCAGTTGCACGCTGGGGAAAAACCATCTGTCATTTACAAATTTCACTTCCATTATTTAATATTTTTAATTTATGCTGAATTTTTCTATTAGTAAAATAGTAAACTAGCCAAATTTCAGTGATGTCCGCATTTATATGGCGCTTGGATAAGAGCTTCCTTCTGATTGCATCCATTCGATGAGGCCTTGTCGTGCAATCGAATACGCGAACAGCTTTATTAAGAATTTCTTGAATACTAGGTGATGCTTTTTCAAGTAGTGTTTGCATAATTACAGTATACTATTTGGTCATTGATTCTTTTGTAGTAAATAGTAATTATAATATTAATTTGAATCTGAAATATTAATGTGAATTCTGGGCTCGTCTTGAATCTAACGACTAGGGTTACTTGTATAATAATAGGTTGTAGCTGACCTGTTTATCTGAATACCAAATTTGTTTTGTATATAATGAATTTGATATTATTTACACATTACCGGCATTTTTAAATATATTTTGTTGAACCACCTACGTATGGTACTTTTACTGATGCTAGATTCATAAATTTCATTTATTAAAGCATAGTAATTTCAATTTTATTTCATTTCGCTAACCTCCCTTACGACTACGGCCTAAAATTGCCCATACGGTTGAGGTGGCCAGAGGTGTGTGCTAATCCAAAAATTGCAAAAATGGGACATGTAGTTTAGCTCTCAAACTTCGAGGTAAAAACAAGGAAAAAGAGGTGTGTTCCCTATTAATTGAAAATGTAATTTATTTTGATCTTGTCATCCATATTTGAGTTAAAATAATCGTAGGAGATTGATTTTGGTTATTTGAGCTTCTTTTAGCCTCCTCTCCTCACCTAGCTGCATAATAAACAGAGGGTAAAATCTGGTCTTTGATGGAGGCGCCCAAAAAATTGCATTTACACATGTTATTACTCGAGATATTTTAAAGAGCAAACTTAACGATAATGTTAATGGGCCTATTAAGTGCCTTATCGGCTTTCGCTTTCAAAACGCCGCGGCTAATTACGTTGCATCTGTAAACCAAGAGCATAAGTGGCTGAACGGTGCTTTTTGGCGCACATGTTCCTCAAGATAGCCAAAGCAGCGACCTTGCGATAAGCGGCGGCTGGTGAACCAAATTTGGACCTGGCCGGTGAACCGCGGCCGATTTGTATCTATTTATTGGAATTTATAGGGATTGGAAAACACTTGTTTCTTTATCTCAATAAATTATTATGGCTACATCCGAACACGATAAGTTCGGTTCGTTCTGTACCGTTAAAGACAGAATTGTGTTAACACGAGGTCGCAACAAGAAATATATTTCCTTATCACAGAACAACTTGTTCGCCTAGCCTACTAGATCCTCGTTATTTATCGATTGCTTCTAGCGCGCCGAATTTAATTCGAAATTAGACGCAAAGCAGAGCCGAGCCGTGGAATTTTTCTTGTTACTTGCCAAGCCGAGCGTGCGCGTTTTTATGCAAAGAGCATGTCGTACAAGCAAATAAAGCAAAAGCCGACTTATGCGCGGCGTCACTACGGCTGCAAAAGGCCATCTGATAGTTTTCAGGTGCTCGGGCCCGAATATAAGACTTCATTGAATTCCTGTAAAAATGGTCTGAATTATTTTGACGCATTCGCTTCTTAGCCCACACAGACATTGTTCTTAGGGCTCGCTCGGGAATAAATTATTAGAGTCGCTAGTTATCTGCCTGCGCACAAAACTCAGCTAGAAGTTTAAATGGAGTTGCTTAAGATATAATTTGAATACTTGCATAATAGCTTCGGATAAGTCGAAACAAAACCTTTGAAATATCTAAAGTGATGAAAATTGAGTAAAACTTGCAAGTTTAATCATAGCAGGACTGATCTGTTCTGTTAACTCGAAAGAAAGCACATTTTTCATTTTTGAGATTATGACACGTGCAACTAACAATTGTTCAACATTTTCTATATTTTTTGTCAAAAAAACGAAGCACCTCTGAAGTATTAGTTGGCCTTAAAGTGAATAAAATATTTGGATATATCTGTAAATTCAAACGCATTGTTCAAAAGTTGTACCTTGCAGTATTAGTAAAAAAGTAGGCTGTTTACTTTATTCTTTATTATGGAACTCAGGACAGACTGTAATTTAAAATCGTTATAACTTTTTATGGTAAACTCAATTTAGATATTGCTCATTTACTTTAGACATCAATTGACGAAGATGACATTTGTTGGTATCGACGTATGTTTGTTATGATCATTTTCAACATATTGACATGAGAGTATGTAAGATGATTGCGAAGGCTTTGACGGCGATTGTCATTACGTAATAAACGACTTCCGGTATTGGACCGTGCCATTACTGAGATCGCAGGACTCAACGTTTCGCCCACTTTCGTAAGGAGCATCAAGAGAAGAAGCAAAAGAGCACGGTAACTCAACGTGTAAACCTACTCTACTTTATGAATAATCTAAACATGATAATCGTTACTAAAAAACTAGAACAACAGCGTTGCTAGGTCGAGCCTCGTGTCATCATCAGCCATCACTGCGATACTGGCTATTAGATTATTTGCAATGAAACTGTATTATCTGCAAATCCCCATTCTTCTTTAGTGAAAATATTTGCAAAGCCATTGAGATTTACAAACACACTAATAGTCTCATTCGAGAAAAAGGCCTTTTCCTTCCCTTCATGTGAAAAATGCAAATTTCTAAACCACGCCCACTTCACTCAACCGTGACAACATTTGCCTATAAATTTCGCCTTTATCTGTAAGGACAATTATTGCATTTAGCGCTTTTCCGCATTTTTCCGATTTTGTATTCTAAATTTTAGTACTTTTCCTATTTCATTTCCGCCCAAATTGAAAATTTAGTTACGTTTCAAAACCCAATTTCGTTCATTGACGTCTCCCGGCGTATTTTATGATCGTCAGTTTAAATTCAGATGTGTTTGCTTGCCGCATGGATGACGTAGGTCGGCTTCTCGTATTTTAATTTCTTTTCGAGGCCGGAGCGTCGTCCGTCGTTTGCTGGGGTTTCCCAGTTTTGGGCGAGGAAGTTGCCCAACATGAGGCATTTCTTGCGTTCTTACATGAGTTAGACAGAGATAAAATTAAGTAGCGCTTGCGATCTTTCCTTGGCTTTAACATGCTATCGCCTGAGTTCAACAAGTCAACAGGTGATAGTTTTGTTCCACTACGCCGGTGAAGCTGAATGTGTGTTGTCGGTCAAGTCTTGGTCATCTAAGTGACGTTTTGTGTAATTATTAGCGGAGGCATTCCTGTAGTGCGGAGTTGGCAGCTCAGAGTCGACGCCTTGGGCGGATCTTTAAATGGGAACGTTGTTTGTGTTTATTTGTTGTTAATGACGTTTCGTGTACCGTACCGTAACCCTTGCCTATTAATTGCGTTCTTCATTTTACCCTCTGGGGATATAACACCGTCCAAACTCACTTGACACATCGCGCCCTATGCCGTTTGCCGCAGTTCTTCAAACATTTTGAAGCAGTTGCTTGGACACCATTTGCAGCTCCGCTGGACATCATCCTAGCAAGCTGAAACCCTACACAGGTACTGTGTTTTGTTGTAGCAATTTTATAGCGCACATTGCCCAATGAAAAGTGATTTCTGAAGTGTTGCCATTTCATGCAGCGTGACTGATAACTTAAAATTAAGCGTTTGAATTGTTATTGATCTAAGAATTTACCCTCAATATTTATTGTTTAAAAGTAGCTTCTTGGTGCAACTTAAAGTTGTTACCATTTTTAATTCATTTATATCGTTTGCTTTTAATTTTACCGCCTGTATTTATGTTAAACGTTGCGAAATTAATAACACTAACCTTTTATTTAGTATTTCATTTGATTTTATTGGTTCATATACATATTTCTACGTTAATATAGTTTATTTTCAATTAGTTGTGCTCTTCTTTAGTAGAATTATGATGTTTGTATGTGTTATTTTGTGATGTAAAGGGATTCACACAGCTGTAAGCAAATGCAAGTTAAGGTAAGTTCAACCCAGCTGTTCGTGGATCGTCGCTCCAGCACTGCCAACGTTAAATCAGAAAACTTGGGTTCATTGCGTCCACTTTCTCGGTGAGTCTACCTGTGTTTTTCCCGATTTAGTAAAGTGGTGGAGGCTAGCATTTAACATCTTTATTTCGTTTACCGGATTGTAGCCCTAATTAAGGTCGTAAAGAACCCCCCTTCTCCATTGAGTGTTAGCCGGCAACCTTTGTTACAACCTATCGTAACGTAATTGGGGCAACGGATCCGAGGAATTTCCCGATTTGTGTTGTTTCATGTCGAAACATCGCTTTCGCCGTGCAACCCTCCTTGTGATGGTTAGAAGAGTTTCACCTCTAGCGAGGTTTACACGTTGAGTTACAGTGTTCTTCTATCCCTTCTTTTTCAAAAGAGTTTCGCCTCTAGCGCAGTTTACACGTTGAGTTACCTTGCCCTTTTACTTTTCCCGGATGAAGCCCCTTACAAAAATAGGCGAAACGTTGACTCCTTAAATTTCAATAATGACACGGTCCAATCCCGGAAGCCATTTGTTACGTAATGGCGGTATGTGAAATGTAAAATAAACAAAATATAACATTTCCTAAGGACATACATTTGACGATATACAAATAATTTGAAGCAAATATTTTTAAAACTTAGTTCGGATTTAGAGACTCCATGGAAACACGTGAAGCAGTGTTTGCACTACAGGTCCTAGTGCAGAGATGTAAGGACATGAGCCATGGCGCGTACATCTGTTTCATAGACTACAGTAAAGCCTTCGATAAAATCAGATATATAGCAAGCTAATCGAGATACTAATGACATGAGGAATCGATAGCAAAGACATACGAATAATCGCTAACCTTTACTGGGAACAGACGGCGGCAGTATTAGTGGACAACAGCACATCGAACAAAATTGAAATCAAGAGAGGAGTACGACAAAGATGCGTCCTCTCCCCGACATTATTTAGTCTTTACTCTGAAGGCATTTTCCGAGAGGCACTGGAAGGACAACCTGGAATCAAAGTAAACGGCGAAAATATCAACAATATCAGATACATGGACGATGCTTCTTCTGTCGCTAACTCCGTAGGCGAGCTTCAGAACCTTATAACGAGAGTAAAACAACTATCGGAGCAATATGGCCCAGAGCTAAACGTCACAAAAATCAAATATATGGTGGTGACAAAATCAGAAAATCCGCAACGAGGAATATTATATGTAAATGGTCGAGCAGTATAACAAGTGAGAACTTATCAATACTTGGGAAGCACCGTGTATGACAGCTGGGATTACCGGGGCGAAGTACTATGCCCCATTGAAAAGCAAGGGCCGCTTTTGCAAAAATGAAAAGATTCTTTTTAGCCAAAGACCTCAATCTAAAACTGAAAATAAGGATGGCAGAATGTTATGTGTTGTCTCTTCTCCTCTATGGTGCAGAAGCCTGGACAAGAAATAAAGAAATCACGGATAGGCTAACTGCTTTCGAAATGTGGATATACAGACGAATACTTAAAGCACCGTACACCGCCCATGAAACAAACGAGGAAGTGCTGAAGAAACTGGGCGAGGAACGAGAAATATTGAACACGGAAAAGATCCGCAAACTCGAATACCTCGGACATGTGATGAGAAATAATAAATACCGCGTCTTACAACTCATACTACAGGGCAAATTAGAAGCAAAGGGAGGTCCAGGAAGAAGACGGCATTCCTGGCTGAAAAACCTCAGAAATTGGTACGGCTTCACGTCAATAGAGCTGTTCAGACTAACCGCCAACAAATTGAGAGTAGCCATGCTGATCGCCAATGTTCGGAACGGTTAAGGCACCATGAGAAGAAGAAGAAAATCTGACTGGACTTCTTTGTCGACAGTTATTGCAGCTCTTTTGTTGAAAATAACGGTTGTCTAAAAACGGGTTAAGAGTGCTTTCAAAAATTTAGCAAGCGCATGCCTAACCTATTTCAAATATTTTTGACACTAGCAATTTGTAGTAACATACAGTTGTACTAAAGATGGAACTATAATCAGTGGTTTTAATTCTAATTTTGACATTGAATGCTGATATATAAAGCCAATGACGTATACTTTTATAATAAAAATTAGTGGTGTCATAATTTATTTCAAGGGTTATTTATTTCACATACGCCGAGGTAAATAATTATAAATTCTAAAATTGGGCTGATTTTCAAAATTCTGTAACTATTGCCCTAATAAACAACATGAATAGCTAATCGTAATCTAACTATATACTAAACCACAGTCTGATATCTATTTAACCGTAAGAATTTAAGCATGTAAATTCAAGAAAAATGGTTTCTAGAAAGTAGTTATTGTAAAATATCCATACCATTTCGGTAAAATTGTTTGGAACTGCTTTGGAGGTTGGCTTAGTATCACATCATGACCATATGTGTTCAGTATCAGATCAATAACACCCCACCGTTGTTTTTTTTGTACTCCCACCATAAAAATGAATTACATTTTGTTTTAAATATTCCTCCCCTCCAGACCTACATACATTTGAAGTGGGTGGATTATTAACAAGGGTGGAATGGCAGTGAGTATAATTCACGTTTACCATCCAATGCAATTAAGGCAGATGAAGTTGATGCCACCTACTTAAAGATTGCCACCTTCATGTCTAAAAAGCAAAAATTCTTCAGAATATCTAGTACATAATACAGCAAATCTGTTACTATAATTTTTACTTTCCTCTGCTGATGTGTAGGGTCCAGCGCCGGGCTTAGACCCGTAGAATAGTCCTAAGGTATGGCCTGCCTGGCGTAAGAGGCGACTTAAAAGGACGGCACACACATTTACACCTACACCCAATAAACACACCTACACAAAATGTACACGGAGGCGGGAGAAACCGGTATCTCTGTTTTTCAGGAAGTATCGAGGCGGGGCCCTGGTTAGGTTGATCTGGCAGTGGTAGCTGGCTTCGAATCCAGGTACTTCACACCTGGGCCGACGGGTAGTATAGGGGTCCACCCTTGCCTAACCAGCGTAGGAGGCTGCCACTTCAACCGTCGAAAAATCCCGTGGTATGTAGTAGTGCCAGGTGGTTCCTGGAATAGGGCCCTGCTGCGTATCTCGGAGGGCTTCGTCAGCGACGGCCCAGACGTCCTAATCGGGACCAGCTCTGCCGAGATAGTTCGCGGAAACTGGTACACGGAGGACACTAACTCCAAAGCAATCATTCATATCACTTCACGCACACTAACACAGAACAAGCACAAACATAAACAAAATACACACCATCCCTAAAATGCAAAAACCAACATGGAAGAATAAATAATGGACCACGATTCCAACGTGCCACAAAACCCGGAGCACCCTAGCTCCAAAAAACTAACAGAGGAACTGCTTCTCGGGTCATCCGGCAGCGACTAGCGTTTCCCCCATGTATAAAGCGGCTAGGGAGGTCCGTCGCAAATTGAAGCGAAAGGAAAATAAGAGGAAGGCCAGAACGGTTAAAAGGCGAGAAGAGAGGACAAAACGGAGGGAACTGCGGGAAGGCCAGGATCCATCTGCCCAAGCAAGCCAGGCAGAACACTCCTCCAAGGAAGCGGCTGACAAGAGTCCTAGGGAAGCAAGTCTCACGACACCTCAGCAAGATGGCTGCCGGAGACTTGGACACCGCACAGTGTCGAGGGAGTTACCTTTGTCCCAACAAGGGCATCGGAGGCACCATGACCAGAGATTGTGGGTTTCTGGCTTAGAAGCCAAGAGGAGGTTGCGATGTAGAACCGCTCACTAAGAGTGAAGCAATGGAGGCATGTCCACACGACAGGAGGGTCAGGAGAGTGGTTCTTGGCCTTCATGGTCAGCGGAGATACTGTCCGAACTTTGGAGAAGCCTGGGTGGCAGCTCTACTACCAGTTGGTAACTCTCGCACTGCGAAGGGTGCCGACGTGGAGCGGAGCAGTCCGCCAGGACTCTTCTGAGGCCGGCGTGTCAAAGCAGGCCAAGAAGGACGACTGAAAGGACCACATATCCCGCACCTCCACATAATGAATTTACTGCGGGTAAGTAAGATCAATCTTCAGCAAAGTAGGGGCGCTAGGGAAGAGCTAATGGGAGCCCTAACTGTCAGGAGAGAAATAGTCGTCATTCAAGAACCGTATATTGACAGGAATAAGGTCAGGGGACTGAGGATGGCCAAATACGATGTAGTGGTTGGCAAGGAAGTGGATGATCGACCCAGAACTTGTATCATAGTGTCCAGGAATCTCAGCATGGTACCACTACCGCAGCTAGGAACCAAGGACCTCACTGCAGCGTTTCTGGAGCATCAGGTAGGTAGTAGAAACCATAAGATAGTAGTAGGAAGCGGGTACTTTCCCTCAGATAACGCGCGCATACCTACGGAGGAATTCGAACGCTTAATATCGTTTGCAAGAGATAAAGGTCTTCCGGTAATAGTCGGATGTGACGCCAATGCGGTGTGGGGGAGCTCAGACATTAAACCTCGGGTCGAAACCTTACTAGAATATTAGGCTTCCACGGATCTTAACATATGAACAAAGGTACAGAGCCCAGTTTGTCAGTAGCATACGAAATGAGGTAATTGACATTACAGTGGCCTATAGTTGTTTTTCAATCAATATTAAAAACTGGAAAGTGACGTCGGATATCGTGACATCTGATCATCGTATGATTCAAATGGAAATGAATTCTGACAACGCTCTGGAAATTCCCTACCGGAACCCCAGGGCAATAGACTGAAAGTTATCGTTCCAGTCTCGTTCGCCAAGGATGTAGAGCAACTGGCAAGTAAAATTGTCTCAGCTTATGAGGAGGCTTGTCCTCTTAAGGAGGCTCTAGTTTGTAGGGTACTATGGTGGACCGGCACTCTATCCGATCTGCGCAAGGAATCCAGGTAAACCTTTAATCGAGCTATCAGAGAAGGGACACAGACCTCCTGGGACACTTTCAAAACGGCCAGAAATAAATGTAAAAATGAGTTGAGGAGCAGCAAAAGATCGAGTTGGCAGAAATACTGTGCGGAGTTAAGCTCAGTATCAGACCCTGCCAGACTAATGACAATCTTAAGCCGCAAAACTAGTCAAGCAGTTGGAGCGTTAAAAAAGGCCGATGGGATATGTCCAGCATCAAGAGAGGAGTCTTTACAACCCCTGTTGGAATTCCGCTTTCCACGAGACGGCGCCATCCAATTAGCACCCATAGCAGAACAGAAACAAGTTCCTATAAATAACTGGCAGTTCGCTGAGGGGATTATAACGGAAAGTGCAGTCACATGGGCAGTACAGCGGTTCGACTCCTTTAAGTCACCGGGGCCAGATGGGATCTTCCCAGCATTGCTTCAGAAAGGCCTGGCTATCCTTCTGCCAAGTATAGTAAGGGTATATAGGGCCATCGTAGCAATGGGATGGGTCCCAGAACAGTGGAAGGCGGCCAGAGTCGTCTTTATTCCCAAGACGGGAAGGGAGGACTACACAACTGCCCATTGCTCTTACATTCTTTCTTTTAAAGACCTTAGAAAGGATTATTGATAGGCATCTAATGGAAAGGGTAATAACAGCATATACATTTCACAGGAACCAGCAAGCATACAGACGTGGAATATCGACCGAAACTGCACTCCACGCTGCCGTGCAGAAGGTCGAAGGGGCACTACACTACAGGCAAGTGGCCCTTGCAGTACTTTTTGACATTGAAGGCAATAACAGCTACAATATGTCAAGCCTTACAGGCCAGGGAAGTCCCTCCCGTTTTGGTCAGTCGGGTGAGAACAACACTGGAGCAAAGAACCGTTATGGCAAACCTAGAGGACTGCTCAGTGAGGGCCAGGGTGATGGGAGGTTGCCCGCCAGGCAGTTGCCTCTTACCTCACTTATGGTGTCTTATAATAGACGGTCTCGTTGGATGCCTAACGGCAGAGGGCTTCTATGTGCAAGCGTACGCAGATGATGGACTGGTACTTGTTACTGGCAGGTTCCTAAACGTCGTCTGCGATGGAATGCAGGTAGCCTGCAGGATCATTGAAAGATGGTGTGAAGAGAAAGGTCTGTCGGTAATCCCACTAAAGACTGAGATCATTCTCGTTACAAAAAGACGAAAACTTCAGGGCCTGAGGATACCCATAATGTAGGGAAAACCACTTGCATTATTGCAAGAGGTCAAGTACCTGGGGGTAATCCTCGACAGCAAACTAAGTTGGAGGTCGCATGTCGACAGGACGGTGAACAAGTCAACAGCGACTTTATGGCAAGTGCGCAGAGCAATAGGCACAAACTGGGCGATAAACCCCAACATTCTGCACTGGCTCTACACATTGGTTGTAAGGCCAAGAGTTCACTATGGCTCAGTGGTCTGGTGGCCTAGTGTAGAGTGCCGCAGTATTTTCGTAAGATTGGCAAAGGTCCAACAACTAGCCTATCTCGGAATTACAGGGGCAACGAGGACAACCCCAACGGCAGCACTTGAAGTAATATTGGGACTCCTGGGCCTTGAAATACCTCTATCAGCCTACAGGGTAACCGAAGCAGAGGATCGGCTAGGGTTAGAAAAAGGATACACTCTCACTATCCCAACAAGGGAACAGTGGGAGCAAGAAACGGTTAAGCTCCAGTCGAATGCCTTGATATGCTACACGGATGGTTCTCGAGTGGCGGAAAGGCAATCTTCTGGAGCAGGAATTTATATGGAAGGCCGAGGGGTATAAGAAAACTATGTTTTAGGAATATTCACCACGGTATTCCAAGCAGAAGTTTATGCCATCCTATCGGTGGCAACAAGGAACTAGGTCAGGATATCGCCAGAGCAAAAAATTTATATTTGCTCTGATAGCCAAGCTGCACTAAAAGCAATCTTCTCAGCCAGGACAAGATCAGCCCTTGTCCAGGAATGCGGAGACGCTTTAGCTGAATAGGGCAACGAGAAGGCTGACGAACTAACTAAACTCGGAGCCGGGGAAACTTGTTTTGGACCGGAACCCCTTCTGGGTATGACAAGCCAGCAGGTCTCAGCAACCCTAACGGAGTGGGCCTACAAGACCAACGAGGAAAAGTGGAAAGGATGCAGGGGCTGTCGTCAGGAAAAGTACGACATAGCAGGATTTGATTTAAAGAAATCGGCCTGGCTAATGGGAAGGAGCTGAAGAGCCATACCTAAATCTTTTAATAGGGGTCTTGACAGGCTGCTGTAAACTAAAAAGACACCTAGCACTGATAGGAGTAGAGGTAGATCCCATTTTCCGAAGATGTGGGAGGGATGAGGAAACGTCCTTTCACTACTTGTGACTGAGGTATAGAACCATTGGAGTACCTACGCTTCGAATAGACGAGTTGAACTCCCTATCTTGGGCCGATATTCTGATCTTCATTAGAAAATCAGGAAGGTTTAAGCAGGGAGAAGAGCGCATCGAAGAGGACGATAATGAAGATGGTTGAGGGGATGGCAGGGGGTTGGAAAAAGGGGCCTATGGTGGCCCACTTGCTAGAGTTCGGTCTCCCCACAACTACAACACCGTATGATCGAAAACTTTTAACGTCCAGAGCGCTGTGGATTTTTTTAAATTAAATTTATGTTGGCAGTGATGAGTAAAGTTACTTAATAATATAACCTATACAATTTTGACAGATAAACTTAACTTTTACAGGATGTTTAATGCCGATCACTAGGTGGTTCTGTGTATGGAAAATGCAGCAAACCACTTTGAATTGCTGTAGTTTTTGTTACTAATATGTTTCTGTATTCAAAAAGAATGTTTGTATTTGTTGAAATGACAATCCTGAAATAACCTTAAACTGACAGATATAACATTCCAATGTGACTTTTACTACCACGACTGCCAACAAAAAATTTGGAAAAAATAATTCCACAGCCCTCTAGACGTTGAAAGTTTTCGATCATGCTGTACTACTACTTCCCTCATCTGAAAGACGAAGTATGTGTTGCAATCGGGAAAAATCACCTTCCGAGATTTCTTGAGATCTTCAGGGTAAAAGTTCAAGGTAATTTCAATTCCCCCAACTGGGGGCGGGCTGTTATAGGGACCTTGCGTCCCTCTTCAGACAACAACGGGAATTATAGGATGGGCGAAGAAAGGAGGGTGGAGAATGGAAGAAAGGTAGGCCAGGAAACGTGGAGAAGTACTGCCCCGGCATTCGCCTCAGAGAGGGTGCTCTGTTGACTCAGGAAAACCACCTAAAAACCTGAATTAGAGCAGACGGACGCGGGAATCGAACTACTGATTTCATTTGTTATTATTTTGTGTATATGCCACTATTACTTTCCAATTTCTTCCATTGTAGCTCCTTCTTTAATTCTTGAATTTTTGTTTTCGCTAATATCTGTTTTTATTTGCTGCTGAATTTGATTGTCGTTTAACATTTCAAAATTTTATCGTGTCTTGGATTTTCCTTTTTTCAATCTAAGTTTAAGTACTGAAACTATTGCATAATGGTGAGAGATCCCATCGGTCCCAGTATGTCCTAACGGAGTTTACAGCATTAATATACTTCCGGTTTATGAGAATATAGTTTATTTAATTTTCTACAATTTTTCCGTTGTATGCCCAGGTGATGTCCATGTCCGTATAGACAGGCGTCCTTTAGATAGCTTAAATCAAAATTAGTGACAATGAAATGTTTAACTTAACAGAATGCAATCATTCCCTCTTGGTCTTCTGTTATTGTTACCTAATCCATATATGTCAAAAATTTTGCATTAAACTCACCTAAAGTTGGAGTTATATACTGACTTTTGCTTTTCTTCTTGTTGCTAATACAATTCTTCAATTTAATTGTCTAACTTTTCGGCTGTTTGCATAGATTTCTGAGTCGTGTTAATTTGTGCAGTAGTATATTTAAGTTTTATCATCTCTCAGATTACTGTACCACATCCAAAAAAGGTTTTCGCACATATCATTTAACAATGAAGGGATAACCGTATCTATTATTGGCATCATTTTGTCCTAAGAAATACATAATTCCGTTGTTAATGGCATATTCAGTACATCCAAGCCAGTGAACATCACTTATACCTAATGTCTTTCGGGCTCGGTAGCTCAGTATTTATGCATTGTCACTACTGATAGAAGGTCTCAAGTTCGATTCCCGGTCCGGGTGACGTTTCTAAAAATAAAAGATGTCGATACAAGGCTCTACAGAATGCCATCATTCGGAAGTGATATAATACGGGAGGGGGGGGGGGCATGTTACCAGGATGTATAGCATACAAAACATTGGAACTCCTTAGGCTCGGTCAAATTTTTAAGTACGACTTTGACCATATGACCACAGCATTCGGTGTCTAAGATACCTGGTTTTTCACAACAAACAAACCTAATATGTCTGAGTCTCAATTTCAGCAGCTATATTGTGAAATATAAACGTCTCCAAGTTGAGCATCGTACAGCTCCCCTACTAAATCACCTAATGAAGTGAATCTCGGGATCATTGTTGAAGACACATTGTAAAATATGGATACCAAAAATGGCATCATTCAGAGAACAACTGGATACCAAGTATTACACAAGTTTGTTGAAAAATACTTGAACAGGAAACTAATTAAATCTCAAGATATTTCGTCCCAAGATTCTTCTATCTTTGCCCGCATTTTGAACACACTAAATCTAGTATGTGATGAAGGACCACAAAATTCACCTGATGTAAATGCATTGGAGTACTGTATCTGGGACGCTCTTCAAGAACTGGTTTATTTCCAGCGTAGAATACCATTTGAAACACTGAATGAATTGCGGGCAAAGATAGAAGAATCTTGGGACGAAATATCTTGAGATTTAATTAGAGAAAATCGATTTTTCCATTTAATAAAAGGTTAAGAGCAGTGCACACGCAAAATGGAGGGCCAATACAGCATATTTTTTAAATAAGTTGTAGTAGCTTCTTTACCTAGATTTTAACTAGCTAAATAAGTACGCTTTTAAAAGCATTTTTTCAGTGTAATTTTTAGAAAGTGATGGTTTTGTTACTATTTGGAATAAATGATTTAAATTTTGCGTATATCATTTTTTATTCTTCGTTTACTAGCTCTGAAAATCTCGAACGTGTATTTCTACTATAACATGAGTTGTCAGACCTCAAACAGGGGTCTTTTTTTTATCCATCCGGTATATAGATTAACAATGCACTATTGTGAGTCTGGACACATCATTACGGCTCCTGACCGTTTTCATCGTCAAATAAATTGTTCACTTAAAGCCAAAGAAAAGCTGCTCGATTTTCAAAACATTTCGAATGCGATTAAAATTTAGCTTCTAGAGTGAATATTATTCAGATAGACTTACAGAACTATTTGAAGTAGAAAGATTATACTTTGCAGTACAAGTTGAACAAAATCAGCCCGAGACCGTACTAACTCTAAATATGGAAGTCACTTTGTAAAAGGTAAAAATACTGTGTCGTATAAAACTAGCATCGAACTGCTCCAATTGAAGCAAACTTTATTGGTGCAAAATACATGAAGCCAGGTATTAAATAAGTAAGTTTATCAAAGCTTTGCGCAGTTATGCCTGAAAACTGAATGCATTTTTGGAAAATTGTCCTACTGCCCCAGTTGTTTCCCAAAGCAAAGATGTGGATGAATAAATATTTTTTTAAATTAACTCGTAATTTAAAACCAAGAGATACGACTTTTGAGCAATTGTAATTGCAACATTAACACTTAAGGGCTAACTATCAAAAATCACGCTTAAAGGAAGTTGTGCAAAATCAATTAACGAAATGACAAAACGCAATATTCCGATGTTTTGTACCATGCTAGATTCACAAATATTATTTTTAATATCTAAAATTTCAAATTATTTCAAAATTGTGGAGTTAACATGACAGTGCTGAACCCCAGTAACTAGCTACACTACCATGATTTCTTAAATCACAACAAAATATAAAACACGATTTAAATGTAACGTATAGCACTCAAGATATTCTCAGAGAGCTAAAGACAAAGAAAAGCACAAGTACGTTCAGCGAAACGCTTAAAAGCTTCATAAACTACTATTTATTACAAATAGGCTCGAGTACGTCTTAAGTATACTGGAGCTAATAAAAAACGAGCCAAATGGCATCCAGAGCGTTATTTTCATGCCAAAGTATAAAAATGAGCATTCTAGTTTTATTAGCTAGAATATGGAATAAGCAATCATTTCTTGTCGCATATATTCACTCGTATGCCCATTGCTTGCTGGGTTATTGGCGTTCTTGGCTAATAAGTTTATGCAGCGCGCTGGGGAAATGTCAAACGGCCATGTCGCTTTTCTTATTTAAATATTGGCCCAAGCTGGTAATTCCTAACCTTTTATTGTTTTATTTAACGAGGACAAAGGTGCATATATTTTATGCGTAATATGCTTCAGAATAACGCCCAATTTATGTGCTATAATTAAATATCACAGCTTAAAGGTTAATCGTAATTTTTATTTAGCCATTGCGAAAAGGTCAGGGAATTTTGAGGCATGAAGTTGAAGTAAATATTTAAAATACTAGTAATTAGTTTTCCAGTTTTATGCAATCAGAAATGCGCACTTGTAAGTTGGCAATTGTTTGTCAATATTCCGTTTCCCTAGCTTTGCATTTGCTTTCGTTTTCTTCATTTTGATGGATAGAAACAAATCATGATTACTTCGACACGAAGTGTACGAAGTATTGAAATTCCTTCATATCGAAAACCACTCTGAGTCAAATATCTCTAAAATTCGAGCCAACCGACTAATGAACCCACTATATCAAATCTCCGTCTTGGCGGTGCGGATCTTTTGGTGAAGATCCCAGCCCACTAGATCAATCCCCCGTATTGGGGGGTGCCTAAACGTGCTGTGCGGGGATGTATGTTCGTATGTGTACACGATTCCGGTCGCCAGGAACCTTCCTGAAGTCTTGAATCGTTTTCATACGATAGGTCCTCCGAAAATGAGGGCAACATCAACTATTGAGCTATGGTCGTCGGCAAATTTTTTTTTTTTTTAATAAATAACTGGTGCATAGCATTTCATTGTATTAGCGAAACGGACTGATGCTGAGTATCGAAGTATTCTTGGAAAGCACGGAAGGGCGCTTTTCTTGGGTGGGGGGTACCGTATATTTTAAAATTTCGAATCGGCACAATAGCGGGGTAGAGCTAAAAACCCAAACGGAGAAATTGTTCGTATAGGTATATAGATGTTAGTAACGGGTGTTCATAAACAGTCGTCATCCCAGTAGGTTTTGACTTCAGAAACGTATGTCTATTAAAATTGAGAAAAGATGCGCTATGACAGTACTCAATGACGTTTCATTGTGTTGCACGAATTAATCAAAGACATAAAATTTTGTTTTTCAAAGCAACTGGGATGACGACTGTTTATGAACACCCGTTATATCAAAACCCATAGATAACATAAAAGAATATTTGCTTTTACGATTTAAAACTAGGTGATCAACTAATCCTCGAAAACTAGCTATACATATAAAGATCATTCATTTAACACTTTGTTGCCTGACTGTTGAAGCATAATTCAAAGATTTCGGCCATGGTAACTGCACTGTCTTGTTGGAAGAGAACCTTCTTCTTGGCCACATGGGGTCGATTTAATTCAAAACGTCGTTGAAACGGCCCGATAAGTTGAAATAATATGCGCCGTTGATTGCTTTCCCCTTTTTAAGACAATCGATGTGGATGATGCCGTTTGTATCCCGAAAAACTGTGGCTTTGTTGGCTGACAAAACAGCCTTAGCTTTCTTCGGCGCAGGTTCGCCAGTAGATATCCACTGTTTTGAATGTTCCTTGGTCTCTGGTATATAGTGCTGGATCCATGTTTCATCCACCCTTATGAAACGACGCAACAACTCAAATTTTTTTGTGCTTGAACATTGCCGAATCGGCCTCTGAGGTTGTCACACATGTGCGTTCGACGATTGTGAGCAAACGCGGCACCCATCGCGCGGATAGCTATTTCATATCCAAATGTTCATCAGAGATACGTACGACCTCCGTTATCGCATGGAGTTTCACTATGCGGTCATTCATTAGAATATCATGGTTTTTGGCAATGATTTTTGGTGTGGTGTTATTTGGGCATATTGAACGTTCGCGATTACTCGTGTTTGTACGACCACAACGAAAACCAGTAAACAACTTATAAATCATTTTAGTCGATGGTGTAGAGTCCCCATCATATTTCTCAAACTTTGTTCTGGTTTCCATGCAAAAAGTAATGTTTAATCAACACACGAAGTAAACTTTTTTCATATTTGCAAAAATATGAGAGGTTGTCTGCTTTCGCTGACTGTCAAACTAACCACACTTATCACTCCGCCCTTAGCAACGGCAATATAATGACAAATAGAAATAAGATACTCAAACTAGTGGAATAGTTCCAAACTATGTACGTCTAAAGTCACAAAGATCAATAGTAGTCAGAATAATCAACAAGATATTCCCAAAATCCAAAATGTAGGTTCAGAAAAGCTACCCAAAATAGAAGAACAAGAACTAGAAAATTGGGCTGAAACAAATGAAACCACACAAACCACCCGGTAAAAGCAAAAATGTAATAGAATTAATAAAATGGGATTGACAAAAATTCAAATACAAAATAATTCATCTGCTAAATGGATGTATGACTCAATCAACAATACCGGAACACTGGACTAACTTCTAACGTTTCAAAGTGTCCCTGCGAAGGGCTCTTTAGATTTATATTTCGGGTAACTCTAATCGGAGGCCGGGTTCGCTCAAACTCAAATATATACAACCAGGAAAACACCATGTAATTACCAAAAATATATTGTGTTTAGCTATAATTACAAAATAAGTACTCATTAAAATTAAAAATGAATTGTATATTATGGAAATAACAATTTCGTCTGGGGGGTCGTGTCTCGTTACTTCCTGGTGAACCGGAGCCCTCCTGGCAGATCTGTACGGCAGGCGGGTAGAACGGGGGATTTAGCAAGGTTCAAAGAAAATTTCGAAATGCATCCGTTGGAGGCGACGGGACGATTATAGGTACAGTGAATATTCCGGCCGGATAATCTCCAAATCACAATATTGTTTGTGCTTACGGTGCTGGAATCAAACGCAACAAGCACGCAGATATAAGTGATACCTGCACCTCAGTTACCAGATATAAGTTCCTGCGGGCCTTGTAGCTGTCCTATGAGATCGTAGCTTATCCGTTGGGGTGACGACGATGTGAAATTCGGCCTGGATTTTTTACTCAAATTTTTAGCGGGCGGCGGACATTGACATCCCGGCGGCTCGCGAAGAATTTCCCAGTGGTCGATGCCAAAGACGGGCTCGCAGTTCCGGCTTCTGGAGAACGTCTCTAAACGTTCAGGTAGGTTTATTCTTGCGGCTATAGGGTTCGATGCACATTTAGGCTAAACAGGTAATTTTTATTCCTTGGAACAATGTTATTAAATAGTTTTGGGACTATTATAGTGACGGAATGTAATGCGGTTTTAAGGTTATAGTGACTCAAGCTAGAAGGCAGGCATTTACCGTTTCAATCTAACTGCAGGGCCGGTTTACAGGTTCATAAGCTAGGAGGCGAGCAGTCACCGTCTCAATCTAACTTCCGGAGAGGAGTTTGGGATGAGCGAAAGTTCATGAACTCAAGATGGGATGATCTCAAGTTGTACGGACAGAATTAGGGGCTGGGCTCCTACTGGGACCAGTGTTGCTGCTCGGGATCGGTGGACTCAAGAAATTTTAAATAGAAGTACAATCTTCTTTTATATCCTTTTGGCGGCTTTATCGGTGCAGCGGTTCTGGGTTCCCATGGAGTGGGGAAACGACGCGGTCGTCCCTTTAGCGCTACGTTGCGCATAGCGGGAGCCTTCGCGTTATCGGAACACCAAACGTCGGATAGATGCAACGCCTGATAATTCTTAAATAAGCGTAGCATAAAGTAATTACATTGGTTAATGTTCATTTATAAATGTATGCAGATGCTAGCGTTAAAAACTCAACGGTCATTCTCTTATATACTAATCAAAAATGAATAGGAATATTGCTGTATCATGCAGTTCTGTCAACTATATTTTCTCTCTTTGTATACATAGAGTAGAATCCATAATAAAAAGAAAAGTACGTACATTAGAAAGATAAAGCGTAATTATATCAAAAATAAGTTAAAGCAAATTGTTGTAATTGCTAGGTTTGTTCTGTATGTTAACTTAACCCGGGATTAGTCGCTAGGTTTCGTTTCGCGTCGTTGGTCGCGCGTGAGCGTTTCTCTCACAGCTGACATTTTGAATGTATACGTATGTTTTTTTTCATAATTGGCAATTATTACTTTATAATCATAATGTGGCCATATCTGTTAACGTCATACCTACCTTAAAATTAAAATAAAAATTATTCAATTGAATATACAAAACTTTATTTTTTACACCATGTGTAAATACAACTCAAATCGTTAAATTCAAATCCAAATATAAACTCTGCTTCGATCTCTAGTTTGTATCCGACTCATCCGAACTTGTAAACAATTAGGGCAGGTATATGTGGTATGTTCCGTGCAAATGGCTCGTTGGCAAGATCGCAAAATCAAAAATGTTTAGAACAAATACAAAAATATAAAAGTAAACGTGGTTAGTCGCGTAATGAGCGATTTGCTCATACTAGCGCACGCACCTACCAAACTACTTGTCACAATTGCACTGTGCCTTGTTTTTTTCATGAAATAATACCACTAGCCGGTGCTTGACGAATAGGGTGGGGATTAAAAAAATTGGCGGGGCCGTATCTGTCATTGCACTAAAATGGCGAATTAATTTGTAAAAACGTGAGGGAATCGCTCATGTAGCGACCAATGCCGGGTTAAGTTAATTTATTTTATTTATTCTGATTTACTAAACACATACTACGTAATCATCTCTCTCAGAAACAAGCAAAGTTGGTTGTTCAAATGCATCAGACAGGTACACTTGCACGTAGAAATTGCCGCACGAGAAGACCGACCTTATTATTCACGCAAGAAGAAGGCCGTTTTCTATAGCTCGTCAGCTTCTGCAAAGCCATTTTGATGCTACAGAAAACCATGTTTGTGATCAAACAGTTCGTAGTCGTTTAAAAGAAGTAGATTTGACTTCCTATAGACCAATCCGATTTCTACCCTTAGCACCTGCTTATCGACGACAAAGATTACTCTGGGCGAATCAGCGACTTATAGAAGTCACATCTTGGGAGCTTGTTATGGTTAGTGATGAGTTTCTCATTGTGCCACAATATATCCAGACAGTTTTGCTAATTGGCAGAGGAGGCGGTATGGCTTTGGTAAAAATATGCTTTGATTGGCGTACTGACCTCCACGTCTTGGGACAGTGACTGGTCTAACGTGTAAAACCGAGATTATAAGAGAATAAGTTTCGGACAGCTAAAATTTTAGCGGTCAAGAAGATTTCATTTTTTATGGCAATGCTGGTCCCCATCGGGCAATGAATGTGATGCAGACAATAGAAAATCTGAAAATTAATCACCTACCTTTTCCACCGATTTCACCAGATATATGAATCTCATCGAGCATGTTTGGAATATGCTACAAATACGTCTGTTGCCTCTGTTTTGGAATGCAACACCTCAGTAGTACAGTAACAGGTGCACTTAAAGTATGAAGGAAATGTGTAGAGCAGTAATTACTGCTTGTGGTAGAGTTACGCCTATTCTAACTTGTCAAATGTCAAAAATAAATAAGTTTCTTGTGATTGTTTTTTGAACATTTAACTATGAAAATTACGGAGTCAATGTAAATGGTAGAAACCTAAACCACCTCAGATGCGTACCTAGCCATTGCTGCTACTGACAGAGATAACCTAGACCTAGACCATATGCTAAAACATCTTAAAGAACGGACAGAGAACATCGGTCTAAAGGTGAACTTAAGCAAAACAAAGACAATGATGCCAATTTTATTGAAAAAGGTGTGGACAATACAATACAGATTGAAAACGTTAAGGTTAAAAACGTAAGTGAATGCATTATATATTCAGGACCAACACTTAAGTGCGATCTAGCTAACAGAAATCAAACGAAGATCTCGCCTGGCGTATTCGGCAATTTTGTTTTGAACATCAAGATTATTGTACATCTTAAGACAAAAGTTTTCTGAATGTATCCTACCTGTAATGACTCAAGCAAATAAAAACAGATGGACCACACCTTGACATTACAAAAGAAACCGAGAAAGACCGCCAAATAGGTAATAAAATTATATAAAGAAAATGGCCGGGTTTTAATGGTCATAGGAAGCATAAAACAGAACCAAGTGGAAGTCAATAAAGGAGGCATTTGTCCAACTATAATGACGGTAATACTATAGTAAAACAAAATCGTACTCCCATACACATTTTTTATGATACATCTATTATTGGAAAACATGTGTTTGAATTTATTAAGTCGGCCATCAGAATACAAAGTATTTACTGACTAATACAAGAACAAAATATCTACTCCTAGCTAGATCTAGATAATAGCATGGTAAGGCTTTTTCCAACTCGAGTTCTCCTCCACCTTAACTAAAGTAGGTCTTCTTCTTCTGGCCAGCCGCATTCACTTCTTATTGTCTTCTTCATTGTATCAGTAGCTGTAACAATAGGTTAGTGCTAATGTGCACCTTTTCATAGTGTTTATCACTTCTTTCTGGAGTAACAATATCCATAAGCGGCACAATAAGATTTGCATGAAGCATTTTGTTTGACAGGTACCATGGGGCGTCAACGGTAATTATCAGTAGGGTTTTTGACTGATATTTTTGTATGATTCGATTTCCTCACATATCCCTATCAGTTGATTCTATATGTCCATATATACAAAGGGTTTTCAGTCGACCGTGTGGCTTCTAGAGGTGCGTTGTAACATAAGAAAAGTCTAAAAGGTTTTAGCCTCAGATTCGTAGTTTTCTTATAAAACAGCATTAACAATTTGGGAAAATATTGAGAGTGAAACTGCATGTTTTTAAAATCATGCGTATAAAAAATACTTAAAATTGCACTAGTATAACGCGATTTTACAAAGCAACGTTTGCTTGGCACCTGTAACCGCAATTTATATAACCATGTTGTAACGTTAGCTCCTTCCAAAATTAGTATTTCTACACAATATAATGCGTGCTAATTTAGACGCTGCTAAAAGATCGCCACAATCAGGTAAATGCATCTCAAAGCCGCGTGGATGAGGATGACGCTATTAAATGCCGCTCTGCGCGAGTACACGATCGGTCTTTTTCACGCATCCCTGCCGGAACTTCAGCTTAGATAAGGAGGATTGGTAAGGTATAAAACCAGGTAACCCACGCTGTAAAAGGCACTTGATTCCTGAGATCAGTTTTTCCTAGAAATAACCCGAATTCCTGTTGGAGATCAAAGTGGTTTGTTGAATAAGCGCCTGTGATATCTGGAAATACTCCTTGAAACCGATTCCGCTTATAGCTTAACGTGGTTCGTCGAATAGGCGCCTGTGAAGCTTCGAACATTTTTCCTCTTCGAAACCGATCCCGTCCGTAGCTTAACGTTGCTGGTCGAATAGACGCCTGTGAAGCTTTAAACCTTTACCTCCTTGAAACCGATCCTCAAAATCACCCGCATAATCCATTAAAAAGCAATGCCGCAAGTTCCCCTACATAAAACTAAGAGCTTGACTCACTGGCTGGGACACTATTTGCTTGCTTCCAGTAGCTTGTCGGCCCTTGGGACACGATGCACCAGGTCCCTAACAATAATTCAAGAGCTAAATTCTGTTGCGGAGGCGCTTTTGGCGAACTCCCAGTAATCCGGCTATATTTTTGCCGCCCCAGGTCTAATTAATTACTTGCAAAAGTTGAAAGCTTTACTCACATGTGGGGATGCTGTTTGCGAACCTCCTGAAACCGTCTGCAGTGCCCTGATATCAAAATACAAACTCCCTGAAGCAACTTTAATCCGTAAACTGAAGTTTAGGCTATGGCTGTAATTGTCATAAACAGTAATCAACTTCACAGTTATTTCACTGTTGAACATCTTGCGGGCACTGCACCTTCTCACTACTAAAGCCCGCCCCTGCCACACATACAGTTTAAACAATTGATCCCAGAATAAACAATAAATTACCACCCCGTTATAATTCATAACAACACTGACAACTGTTTGCATGTGTTTCCAGCTTCAACCGTACGATGATGCCACTTATCACGGCTATGGTCTTCGCGCTCCCGATTTGACCTCCGAAGACAACCGAACGAGAGAGGCAAAGTGGGCTGCCTAGTTAAGCAGGCGCTCGCTAGTGCGTTAACTGGATTAAAATTATTTTTTATTATAAACTACACGGAATCTTGTATTTTATTTAGTAGTTAAATTGTATATAGTTAAACAAAATATATCCTGTTATTTGATGTGTACTTGCTCTGTATATTTGAGTTTATTGCATTGAATACTGGCGTTTCTGGTTATCCGACCAACTAAGTTGTATCAATAAGAAAAAGTGGTATTTGAGTATTAATAACTGAGCAATAATGAATAAGATACAACCGTTTAAATATTAGTGATTATTAGACACAACTGTCACATGACTGATATCGTTCAATAAGAACCATGCATTTTTTTAAAATCGACCGAACTGATTACCTGATAAGCTCCCTAGGTAAACTTATCAACCGATAAGCTTCGTAATGCTAATTATCGACCCCGTAGATGGTGTCATAATTAGAAATAAAAATGCAGGAAACAAGCAATTTGAGTTTTTTGGCATTATTAGATCAATTTTAAATCATAATTTGTATACAGGTTTTGTGTAATAATTTGCAAAATACCCCTCTTGCATACCAAATTGATTCTAATTTTCGAACAATTATCGACAATTTGGCATGCACTAGGGATATTACTATTGATAATTTTAAGTTTTTTGTTACTCACCTATTGTTTCAGTATGTTCCTCTTGTTATTGCTGTACTGACTTCCAAATCTTCCACTATCTTTCCGTAGATCTCCCTGATGATCTTATCCCTGGTGATCTTGTACCTTTTGCTCTTCGAGCTAGTCTTTCGGTCCCCATTCTGCTTACATGTACATTCTATATGCGTCTTCTTTGTTGTCTTCATCTGGAAGCATCTTGTTTTTGTCATATTTGTCTAATTTTATTATTAGAAACGATATCTCTTCATGTGTCTTCAATATGTGGATCCTAGCGTACCCATTTCTGCAGTTCTGAGTTCCGTCTGCTTCAGCGCGATATTGTTTCTATCCGCAATGTCGACTTAAGAAACTGTTAGCTGCATTTTCCCTCAATATTTTCAATTATAATTGATAATTATCGCAATGCTACGAGGGTATATTGGAGGGCCAGCGAGCTAGAATCAATTGAAACGGCGTTCAGTAATTACCAAATATAATGAGCGCTAACAAGTATTTCAATTAGAACAAATATACTCAGGGTAGGTCGAGAACATATAAACTCAGTTTAATCGCAACAGGATATAACACAATATCTAAAATACAGAAGGTAACAGCAACGAAAGCAGACAGTGAATGGTGTAACAGTAAAACTTCAGGAAAAGGGTGTCATGCTAAAATGGTTTATGAACTGAACTAGTTTTTCCAGATTTAATTAACCATGTGTAGTTATTATACCGGGTCAAGAATACATAAGCTATAGTACATAACCAAATATACGTACCTTGAGGTAAGTCAGTCTGACTTATAAAGAAATATAGTTTATGCAAAACTTAGGTGAAAGAAATTTTAATAACCAATAATGGTTATAATTTATTTATTTGTTTAAAAATGTAATAATAAGCATAACATTGCAGTATTTTATAATTATTTATACAAACCGTAAAATCGTCTACAACAATTCGCTGCCCGAAAGTCAAAATATTCCCAAAACTTAAGAAAAGGTGATGACTGGGAAATAATCTCCGATCTTCCTATACGTGTGTAATAGTACAAAAAACTAGTGCAAAATATTATGAATGTTTAATACATTTTTTTTAGTGAAATGCAGTCCTGGTATTATAAACAGTTTACATGTAATAAGTGTTAGATTAACTTCTGAAATTGGAAATCAGCTCATTCTTAGATAATTATGCTAACGGATTCAACTCTAGAGGCATTGTTGCCAATATTTAATAGCATCGCAGTAACCAGCATCACAGTAAACTCATCTAATTTTGCAACAAACATCTAGCTATGCAAATTGCAGTTGTCAAGATAATTTGCTTGGAAAGCATATACATCGCCGTGCCGTTTAATTATAACACGTCCTTAGGTATGCGCCGCGCTCGAGAAGAGATGCAAGATTGGATCCATGTAGGCTATGAATTTACGGCGTTTTCAGCGGGTCGCCTTAATATTTTCGCTTAGACGTGTTTGTGAACTTGTGCGGATCTAAACAAATTTATTGCGTTTCCTATGCCACATGCATGCCCTAACCCTCGGATCGCGTTTCGATCGCCCAAGGCGAAGTCAAACTCCAGAAACTGACAGTATCGTAGCCGAGGTGTGGGTTATCGTGATTAATGTGCAGATTAAATTTATTTTGAGCATCATTACAGGAAAGAATAGCGGACGTAATCACGTCAATTTAGCTTTTAATTGTTGATTAATGATCGCCGTCGGCGTCGCATTTATTAATTATCCGTTAGAGACGTTTCTATGGGATGATTAAGTGGATGACATTCGCTTGTCGTAGATAAACAGCGCCTGTTTACTCATTAGAAGTGTTTGTTTTGGGATCTATCCAGTAATGCCACTCTACAAAAGTAGATGGAACTTAAAACTTGAGCAGAATAAACGTTTGTTTAGGATGGGCGCTAATACCTACATGCCCGACTAACGACTCTGCTGCTTGATCAGACTGAAATAGTTTTAATTGCTCGGGGCAATTAGCACTTAACAGCTCTTGAATATTGTTTTTTGGACGCGTGCGAAATTCTTTCAATCATTTAAAGAAAATCAATAATAATACTTTGTGTTTAAATTTGAACAGAGCAAAACATAGCTTAGCACATCAGCTGCTTATTAAGCTATATAAAACAATTCAATCAAACGCACATTCTAAACCGGAAAGTGGAAAATAAAGCGTTGTTTGCACCATGGGCATTACTCTTGATGTGCGCAGCCCTCGGGAGACTTACAAACATTCAGGCCAGAGGCCCTTAAGCTTGTAAACATCGTTATAATGCCCTTGGTGCATAAGCAACTATTACGTTTCGTACAGTGACTAAAAACTCTGTATTAACTGCCACATTCTATCCTGAAATATGAAACACTAAACCTTCTCGAAATGCATTAAATGTAGCTGCTTAATAAAAATTTTTAATATCGAGAAATATTAGAATAATTGATAAACTGACGTTTCAGCGATAAAAACTGTAGCATTCCATAATGTTGCTTAGAGATAATTTAATATTTTCTAGATTGAAATTGAATGTAAGTTTCCAAGCTACATTCGATGAAGTTATTATATAAATGTAAAATATCTATTTGGAAAAACGAATAGAACAAAAATAGTCGTAACAATAAATTTTGTTAATACAATATCTGCTTTACAAGTGTAGCGTAGCGGTGATAAATGGCCTGAAAACGTCTTTCGTGCAAGATAAGGCCGTAAACTAAAATGTGACTTCAAGTGCAGTGCTAAATCAGCTAATAAAAGTGGAGTTGGCAATGTGACAGTTTTGAGAAAGTATCAATTGTACGCGTGCAATACGAAACATGTGTAATGTCAAATGTGATCTGTGTCGTCGAATTGAACAATCAAAACTAACTTGTCTAAAAGTCACGATGGAATTTCTAGCACAGCCGGGGCTATGTCGCAGGGATATCGGCCAACAAAGCCTTTTGCCCCAACCAACAATAGACCATCCGATAAGGAAAAGTCAACCCCGGGTGGACAATACAGTCGTAAACTCCCGAAAAGGGAAAGTCCTCTTCGACGGAAGTTATTTCAACCTCTTGTGCTACAGTAGAACAAAAGGAGCTTAGCTGGACAATCCTAATGTACTCAAAAGAATAGGGAATATCCCTTCCATTCAGCCGCACTCTATATAAACGCAAGTAGCTTAGTTTTAGCGATCACTTTTTACGTAACATCACTTCGCGTAATATCACTTGACCTAATATCACGTTTTCTACATATTCCGACTTATACCATTTTGGAGTAAAGTCGAGGGCCAAGGTCAGTTTCCAAGGTCTTTTATTAATAAATAATTCGGTATCGAAAACCAGGCTACTCACAATTCGAATTTGTATTTTAAATTAATATTAACGAATCTCTAAATGTTGTATTTTGTTCGTGGGTTCTAAAGTAATAAAAGGAATGTTATTGTTTTCCACAAACGGTTGTATTTTACTGAACTTAATTCTACAGTAATAAACAACATAATAGTTTTAGTGGTGCAAACCACCAAACAAGATTTGAAGCGACGCACTCTAAATGAGTTTGAAATAAAATTGGTTCCCATAGAAAAGCACATTTTAACTTGTAAACGTTGAAGATCTTAAAGTTAATTATACTTTTAGTTTATCTGTGAATATATTTTTGTCTCAGTTCATATTGTCAGAAGCGCTATTTTGATATATTTCGAAAATAATTTAAAAAGTGATTCACACATCAGAATTTGAGCACGTCAGAATACCTCACTACTTCTCGCGAGTAATACGTGAAGTCATAGAAAGAGAAAAATATCCAAATAATATAAACAGGGAACATGGTTTTAAGCTTAGTAAAACGTGGACTCCTGTGATACACGATCTAAAGCATTACATTACACTTGAACGACCAATCAGCATTACGTCACTCTAGACGGATGGCACAGAAGACTATAAATAGCGCTACACAACGTCAGTGAATATGGGTGCACAAACAGCAACAATGCCAAATCTGTCTAAGTATTCTAGTCCTCAAGGTACTCAAACAACACGAGCCACCAAAGAGCACGGCTATCGCGTGGATTCCTGTTCCAGTTCACAAGGTGCAAGGCACATTAAGCCCGAGAATGCTGGGTGTTTATCTACAAATACTACCCGGTATAAGCCGAAATTCTATGTTAACAAGAATAATTCGAGTAACCGCGAAAGCCTCATTCTCGATCGATCGCACATCTATATACGTCGTATGAATATTGAGTTTTAAATTTATAAAAACTGTGCTGTGTTGCTTATTTTATATCTGAAAGACTTATTAAGAAATATTCGAGTAAAAAATATCAATCTTGATCTAGACTTTCGAGACGAATTCTTAATTCTGAACACAATAGAAGTTGGTTTATAAATTCATTAAGACCTGAAGCATTAAAACCAAATAAGTAATCCAGTGCAGAATGTGATTCAAATTAATAGTATGTAACCCATATTCCTACATGGAATGAAGTGCCCGAACTTTATTTTATTTAGGATTCTCTCATAAAATTTTCAAAATGTAAACACTATTGCTTGTTCTTATTTTTTGTTATTTCATATCATTGTAAGTCACAGGTTCTACTCTACACAAATAACTAAATACAGCGTATACTTTCCTGTTTACAGCCTGAGCTGTTACAAATATAGATTGTTACAAAAGCACTCGCTATTTATGGTTATTTCCTCCAATAATAACTTTATGATAATTTAAGATCCTCCATATTTTCTCCACCCTAACGACCACATAAACATTTTTACTACATTCAAGTTTTAGTGCTAGTGTATAAACCAGAAATGGATTATAAAGCCAAGACTAATGAAATAATGAGTAATCGACTTTGTTTCCGTGCATTGTGTAGATATCTACTTGTATCCTCCATTTTCATCTTCAAGATGTAAAATTGTATTGAAGTTGTTTCAGTACTAGTATTCATGCATATGGTATGAACCATTATCACGTCTTCTTAATATAATAACTAGAATTCATTCAGGCCAGACAATTTTAAATACTATTTATGAGTGTGAGTGTGTGTGTGTGTGTATGTGTGTGTGTTTGTGTAGGTGCGTGCGTGCGTGCAGCGAATTTATCAAAAACGGCTATAACGATTTTTTTTAAAAGCTACATTTAAAATTTTTAATGTGTATTGTTGTGAGATAGGTAATTTTCCAGTTAAATACCTCTAAAAATTTTCTTTTTTTCTCGTTTCTTTTTTATTCTTTTTTCTTATTTTTTATTAATTCTTATTTTCTAGGGCATTACAAGGGACTAATAAAATTTAAAATCTAAAACTTTTGCCATGGAATTGTATGTGTAAGAGCGACTACAACTACAATATCTTGATTGTGGTATCACTTCCGGTTATACCGAAAGTCGCTATCAATTTTCATATTTTAAATAGCACACCCGGAATATTTTTACATTTTTGAATTATGTTTCAAGTTTAGAGAACATTTGTTTTTTCAACTATCTATTTTGTACGGTTTCCGTAGAAACTAGAATTTTTGACGAATGCTTAAAAATTAAAAATCAAATTTTGACTAATTATGTATAAGATCATTGTAAAAGGAAGGTGTGTACGTGTATCACACCAGAATTTTTAATGTAAAAACGCATTATACTGATACCTAAACAAACCGTAACTATCTTGAGAAACACGAGATAACATAATGCGACGATTTTTTCTGTGGGACGTTAATATCCCTTTGTTGATGAGTTCGATTTGAATCGGTCTCTCGAATGATAAAAATGCCGTGTTGATAAACACGAATCCCAGTTTAGACGTTTTTACGACAAGGATCTAATTTTATTGCCCTGTGAATTCTTGGCTCTCTTTCTGGGATTAGTATTTTTAGAATTCAAACATATCGCTTACATTTGCCACGACTTGCCGAATCAAATGCATTTGTGCATTCACTCACGCTTTGCGGTCTGTTGAGAACGGCAATCTGTTTTACTGCTCCGTTTGTTGCGCATGAACATGATTCATCGTTTCAGGACAAACTTGTTAACACCACAAACGAAAATACCACGAATTAAAAGCGACAAAACTTATATTTGGCATGAAGAATTGAAACCGCTACCTTTTGTGGCGTTCTAGTGCGATTCCAAATGGTGAATATTTACTAAAGCTATTGCTTGAAGTTGAAGTTGACAGGTTGAGATCTTTTAGTTTATAAATCTAGAGATTTAACGGTTCTGGTTTGCCTGCATACATTTTCAAGCTGGCGAGTCACCTAAATGTAACGCACCCTTGGCCTAAGTATTGTAGATAAGAAACGCTACACCGAGAGGGGTGAAGGAGCAAAGCAAATAGCGGCCCCTATAATGTGGCATGTGATCACACATACTCGCTCATAAACACAAAGTAGCCAAATTCCATAATTAGACATGCAAACAACAATAAACCGACATTACTACATTTAGCAATACCTGTTCGGGATAATAGTACTTACAGGGGCTTTTGCGGCACCCGCTGCGCTCTTATGTGCTATTTAGTAGAGTATCTCGATCAGGAGTATTTTTCAGGTGCACTACGGATAATGTACCTGTAAAACATTACAATATGGGTGCTTACCCCATCAGGCGCCCATTAGCCGAATACTAACTAGACTAATGAGCTCCAACTATTGCAAGTGTGATTTGCGTCTACTGTTGCTACCCCGCAAAAGGCCGAAATCATAACGCATTCATGTCAAGGGTTAGAGGGCCTCTCTCTCTGCTATTCCTAGGCACAATAGTACTATCTGCGGTACCGATTAGGCACCAACTTAACAGTAAAACAATTAATACCGACCTAAACAACAAAGCTCTCTCAAAACTATATCAAAAG
The DNA here is from genome assembly GCA_940337035.1 of Agriotes lineatus. Taxonomy (NCBI): domain Eukaryota; kingdom Metazoa; phylum Arthropoda; class Insecta; order Coleoptera; family Elateridae; genus Agriotes; species Agriotes lineatus. Next base: position 37,213,580 of record OW679197.1, on the reverse strand, counting down.
TGGCAGATTGTCCTACTCAGATGAATCATCAAGCTGCTTACAGCGTCAATATCTATTAGGGACCTTATTATTTCATCATTTCGATTAATCCGCGTCATTACAAGTCACTTTGAAAATCACACCCAAGTTTCCTGCCATCCTCCGTGGTACCATATTTCACACCCACACATGTACGTTCCCAACCGCCAACTGACCGCCAATCCCCCGACATTTTATAGCTACCCCCGGCCCCTTAAAATAACTTCGAGCTCGGTTCGATTCTAGGAATATTTAGAACGTATTCTTTAAGCTTTATTCCATGCAAATACTAATAAATGAGTGACTACAATATTTATAAATGCAAAAATGGTGCTAAAGTATATACTATAACACAATTAAAAATTTCATTTCATTTGGTGAACATTTAGTTGAACGTTTCTTTGTTTATTCAATTTTGGCCATGTTCTTATTAAAATTATAACAAGGAGAACTTCACTTATCAGGAGCTAGTAGATATCCATCTTATTTGTGGAGAAGCTAGATGCAACAATAGAGAAGTTTAATGATTTTATTACGAGATATTTCCCAATCGCCACCATGGTAAAATATTTTCTTCAATTCATTGTCGCCTAAGAGAGAATGTAAACTTTAAGCAAGAAGGAGACTCGTCCGAGAACCGCCTTGTTGCATTTATCGGGTATCGGAAGAATGGGCGCCTCTCATGCAACAGTATGACGTGTCTTGCATAAACAGCTATTGTACTATTATCGTCTCCAAAAAGCATTTGGTTATTGTTTACACTTGCATCAATAGTAATAATAAATACTTTGTAGATAATAATACAAATTTAATTGCATTTATACTACATATACAATTACACAATAAGCATACAATAATATACTGTGTAAATTTAATATTTCTGACCCCTTGAGTCATTTGATAAGGTGGGTTACAGTCCTACGTCTTCGGATGTGCTCACTGTTTTTTGTCTTCAAGGATTTTGCGTCAGTGAAGAGATTTATGGCCCCCGACTCCTATGCCCGGGTTATCAGGAATTGACCCATTCCTCTGATTGCGCCAACAGTCATTGTGTCTTTGTGGGTTTTGCGACCATGATCCTTTTCAGCCTCTTAAAGTAGTAGTCCGTCTAGCGAACCGGGATTTCCTGTAGCGTACGTTCGGCGCCCTTGTAGTTCAGCAAAGAGTCTTAATTTTTAGTGCTTGCGCACTTTCTTATATTGCGTCTTCATAGCTTGTCAATCACTGGCGCCTCTTGCTGATTTCAAGCGCACCTTCTAATGACATATAGCGGTTTTGTCTTCACCGGAAGTTGGTCATTCAGTATTTATGCGCTTCATTCTCTAGCACATTTTGCGAGGGTACAAGTACAAGAACTGATATTGCTAGACTATGAACCTACACTACAGTTTTGGCAATAGCTTTTACATCATCTTGCAATACAGACAGACTTTGGTTCCATCATTATATATCGATGAAGGTTGTTCTACTCAAGGTGGTTTCTTCTAGAATCGCAGTAACCACCAATATCATAGTTTAAAAGGATTGATCCTCTGTCTTTCGACTGCCACTGATCTCTACTGTCAATTACCCCGCCCCATATAGTGGTTAACAAGACTTACTTGAATTTTCTGCAACACATTTCGATATTTCTAACCCTTCTGCAGTTTTGACACCTTTTTTCGATGTCAACATCCGTCTACGAATTTCTTCTTGTACCCCAATTATTCGTTTAAAAGCATATCGATACAGATAAAGGTATTAACTATTTTTAGATTGTATATAGGACCATTATCTAGACACAACTTGGTGCGATAAACAATTATTAAGTTGTAGTCTTGCCGATTTAGTTGTAGTCGACACTACCTTCTCGCTCTAGTCTATTCAGAAGTTTAACAATTTCTTCTCCTTTCTTGGTAATAAGGCTGAGGCCTTCCGACCAAAATGGTTGTTTATTAGTTTTCCGCCCATGTGTACACCACCTTCCCAGTTTCTTATAGCACGTCACATTCTGCATATATATTAAATAACAGTGACAAGAAAGTATTATATTCTTGGTCGATCTCATTCTTAGTATGAAATGGGCGTTTTTGCTATCTATCTTTACTGAAGCTATACCGTTTTCAAAACGCCGCTAAAATATTGGCACTAGATGCTGAAATGTACCAGTATCTCGCACAGTTTGAGCCAGCATACACAATAGAATGCTTTCAGACAGTCTAAGAAGCATAAAGTGGTACCGGCAAGTACGTTGTTTTCTCAATTATTTTTTTAATATTAAGAACTTGCTCTCTAGTGCCTCGGCCCTTTACAAATCCAGTCTGTTCTCGGGAAATTTAACACTAGACATTATAATCTAGCCTCTGCAACGGTATTGTTAATAGAACTTTGCTGGCATAGGAAATAACAGCACAGTTTTGTAGTTCGCGCATTTTCTCGTTGGTAGGTACTTTTTTAATCGTATATAGGGATAAGTGTAGATTTGTCTGTAATATTTTAGCACTTGATCTTTTCTAGTGGTTTGCTTTGTTTAATTTAGCTATAGAGCTATAGTCTATCCTCAGTGTTTGCTATGCTGTCATATACTTTGACATCATAGACATTTTCGTGATAGAACCGGACGTCTAACACAACAAGGATCTGATTAGCTACTTTTCCGTTTTCAGCCTACATCGACTAGGATTTATGCTTGCTCACTCGTAATTTGCTTTATTTTTCCGAAAAGGTTTCTAGTTTCATTTCATGCAGCGATATTTTCCGAGTCTGCTTATGGTTGCATAACACTTGTTCGTTGTTTATATTCCTTGCTTTCAACTTCACCCTTCAGACCTTTCGAAGTTCAGTTCTTTCTTGCATTAATCAGTTCCACATAATCATTTGCATCCAATATTTCTGCTTGTGCTGTTTTAGTATGTTGCAGTGGATACAAAGCATTCTAAAAATTTACCCATAAGCAACTGGCATTTGTTTCTATGTAGTTATAATGCGCTATCTGGAATGATACCAGATTGTAATTCAGCTCTGTTATATTGATTTGCCACTGTCTTATTTAGTTTCAATGCGCGTCTATGCGGTGTAACTCTGTTTAGATGAAGTTTGGCTTCAGCTATCAAGAGTTGATGGTCAGAGCAGCAGTCTCTTTCAGGTAGAGTTTTAGCGTTCTTCATAGAGGGCATATCTGCATTTATTTTTAATAAGAATTGTAGCGAAGGCTTAAATACGTGTAGCGTCTATAAATAATCCCAGAATATGCCCACAAAGCAGTGTAGGCGAACGCGAAATTAAAAACTTCACCAAGACAAGCTGTGCAGCCTAAATCAGCTGATACATAATGTCGGATGTTATGTTACACGCAACTATGTGAATAGTGTCGTAAACTGAGTAATAAAGGAAAACAGCAGGTAGACGCTTAATCCTTTTCGATAACAAAACCATAGGATAATAAAAACCATCGGGTGACGCAAGTATTCGAACAAAAGTGACCTAACACTTTGACGAAAAACTCCCGGTTGCAGCCGAAGGGTCAGTAAGTAATTCCAAATTTCCAACACCAGGAACGGAACACAATAGTTTTAAGAAAACGCAAGGTTCATCAGGACGCAGGCAAGCAATGAACAACCCTTCACTTACGCAACTGGGGAAACTATATAAAAAACGGACGCGTATACTTATTCAAATTACCACCTTCGCCACTACGTATTTACCCAAGTCGTCTGGTACGTGTCGAATCGGCGCTACTTTCAATCTATGTCGTCGTTCACTACTTAGCAGGAACCATTTTTAGGATTTTTTTGTCTATCCTGTTTTAGCACAAAAATTCACTTGGAGCAGGAGTGAAAACCTACAAGTGTCGACTCTTAAATTTCTTCTGTTATGCAATAATTGTTTATGTCAATAACAAGAACATAGTTTTCTCTGTTAGGTCGGCTATACTAATTTAATTAATGTAAGTATGGCGAAATATCGATAAAGACAAACGCATAATGAAGAATGGATGACGAATTCAAACCCACAGGTCGTTTGTGCTAATATGTTCCTAGTTTCACAATATCGACATACTTCTCATTTGAATCTAATCTGCGATTATCCAAACGTTTTGGAAACGAAACAGTCACTTAACGTCCGCCCTTCAGCCTCGCAACTTTCGTTATTGTTCTTCAATTAAACCGGGCCCATAAATCAAAACGTTTGGCAGAGGTGGTCTAAGGACGTGTAGGTCGAAAACGAACATCTAATTTCGGAGCGACTGGTTTTTAAACTAACAATTACGCGAGCGACAATGACAAAGCTGGAAAACTCTGTTTGTGATACGCTGTGGGCCCAACAAATTCATTCGCTCGCAATTTAAATGCGACTACGGGACCCCAGGCACTACCATAACACTAAATACTTCAGCGGAGAACTAATTGAATCGTATAAACGTGGGTTTAAGCGCGAGCATATTTTTAAACACAAAATCAATTGTAGCCTCGCATTTACATACGTGTGCACTTGTTTGATTTCAGGCTTTTCGACGCGCTGAGTTATCTCCGAGGTCGAAGAGCCCGCCGAAACTGCCAGTGGAAATGCCCTTCGGCTAATTTTCTTAAGTAAGCGGGTGCCAGATGGTGGCTATTTATGTAATGAACAATAAATTGTGGATATATCTTGCCAGAACTGAAATATTAACAAAACGTGCACACGGGAATATGAATGGGGCGAGCTGAGTAATTAAATTTTTGCACAATACTCTATCAAAATGTCTCAAACGCAATAATGAACTGCTACGCTTAGTTAAGCAATTTGAAATATTTCAGGGTGCCAAAAGTGCCCACGTACCTTAAAGTGGCTCTACTGTTTTAAGTGAGGCACAATGTAAGCGGTTTGTTAGCTTGAACTGCTTAAAAAGAACACTTATTTCTAGTTTTGCGCTGTGTAAAATAGTGCAAACTATTAATCATATTGAACAGAAATGGTGAATGTTTAATAATTTATAACATACAAACAGGATCTCTCTTCTTTTTGACCATAGTCCTTAAAAGGAATTGGTGCTATCATGCTAGGAGTGTATTCATTTGAACCATCTGTGTTGATTTATGTAGACTTTCTCCTATTAGTGCTTTCCATCTGCTTTACTTAGCACTTCGGGGATTTACTTTTGGGTCTATGTCCGTTGACTGTTAGTGGTCTATCAGGAGTTGTATCGAATCGCTTTTCTCGTTACGGGCACAAAGTACGTATATCAGAAAAGCAATCTAACATTGTAATAGTACCTATTTTTGACGATTGCTAAGCGATGTTATATAATTATCATCTGCGCAGGGTCATTATTATAGAGCTCAGATAAATGAATCTGTACACTATTTGAAGTGTAGCTATATTTTTTGTTATATGGAGGAGTTATTTGCCGATCATAACTCTCGTATTTGGCGCATTTAAATTTGGGACATATTATTGGCGAGTACCTTGTTGCCTTCTCATTATAGTTACAAGCTCTTCAATATTTGCGGCAATTATAAAAATGCCTTCAGCAAACCGCAGATTTTGTATTTTTCTATCGCCACTGGTATTCCACCTTTCCAACTTTCTAATAATATTCGCATACCATATTTGCTATAGATGTTAAACAATTACGGGGGAGAATGCACCCTCGGCGAACACCATTATGGCGTACTCTAAATATCTTTAGCATGGTGTTATTCACTTTTATGAAGGCGTATTTCTTGTGGTATAATTGACTGATAAGGGCTATTAAATGAGCCGAAATACCTATTGCTGCAAGTACTTGTCAGAGTGTTAACCATATCAAAGGTTTTGTAACAGCACAACACATACAGGCACAGCGAATTACATTAGTTTCTCCATCAATTATGGGGTATTTGATATTTTTTTCCTTGTTTTGGAGTGAAAACAGTTTGTTGTTGCTCTATTTGTGAACGAGACAAACCTTATAAACGTGGAGTATTAGAATACTCATGCGATTATTGAATTTTGCCGAATTACATTTTCTGTATATAGGAATATATATCGAGCGGCACCGCTCATGAAACGGGTCTTTGACCCGCTATGACATCGCTCGTAGCAATAATAATCAATAATCAACTAGACGGTTGCCCAGCACATTTCTCAAGATTTCACATTTCTTTAGATCTAACATATCACCAGAAGTGGATTGGGCGAGGAAGTCTATTTCCTTGGCCACCCCGATCCCCAGACCTCACCTGTTTGGACTTTTTTCTTATTATGCCCCTACATGTTTTTTTTAAAATTATTTGAACTAAGAATACTTTTATTATTTAAAAATTATTAAATTATGAAATTTTATCATTGAATCTTGAAAAAAGACAAATAAATAACAATAAATATCGGTGTAATAACGTCTTTTTAAAATTATATGATAACTAAATTTTCTTTCTTCGATATTTTTAGGCTACGAATAAGATATCGAGATACGGTTTTCACTAGCCTATTTAGGTATCATTTCACTACATTTTTATGGAAAAAAGTCATATTATTGCATTTAATTTTTTAGAGAATTTTGCAATGTTCTGTTATTATATCAAAAAACGCGCTCTAGCGGCATCACTAAGAATTGGACATATCACAGGTAAGATGGGTTTCATGGAACAATAAATGCTTTTTCCAACGAGACCAAGTTTGTTAAAATCCTTTCAGTAGTTTAGGAGTTACAGTTGTTTATTTAAAAAAACATTGAATTACCCCCACTACTTTATTTTAATAGATACATCAAAAAGTGTTAAACAAAAATTACTCGAGTAAAGCTTAGCTTTAGAAACCATATATTTTTTGGTAACATTTACTAGGTGGATTTCAGTGAAAAATCACTTTAAAAGTTTAAGATGGCGGTTACGCCCCCTGGCGACAATCTTGGAAATCTGAAAATATTTTTCGCCGTCTTCTTTTGGCCACTTTGGTCATAATTTTGTTTTACCGAAAGTCGTTACGACGAATAGTTTCCGAGATACAGCACTTTGCATTCTTATCTGGCCACCCTGTACAATTAAACATCATTTGGTAGATTTATCTTGAAATAATTCAGTTTAGATGCCAATGCGTGGCGTTTCTGGCAGGAGCACTCGCGGGAAAAAAGGAGCGATTATTGTAAGTTTGCATTAAAGCAATCGAAAAAAAGAGAAAAACAGACTCAGTACAACGCCAGCACAGAAGTGCGAACACAACTGGCTTAACTGTGGAAGTAGCCATTGGGTTCTTCTTCTTTCTAAAAACTGGGACAGCACTCTAATAATAAGAGTATTTCAGTATAAAGAGAAAAATTGGTGTGCCCCACTATAGTTTGCCATCCCCAGGAGCTGGAAGACATCCCACGAGCTGAAAGCATGGTCAGCGGCCGCTGTAAACGTCCCGAAAGCAGTGTTTGGATTCTAATTAGGTGAGAAGGTTTCCTGCAACGTAGAAACAGATTCATTAAGTATGCGAATGCACTTAGAGCAATTTGTGTTTTGTTCCGCCTGAAACCGCGTATTTTGTAGGAGAGTAATGCTGTGCAAGTATGCGTTGTCACATTCCAACGCTGAAATTTTCAGTGACAACAAGCGTCTGTTTAAAGCTTCAATGTCGTTTTATACATTGGTGCAATAATGCCAATCAGAGGCGGCCTCTAAATAGGAGTGATTTCGGTGTAATTTGAAATTCATGCGTAAGACTATTCGTCTTATTACTTTTACGTATATAGTGTAATTATCAATGTATGTCAGTATTTGTTGTACATTCCAGTTGCTGTAACTGTCCAACTCGAGTAGAAATATGCATTCTCCCTGGTAGAGAAATGCAATCTGTTTGTGTATGTAATTACGATTTGTTTGTTCTCGTATCTGGTGTTTCGTTTTATGTTTGTGTGTAAAGCCTTGTAACGACTATGACGACGGCCTCGTATGTGAGAGGGCGTGGCTGGCGTCAAGAATGGCGTTTTAGATCCATTCACCATATTAGCTCAGTGGAGAGGTGCTGACGAAGAGTTACATGTTCTTCAGCATGATGAAAGGTTTCACCAAGACATTTCAACAATGGACAAGCGGTACGAGAGAAAATAGAAAAGTCAGGTGGTTGGTGAATACGTGGGGGTCTTAGGACATGAAAAACTTGAAAATCTAGTAGCAACGATATTTACAACTCAATGGCATTATAATCCTGCGAAGAATAAAAAGAGTTGGCGACGTTGGAAAAATCCTTTGTTTGGATAGATCTGCGTATTTGCTTATCTCAGGTGTATGGTACGATGATTATGCAATGGTTTAAAATAATGTAAACAGAAACAGGAAAACGATAATGGAAAAGCCCTATTTAATTGTTTATTTCATTTTTTATTCATACGTAGTCAAATTTGAAACATTTTTTCGATGCTATAAATTGTATGCTCAGCTCTGTAATGGCAACAATTACACTACTCAACTACGGCCCCAGTCGGTTTTACGCCACTGAGTCTCTTGAAGCTTGTTGACGCATCTGATTGATTTATCGCATTATCCAATGAAGTAGAATGGAGTACTGTCGTATTGAATGAAAATATATAGAAGAACATGACAAGAAATAATAGTTATTTATGTATTAAGGGCGTAATCAATAGATTATAGCACGAGGGAATGTTTAAAGCTCGACGCGAAGCGGAGAGCTTTAAATTTCCCGAGAGCTATAATCGTGATTAGGCACGTGATACATACAACGTTTTATTTCATTTTAGTCCTCAAAATTTACAAAATTCAAGGATTCAGTATTTTGGCTACAGACTACTGCATCGTCGTAATGCCGGCGCTGTGCATTTCTGGTGTGCTATGGTTTCTATGCAGATTGTTGGTGTTGCTATACTACATTGTTGGTGCTTGTTATACTGCTTAGCCACTTTATAGGCCCTAGGGCTATAAAAGCCATTTTACGCCCTCTATCGAGGGCCAATAAACAAGATTATGGTTCCAAAATGAAATAAAAGTATGAACATTGAATGTAAAAGTAAATTACGTTTTTATAATGTAGTTAATGTTCGTATGCCAAAAGTTTGGGGAAAAACGTTGAATGTGCACTGCACCTGAAAATAGGTAATTAATGTTATAATCACGTATCATGTGGCAAAATACAATCCTTCAGGTGTTAAAATCATTTAAAGTTAATGTATGACTGCGTATAGTACCAATGAAATAAAAGTGATCTACTAAAAAAGATAACATATATTAGTCTGTAACTACGAAAATGTAATGCAAAATTATTTACTGACTAGAATCAGTAGTATAATAATTAAAAAAAATTATTTAGAGAAATTGACGTAGTGTTGATGCTAGACACCCATTTTTTTTGTCAAATGGAGCTATATTTACTACCACTTTGTGCTACTTAATTTATAACACGTTCCATAAATTTCCCTAAGGGTCATTCAGCGGGCGCGATTTCCCCGGAACGCAAAACAGAGCCCAGCGAACAAAATTTAATTGCCGTTAATACAGAATTCACGGCATGAACCAATTTGCCGCTGCGGTTATGTTATTTCTCTTTGATTGATTAGTAGTGACGAGCAACGCGCTATGCATTGTAATCCTATCGCCCGCCGCTGGGGATGAGCAGGTAATACAAAAATTGCCCTCCTCTGCTGCTCTACCTGCCCCAAAGGGCATGTAATTACACTTCCTAGTTTTAGAATGCAGGAGCTACGAGGGCGTATTGAATAATTTTCAGCCGACTGTACAATCAAGAGAAGTGGAACAGCAAAACTGTTACTAAGTTTTGAAGAAATCTTGCAATGACTGTACATCCTTAAGGAGAGCTGTAGACGAAATATATACGTGGTCTCGATAGTTTTTTCATTAATATGAAGAATTTATTTTCAGTCAGAATTTTTGAATACTTAAGGTTACTACAAACTCTGGTGAATAAGGATAATGTTGCAATTCAAGCAGAATTCGTGAATGTCTTGCAAATTGGTAATTGGTAATTTCCCTTTATTTTCCTAAATTATTTGGCAAAGTTGGCTTGATCACTTCACACAGTGCTCTCCTTTATATGTGATGGAAAAAAGAAGAGAAAAGAGGAAACATTGGTATACCTGATCAATATGATGTACCTAATACATAAAATTCAGTGCTTCAAGAAGAGAGAATTCAAAACCCATACATATGAATATTTTGGCAATTATTCTATCAGGGCAAAATACTGAACTGAAAAGCATAAAAGACCTTTAAGTAACTAACAAAATGCTGGAAAAATTGAAATAACAGAGAAAGAGAAGGTTACAAATATGTTATGTAAAGATAAAAGAACTAACAGCACATACAAATGAAGTTGATAAGAAATACATACATCAAAAAAGTCTAAGAACACACGGTTTAGTCATATATATTTGTAGTTCTACTGTTTCTAAAATAAAACTGAACTAAGATTTGAACATACTAATATAGTGGCTTTAGGTAATCTGTAATCTATATTTCGATGCTATTTTGTTTATCTTGTTTGTTTACCTTTATGCTGTGAAGTTATACATGCTACAGTGGTGCTTCGAATAGTGAATGTTTCTCTGAAGTTTTATTTTTATTTTGCAACAGTTTCTATCGGTTGTGTGTCATAGTGATGCAGCGTGATCAACACCGCCGTCATTTAAGCCAGGATGAGATGTTTCGTGCAATTTGTATTATTGAAGGTGGTCGAAGTCAGGCGGATGCTGCAAGAATTTTGGGAACATCAAGAGGAGTAATTCATCGATTATGGCGATTATACCCAGGAGCACTCGCGTCAAACGTGTGAGAATTTTGCTCGCGCCACTTTATCTGCCAAATTCTATGTCAGAGGACCAAGAAAAAATTAAATGTCTACTTTATGCTTCGCAAATAGATGAAGATGTAAATTAAAATGGTACAAAATTAAACATAATGGAGATAATAATTAACAGATAATATTTTTATACATCTAAAAAGTAAACACATTAAAAAAAATAGGTTTCTATTATTGAACATTCAGGTGATGAATAAATAGGGAAATATTTAAAACCAGGTTGTTGAATTCACATTGTTTCCACTTTTTGTATTTTTCAGTTAGTATTTTGCCATGACACATGTTTAAAGGCACCAAAAATTATTAAAATAATAATAATAATGGCGATTTCTCTATTGACACCAACACTCAACATCACACAATTAGCAAAACAATAAGTACAAAGGAGAAGCAATACTTGCATATGCAAAACACGGTATAACGAAGAAAGATTTTATATGCAAAAATTATGTACTAAATGCTAGAATTTGCGCAATGAGAATTTTGCTCACATTCCGAGCAAAAGTTTGGCTAATAGTGATCTACTGCTCCCCGCCAGAGTTATTACTCAGTGACCGGTAAACATGACTCCATCATTTTCGTATCTTGTTTTCGATTGAATTATGGCACAATATAAGTTGAATTACATGTGTGACTTACCGCAAATTTTTAAATGTTGTATGTAGAAAGCTAAGTTCACATGCCTTTTGTAAGTAGATTTTCAATAGTAATATAACAAGGGCGACACATACTTACCGATAATTTTGCACGCGCCAAGGGTCTATTGCTGGTTGCAATGAAAACTGTCCCGAGAGGTTGCCCAAGGGCAGTTTTCTAAGGACAACCAGCACGATGACTTTTGGCACGGGCAAAATTATATGCAAGTGTCGCCCGCGTTTATATCTTGAAGATTATTACACGAAACCCGTATACGAATTATGATTTAAAATTGATCTAATAATGCCAAAATACTCAAATTGCTTGTTTCTTGCATCCCTAGGGAGCTTATCGCTTGTTAAGCAACCCACGGGTGCTTTTCAAGTAATCAGTTCGGGATTCGTCGATTTTTAAAAAATGCACGGTCCTCATTGGATGATATCAGTCATGTGACAGTTGTGTGTAATAATCAGCTATAGAATAAGTTTTAAATAATGCCTTAAGCGCTCCGCGGGAGATCTGTAAAATTGCATCACAGGCGACCATCTGTTACCGATTTTCTTAACGGGCAAAGCGACGCCACGAGAAGGTGGAATTCTTAGGTATTGTGTTGTTACTATTTTTTGCTACCGTTCAGGCCTTGACCCTGGTGTCCAAATAAATGAACTTTTATTAAAGTTACCACAACAGAGGTCTTAATTTACTGTATGATTTTTATTTGTGAAGCAAATTGTAGTTCTACCTATTCGTGCAATAAGTTAAGCTTTCAGAGATCACGAAATAAAGTAGGTCCTAAAGTGTGCGTCAAGCCCACTTACAATGAAAGGGGTAGAAGAGCACGTTGAGTTACCGTGCTTTTCTATCCCTTGCCTGCAAAAGAGTTTCGCCTATGGCGTGGTTTACACATTGAGTTACCGTGCTCTTTTGTTTTGCTCTTACGAAAGTGGGCGAAACGTTGAGATCTTCGATCTCAATAATGACACGGTACAATCGCGGAAGTAATGACAATGGCCGAGAAACCTCCGAAATCAATTACAGATTTTACACGCTAGGCTAAACTAACGCCCTCCTTAAGTAACATCAAAAATGAATGGTGGCTGATCATAATTCCAATTCTCAGATGAACTGGCGTCGCTACAAGCGCCAACAGAAATAATTAATGGTTCTATTATATTAAATTGTCAATAATCCATCTAATTTCCAAATTTTTTGATTCTTTTTTGATGTTCTATTCGACACAATATCCCCAATGAGTACTTGAAACATTTTGTAATGCTTGCAGTACGAGTTCTTTAATATGGGCTAATTTAAAATTGTGTTCAACGTAGGAATTTCGGTTTTATAAAACAATCTAAGTACTATTGGGTGCATGGAGGTATTTATTACTTTACCATATGATTGAACAATCTCAGGTTGCTCTCCAATCTGTTTGGGGCTGATAACCTTACTGGTGTGCCTGTAACGTAGGATATACGGTGGAAGTTGCAACTACTAAAAATTAAACAATACTTAAGCCCTTTGACATCTATTGACAATTTTAGATACGACAGCTCTTATATTCATACCTGGTTTATCAGTTACGATCTACGTATGTATATTTAATATGCATTGCTTTTCCCCCAAAGATACATAGCCTAGGTCCAACCGGTTACGATTGTATGAGGGTGAAACTAACACCGAGATGGTACTGCCTTCATCCATATTTATAAATGTACGTAATATTAGCGATATTAAGCAACATAGCTTTGAAAAGAACTGATTTTTTACTTTGCAAATTACATAGAAAGAGTTTAAAAACACAAAACTGATACGTCAAATCTCGTGTTCACATTCACATAATACACCAAACGTCAAATTATATGAGAACTGCATTCTGTAAAACTGGCTCAATCTTAGCCAATCACATGGGATTTTATATATGTTGAACATTTGAAGATAAAATTGTATATTGTAAAAGTATCTATATAAAAAGGTACAGAAAAAAGGTGATCTTGAAATTTATCATTTATTGATTTTTTTATAGTTTTGCATATAGGTACTTTACTAAACTATTTTTATTTTAAAAAATAATAGAAAAAGTAAAAATAAAAGAATTACCATAGTAGACTAGGAACATTAAGTGATTATAGTAGCGAACAAAAAACAATGAAACAAATGTCCAGTCTCAAAGTCAGCTATTTACATTTATTGGCGTAGTATTGGCAGCATGTTTACTCATGATGCAAACAAATGCAATTATTCCGCAGTTGACAGTAATAACGGAATCTTAAATTCTTGCAATATTTGCAATGTTCTCGTCGTCTAGCTGTTTAGGTTTGGGGTTGTTCTTCTGCGATTACCCCTGAATTACCTTCTTGTATTATTTTAAGGACGATTTTACAGAACTGCATACAATGAAATGCATATGACATATCGGAATTACCTAGCTACTAATAGAATACAAATGTGAGTTAAACAATTTACCACCGTAACACGAATCTCCGGGGTGGCCCTCACATGCCCAACTCTAATAAATTAATGACATTTAGATTGAAATATGTCTCAGCCGATAGGTAGACAGGAGCCGGAGCTTAAGTAGAGAAAGCTTTTTTTCTACAAAAGTTACAAGATTACATTTTTAATGGACGTCGTAGACCCAACCCGTGGAATGTAAGGGACTGGTGGTTCAGTAATATTAGATAAATATCTAATTGCTAATATCAAGCTGGAATTATGTATTTAGACTTACGTCTTCACTGAAAATAACTTTTTTTTATAGTATTTTCCTCTAAAGTCAATATTAAAAGTACTTCTTTAGCTATTTTTATATTTTCTTAATTTTTAAACACCATTTGTATCAAATTTCAAATTTTTTCATGGCAGTGTGATTTCTATAAGAAGCAGAACTTTTATAAAGATGGCATTTCTGCGAAAAATAAAAATAAAAAAGTTTTTCCTCTTGCAAACTAAGTCCGGCGACATACTGCACAATAATTTTGAATCTTAGGGACTGTTTGTCTCTCAGGTGATTGTTCTTGTTTTAGATGTTAATATTTGACAGTTAGATTCCCTTCGCCATAACGTTGAGCCTGTAGCTTGATCGTAGATCATCTGAATTTGCACAGCTTGGTTGTCGGAAACACCATTTTGATAACATGCTTGTTTGTACTAATCTGAACTTCCCTTGGAGTTTATCGTTTCCATGTCTTTATCATGTCGTCTAGGTAAAAATTGAATAAAGCTGGCGATAAACTACATTCCTGTCTAAAAATCAAGCTTATGGCGTCATATTATTTTATATATTAATTTTAGTGTTGCGATAAAACATTTTATTACTTTTATTGGATGGGAGGGAAATTTACTTCCTTCTAGAATTAGCCATAACTTTGACTTGCCATCTTATATCGTCGAAGGCCTTTGTGAACTTGACAAATGCCATATGCGTATTCAAGTTTCTTTCTCTATGATTAGCTTCAACGTCAAAGCTGCGTCGATATAAGGTCATTCTTTTAGGAAACAATTTTGTTTCTTTTCTAAGATCACTTCTGCGACTATTTGAGTTCGGGATATTATTGTTTAGAATTTAGGATATAGGTTATACCCTGACTTTAATAGCCCAATACCCCTATAGTTATGCTAGTCTGCTCTTTTGCCGTTTTTGAAGAGCGATTTTATCTTACCCATAGTCCATTCTTTGGGAATTCAAGTTTGTTTCCAACACATACCACCGTATTTACTCAACTAATTAAATTTATCGGTGCTTGTAGCTTTTTAATTTTTTCGTGTTCTAATTCCTGTATAGTTATATCGTCCACATTTGAAGTCATCTCTGGCCAGTGTTCTCGGTGGCAATTGTTTGCTGCCCCATACTCCTCTTTAGGAGTGCCTTATAATATTGTTCCCATTTTGAAGTGCCTATTATGTTATTCATAAGTTTTAAAGTCGACTCTTATTGCACATGAACATCATCTTCTATGCTGCTAAAGTAAAAAAACGTAAGGTTCAGATCATTTCAATTGCCCCAACTGGGGGCGGGCTGCTACAGGGACCTTGCGTCCATCTTCAACCAAGAAAGGAAATTGTAGGATGGGTTAGACTGTTAGAGAAAGGAGGGGTGGAGAACAGAAGAGAGGCCAGGAAAGCTGGAGAAGTACTGCCGCGGCACTCGCCCCAGAGAAGGTATTCTGTTGACTCCACCTAAAAACCTGAATCAGAACAGATGGCCACGGGAATCGAATTCGCGACCTTCGAATACTAAGCAGACGTGGTAAGCACTAGTCTACAGAGTTCGGCACTGCTAAAATGTTACCCTATCTATTAATATAATTCTCTTGTCGCTGTTTTAGCTTCTCCACTTGGTTCTTCGAAAGCATGTGGCCGGATGAAAAAGAGTTTGCGTTTCCAGTCGGCAGGTAGTGAGTCGGAACCTCACATTGAGACAGTCAGTTACATCTTACACGCTCTAGTTACCATACCAACACCTTTGGTGGTAGTGGCCTCTGTGAAAAGGCATTCTTCCTTATCGTCGGATTATGCTACCTGTAGTAGCAAAAAACTCTCAGTCTATAGTAACAGGAAGACGACGACGGTATCAGTGTTTGTAATATTCTTTGTTTTTTCGTGTTTGATGCTAATTGGATGCTCTCCGTTTCTCCATTTTCTTAGCCCCTATGGCAGCCAACGTTGGACTTATGTTAAACACATCCTTCTCTCCATTGAATTGCTGTTTTTGTTGTTTTTAGCTTCTGGATTACTTTAGCTGTTAATGACCTGCCCCGTTATGGTTGGTAAGAGACACGTATCAAATGTTTTCTTTTTTATTTAGTGGAAATATCACTTTGAAATATGTGTAAATCATTTTCCCACATGCTTACCATCCTAACTTTATCCTTCGAATTATTTCACCATACTGTTTTCAGAACTTCCCACTCTTCTTCCGTATTTCCCGCTTTGTATTGTGTTTTAGCTTTCACCCCTGGCTTTAGAATAGCTATTTTACTGACTACTAAGTAGTGGCCTAAGTGGACTAAGTATATCAGTACCTCTGCATGCATTCGTCTGTGTATATAAAAAGGATAGTTTTTTAAAATTTATTTCCCTCGTAATCAATCAGACTTTTAGAACCTATTGCTGCCCAGTTAACTTATTGGTCTCTTTTTTCGGAAGAATGTAATCACTATCGTCAGCATATTGTATGTTGCAAATTGCCGTAATTGCATCCCATTGTTGTTTATCTTTTGCTTCTGTATTGGTTTACTATGTTTTCTATGAGAGTGTTCCGCACTCTAGCAACTAAATTTTGTCCCATACTATGTAATTGCTTGGTTGCATATTTTTTATGGTTTTCTGTAATGTTGCAGAATTGCTGAATTCCGGGTTGTTTTACTTCTTTTGGGGTGTACTGTCCTACTACAGTTAATGGCCCCCTATTAGTTTTTAATTCAATTGCTATGAGTTTTTCGTTTTTATATTCAAATGTTTGCAAGGCTTTTTCAATTTTTATCTATTATGATTGCTGCTCAAGATATAAAAATCTGTTGAAATACGTTTATGACGGCACGGAAGGGAGACACCATTTTTCCAAAACTCTTCACTCTTGCTTTCGAGCAAATTTTCAAGAAGGTTAACTCGGGAGAGAAAGGAATAAATCTCGCTTGGCGACATCTCCACCAATTTTGTTTCACGGATGATATTGTTTGGGTTAGTAATTTAAAAGAGCTACAAAGTATGGTACAGAACTCAGACTGATATCGGAAAAATAGTTCTCGCCATAAACATGGAAAAACAAAGGTCATGTAACGGCCCTTTGTAATTTCGACGTTGGAAGCCTAATTTCCTATTGTAAGTAATATAAACCTGTTCTCTTTTTCCGAATAACTCTAGCTCTACGTAATTTTGGTGGGAGTGGAGCTAACTTCACTCAGAGTTTTACGGTCGAATTTGAAATCGCGGTTTTTTTTCGTTTTGCCTTCGGCGAAGAAAGCCGTGAATTGAGTAGCTGGGCTCTTTTCGGTATTTGTAACCCATGTGCCACCCCAAATAGCGTGTGCCAGAACTTGTAACAATCTGTTTTAAGTAACTTTTATTTTTCCAAATGTAACTTGCAAATTTTAGCTTAGCATCTTTTACGATGGTTTAACGTGGCAATTCGCTGGCTATATTTCTCAACTAAAACAAGCAAAATCAGATACCTGAAGGGCACATCTAGCTCAAGTCGAAGACGGCGTGCAGTAAATTAAATGAATGGAAACCGGCAGGGGCGTCAGCGAATCCAGAGGAAAACAATCAGCCAGGCATCTCAAGTGCTTAATCAGACGATTCGCAGACTAAGTTCTTACAATGGGTTAAGAACTATAGCTGCAAAAGAACGTTATATAGCAACATTGAAAGAAACTACACATAGTTCTCAAGTATCACAGTTTAATTATAATCTTTGGCTCGGAGAAGTCGACAAGTGACCCAATAGGGCCTACAGCAAGTAATCCATAAATTTTTATGGAAAATGCTGGGTACAATCGGAGGAAAAGCCTCTCAATAATTTATAATTACACATTAAAAATACCCCTGGACGTACACACATTGGCATGGGCCTTACTTTCGGCTAGTGTACAAGTTATCGCCTGGCTGGTACATGTAGTTGAAATGTAGATCCGTGGCCTGGGGCAGCTTAATTCATAGGCTCAACATGGCCCACAAAGGGGGCTTAATGGATGTCTCTAGTATTAGGTGTGCTCTCAAGAGATTCACGGAAGCTCTGCTTTCGGCACCAGCGGTTAATAGCCCAGCATGACGATGGGGCCCTGATTAGCCAAAGGTGGCCTTACACGAGGTCGCCGGAGGAAGAATCTTCCAGCCGCCGAATTCCGGATCGTGGATTGTGGCTCGGCACGTCAAGCTGACAACAAAATTGAACCCTAAGCGAAGCACCAGTATGCCAATAAGGACTTACCCCGTATGGGCGTGCACGAGGTACTACCATCAAAAAGAATCCGCCAAAACAGGCGCGGCGCTTATAATCGCTCAAATTACGTCGCCTAGAGGAGAATCCGCCGATGGCGTTTACTTTCCAAACATAACTAAATTAACCTCTTGAACGACTTCGAAGATGGTAGCTGCTACGAACGGCACCAAGTTTCCAACAGGTAAGACCAAAGAGAGCCCCTCGTAACCCGGAAACTCGTCAAAGAACCGAAAAACTTATCGGGGAACGGAACCATGTCCCTATCAGCGAACAAAAGTTTCTAACTCAGGAGCGCGCGGAATTTGAATCTACCCACAGAGCTACAATCCGGAGAGCGCTTCTCATGAAGTTACAAGAAAAGCAGAGTGAAGCGACAAATCTAATGAAAGCGCCATTTTAACGTAACAATCTAACGTAGTTTTTGGCTTGTTTAAACATCTTGCTAGGCGTTTGCATTGCTACCCTGTTGTTACACGTTTTTTGGGGTTGGCGTCGTAAGCTGTAATTTTAATTTTATCTGTGCGTTTAGCACGCCAGGCACATTTTATTTAATATGTTAATGTTGCCTTGTTATATATTTTAAGTATTGTTATTAAAGCATTTTGCTACTGCTACCTTCTCGTTTTTTTTAGTTTAGGATCGTTAAGGGAGAAGCCACGTAAGGTAAGTACGTTCTTTATTCGACTGTTAGTTAGATCAGTAGTTTTTTGTCGTGGTTAACGACTGTCGCTTGTTTGATTTTTTCAAATTACTTTATGTATTTTATTAACTTTACGAACCGCCGCCTAGTCCTTATTCACGCCAATAATCGCAGAGAGGTTGAGCTAGCCAGGACTGTGGTCGCCTTTCGTTTAAGGATGACACAGTCACGACTAAAAAGACAGAGCACTAAGACTCGACAACCAAGAACTAGAAAGAGTAAAGAAGTACATTTATTCAGGACATACGATCAAATTAAACAAAGAAAACTAAGCTGCAGAGATAAACAGAAGAACTAAAATGATATGGACAGCACTCAGTAAATTAGGATGTATTCTGATGAAAGTATTCGATATCTGTATTTTTCCAGTAACAACTCATAATATGGAGACTGTGACGTTGACCGTAAGCCCAGAAAATATATTAACAATAATCCAAAAATACGCTTATCCTTCTGAGAATAAGTCTCAGAAACCACGGTAGGAATAAAGAAATCAAAAGACGTTATGAAAAAAAATATCGTGGTTACAGTGAAGGTGGACAGGGAGACAGTGGACACTAAGGTTACCCAAATGCAGCGAAAAACGGCCACAGAGACGATGGATAGATGGCGTTACAGAAATTGCTGGATAAAAATGGAATAATGTGGGGCAAGACAAGAAAATGTAGAAACCAATAAGGGAGGCTTACGTTCAAGAGTAGACAGCAAAATGCTGTTCTTTTAAACCTTCTTTTTGTTTCTGTTTCAACACCATAATGATGTTGATAGCTTTTTCTTTTATTGCATTATATAATGTGTTATTAATTCATTTTCGTTTCCATTGTCCTTGCAGTGCCTGTCAACTAATTTTCTGTCCATTCTGATGCCTCTTCGACTTTCGTGTGGATAAAATATTACCTAAGCAGGTTACCAGTGTATCACTGGAAATACTTTTCACTGACCTTGTTCGTTATATTTTGCTTGAGAGATAGGAAGCAGTATCTTAAGCTAACTATGTTGCACTATGATTTCCATAGTTTGTTTAACAGGTACAGACAGAATATTTCCACTTTATACAGCTATTTTGTATTCAGATCACAGTAATGGATTTCAGCTTCATTCGTTGGAACAAAAAGTATGTATTCGTTTCTTTAAAACAAAAGGTTTCAACTATTTGAAAATCTCCTGTTCAATGACTTGTCATTGTCAAATTCTACGCAGCCTTTACATTTTTAGGGTGGTCACAGAAATAATGGTCGAACGTCTCTGCTCGTCGTTTATGCCACCTTTTCTCCTTTTAAACTCAACAAGAAAGAAGTTGTCTTTACGGTACACAAGGATGGCCAAATATCGCCTAAAATATGTTTCATATCTTGATCAATTTACTTACCTTTCAACTCCTTCGTAGCTGATAACGGCTCCATATCTCCGTTTTCAAAAACAAAAATGTAAGAGCGTCCTGAGAAATAGTATATTCAATTAAACTGTGTACAGCTTCACGACTTCCACCTAAGGCCGACTATTTATCAATAGACCTTGGTACTCGCATGCACGTTCCAAGTGTCGCGAAGGATCCAAATGCAAATGCGATAGGCCTTACTGCAAGTTCCTAGTTCGCATTAGCCACGTCGTTATGACTATCCCATATTCAGGATTACCACCCGTAGCGAAGCGGTAATCATATACGCGTTACAGTTGTCATTGTCAGCCAGATGCAGCTGCTGCGCAAACTAACTTATGCAGATCCGGATAAATTAGCCGTAATTAGAATCGAATTGAAGTTTTGATTAGATTGGAGTCTTCGGTACTAATGACAGTTTTATTACTTGCCCTCTAATAAGTTGCCAGCTTTAGCGGTAATTAACGCTGCCTTGCTTCTTGCTCGAAACAAAGGAGCTGCCCACCGAGGGCTACTGAGCAGCCTTAACCTTTATGGGCCCAATTAGCAAGAAAGTTTGACTTTAATCACTTTATTTTTTATTTTAATACCATGGTTCAAGTTGCGTTTAAACCATTACCAAAAATTAACATATTTTAGGTACACAAACCACAAGAGAAAGAACGTTCGTTGGTTGTTGACCGTCAAAGAGGTAGAATTTTCTTTTGTAAAGTCATGCAATAAAACTTCTGAATGTTCGTAGAAAAAATATCTAAAAGTTGCGCTCTTAAATTCTGTTGTTTACATGATTCACAAATCTTCAGTGGATGCATAATTTATGGCAAGACGTGTAAGTAAATTACTCAAACTCACGTTTAAGAGTTGATAATACTAAATTTCTGAATGAAAAGATAATTCTTTCTACTACGCTTTAGTTACATTGAAACACAACCACATGGGTGTTAGAAACTCCAATTATTGATATGTTCCACGTATTTAAAAACTTTACGAGTGTTGGTTGGTGTTTATATTTCTCGTGACTTACCAAAGTAGTAATAAGTTATTACAAACGATAATAATACTTTCCTTAATTGTTATGTTTCAAGACGGCTTGTCTTTTGTGATAAAAAATTTGAAGATAACACTGAATTCCTAGAAATTAGGGTCTTTAGCGGTTAATGGGAGAAAATCTGTAAAACATAAAAACTTGCCTTAACCGTTAAATTGAAGAAAGCACTAATAACTGAAAATGTATTTCCCTCTATGAACTGCGTTCTGCGTCAACCTTTGGACCATAAATCACGTACTGCTGAATGCACAAATATTTTCCTCGTTCTAGTATCTAGTTTAAGAAGCCAGAGTATGAGCTTTTAATCTCTTTGTGGGATGTGTAATACCCTTAGACGGAGGGTTTAACAAGCCTCGGCTAGCTCTTTTAAGTCTCGGAAGAATATGGCGTAGTGTAAGGAATGCTTCTGGCTTTTACTATCGAACAGTAGATTAATAAAATAATTGGGCGCCATGTCGTTATTTACAACAAATAAACAAACCTAGCTAGCAAAATAAATCAACACCTACCTTGTAAGCTTCGCTGCATACCTCAATCTAAATGTAGTATTGCTAGCAATAACAAATACTAACAGTAACAGTCAAGACAATATTTAATATCCCGCACAAAAAAATCAAGGTTGGCGTCACCCAACTTACACACACATGTAATTGTATGTCGAAACAAAACAGACAAAACAACATTTAAAAAAAACTTAAAATCGAAGTAGCATTTCAGAACTGGCTAGTTATAGCTTAAATTACAACTTCAGGCTAACACCTATGCAATCGCAAATGGCATGTAGTTCAGCTAGTTCAGCAATCTAGGATTATTTTCTGTAAATACTCGCACTTTTGCTGTAATAACAATTGATCCAAAGACTGATTTGACAAGCTCAGTTTGAGCTGCTAAGATCTTAGTAAGGACTGTTTGCGGCACCATGCCTTTGTCGTTAAAAAACTGAGCTGATAATGATATGAACTTACAGTTTAATTAATGATGAAGTTCAGCGATCGGCAGGGGAGTCCTGTTCATTGAATTTTTCTATGAAGGCTCAAAGCCAACTGACTGCATGATTCTCAAAATCCCAAGCTCACCGCTCAAAAAAAAACTAGCATAAAAAGGAAGAAAATTCCGGGCTACGTACAGGCGCGAAAGCAGGAAACCGGTTAGCTCAAGGAAAAGCCAAAACTTTAGCTCCGGAATGCTGAATTTAAGCCTTCGTGATAGCCCAAATAGCTGCTTGATTTGAGAGCCAATACTAACGGTTTCTAGCCCAAACTAGCCCATATTAAACGTCCTCAATATTGGAAAATTAGAAAACGAGATTATGCACGCAAAAGCATTCTTACCGATGATGTTCACGGCCTAATTTAGAAGACGCATGGCAGCGTTTTTGATGAGCGGAAGCGCAGAGCAATCCAGCCTAAATAACTAAAATTAATACCCAAAGAATAAAATTAGAAGAAACGCTCTTACCAACGCTGTAAGCTCGCCCGCGAACAATGCTACAAGCGACTTCGCTTGCTCGGAATACAAGAACGCCTCTCGAAAAATCAATACTATACTAGTTATTGCACTGTTTTCACACCCAATGCGGATCGAAAATCGACGACAAATTCAGACGCGAAAATGTGCAGGTGTTTATCGCTCCGCACACACGCCTGCTGCGACTAGCTTGAATTCTCTTGCTACAAAATATAGCTACAAGGTGCTTCGAAAATCGGTGATAAATGCTTTTGAAATAAAATTTAATCGGGGCGTTACAGCTGCTGATGAATATTTTCTTCCCATAAGAATAATATACAACAGAAATTAGTATATAAATTAGAAATATGATTATGCTAATAGATGGAAGTGGCGATTTTTAGCATTGGAAAATAAGGGTTTGTCTTCTTATTGCAAGAACCACAAAATAAAATTGCTTATAGCAGCACACTGAGAATGAATATGCATTTGTATTGACTTTAAGGCATAATACTCTTAAAATTATACTCACAAGGTACTATTTTATAAAACTTGTGAAAGTTGCCAAAGTAAACACAACCATATACATTATTTTAACAACACGGATATTTTGTTTCTTTTTTTAGTAATATCCTTTTCGTCTTTTCTGTCGTATTCTCCTGTCTGAGAAGTTTTACTTGATCAAGCCACCTTATCGGTGGTCTGCCCCTTGGCCTATTGCCCTCTACTTTGCCCTGCACGATCAGTTTCTCTAGACCATCTGTTTCTATTGTAACTGTATGGCCAAAGTATTGCAGAATTCGTCGGGGACAGATCGTCGAGAGTCTGTCTGTGGCTCCTATTTCCTTCAATATGGATACGTTAGTGCGTCTTTCCATCCACGATAACGCAGGATTCGACGCCAGCACCACATCTCGAATTATCTATTCCTTTATGTCTGATGCTTTGATTGTCCACGTCTCTGTCCCATTGATAAAGATTGTAAAGGTAAGTGATTTTAGTAGAGCCATCTTTGTGTTTTTTGTGATCTGTTGATCTTTCCATATCTTTATCAGGTTGGTTATAGCGCTGATTTCTTTCTCGCATCTTCCTTGGTTGCTTATGTTGCTTAGGTACATGAACTCATCCACACTTTCTATGTTATTTCGAAATCGTCTTGGTGGCAGAGTGTGGCCTCTGTCTTGTTTAAGTTTATTTCCAGACCCGAGTTTCTGTTTCTCTCGTCACTCACTTTAACATTTGTTGCATTTCGTTTTCATTCCTCGTCAATATTGTTGTATCATCAGCATATCGAAGGTTGCTGAGCCTTTTCCCGCCAATCGAGATGCCGCCTCTAAAATTATCCAGTGCGCTTCTCATTATGTACTCTCCTTATGCATTGAAGAGTCGGGGTGAGAGTATTCAAACTTGTCACACTTCCATTTTTACAGCAAATGTATCTGATTCGTGCTTATCCTAAGTGACCACTGCTTGATTTGTTGCATACAATTTCTCTATCAGTGATATGAGGTGATTCGGGACTACCATTTCGTCAAGGAATGTCCAGAGTTGTTGTCATTGAACACAGTCGAATACCTTTATATAGTCGACGAAGCATAGTAGCATGGGTGTATTAAATTCACGTGATTTCTTAATCAGTTGTCTAGTGTTGAATATGTGATCTCTGGTTCCTCTTCTCCTTACGAAACCTGCCTGCTCAGCCTGCATTTGTGTTGAATATATTGATGTAATCTCTGATCTATTATTCTTAGCATAATTTTACTAGCATGTGATATTAGTGAGATGGTCCTATAATTTCCACATATTTTTGTGGAGCCTTTCTTGTGTATTGTGATGAAAATCGACCTTGTCTAATACTCCGGTGAATATCCAGTTCGTCATATCTTTATACACAAATCCCGTGCTATATCTAAGCTTGCATCTTCTACAGCTTTAATTACTTCAGCCGTAATTCGGTCACCTCGCGATAGCTTGCTTATTCTAAGGGGATGTATAGCTTCTTGTACTTCTTCTTTTGGACTGCTTGGTTCAGGTTCCTCCTCTTCTCGATTTCTTCTGTTGTACTGTCTTCGTTGTTGTAGAGTGTCTCGCAATACTCCGCCCATCCATTTAAAACTTTCTCGGTCTTGCATAGAACTTGTCCATTCTCATCTTCAATTGCTAGCGATTTGGGCTTAAACTTCCTTGACAGTAAATTTTATGTTTTTCTATTTCTTTACAGATGTTTTTGATGTATTCCTTTTTATTTTGGTGGCATCTTCTTTAAATTTCGTGACTTAATCTGCTGTGTTCTTGTGTTCTCGTTTCAGTGGTTATTCCTAATTGTTTTATAGCTTTTCGTTCCTCGGTTATTTCTAGGGTCTGTCCTGTTACCCAGTATTTGTATTTCGTCGGATTTACTCTGCTGTCCTGATGGTTTTTGATTGTTTCTTCAATATTGTTTTTAAAGTGCGTTCATTCTATGTCGCAGTTTTCTATTAGTATATGAGTTTTGTTAGCTGTGAAGTTATTGTTGATTTCTGTTGTCAGGTGATTTACATAACTATCTAACTTATACTTGGCATCATTTCACGATTCAAATCTTTGCAGATTTAAATGTGTTACTAGTATGGGAATGTTTTCTTTTAATCTGGTAAGTCATCATGGAAAATACATTTCTTTGGAAAACGAGAAACTATAAATTACTTCTAAAACAAATTATGCAAATATAGACCCTCTTACATTGATGTTTCTCTTCTGTGAGAATGTTTCTGTACACAATCCTCCTCTCTATATTTAAATGGGTTACCAACATGGAAGTTGCTATTTTAAACAATAACGTTTAACGAAAATTTCTAAATAGATTGATATATTGCTCTAACAAAAAAAAATGGACAAAAATAGTGTATCACCTTTAATGCAATCTTAACATTTTTCTGTTCCCATTTCTCTTTTTTTTCTTCCCTTTTTTGCTGTTTTGTTATATATCATATTTCCATATCTCGGAAACCTATTACTAACATGCAGCTATCAAACTAAAGAATACAATTTAAAAATATATAAGATATAAGATATCATCCTTAGAAATTAAAAGAAAGGTTTTGATATCAAGCTGAATAACTTTTTCTCTTTCATTAATTTTGTTTTTTTTCAGAGCATCCTATGAATATACAACTAATAGTGATTTTGCATTTGTATTAAACAGAGTGATAAAATAAAAAGTACATTCAGGTTGACCTTGGATAATTACCAAATAGAGGTAATTACTTTAGAATAATCTCTAAAACTCCTTTCTAACATTTTCATGTTATATATAATGGTGCGGTTATACTGTAGACTCTAAAATTGAGAGTAATTCAACTTAAAATTTAAAATGTTAAAAGAATGAACATTGAGAAAAAGCAATAGGTTTGTGTTTTTAAGAAAATTATAGAGTTGTCAAAAATATAACTCTCCCTTCCTTTAGAATCTATACGTAAATATATTTTTCTTTTGTTTTTCCATTTTTTTTAATTTACTCTCCTGTAACATGCTTATATATACACTATTCGTAATACGGATTCATTAATGGATACATGTCAAAATTTCCAAACCAAATGGGAAATGTAAAACACTTTATATTTTCTAGATTGGAAAAATTTAAAAATCGAAAAGTGTTCGATAAATGGTACCCTATATATTATTTGCATTATTGCAGGACCAGAGTGGTATTTAGGGGGATATCAAGTCATCCTAAATTCCTATTCAATGAAAGCAAGAATATATTTAAATTTTCGTTGTCATTCTAATAACAGCTAGAGAAAATAGCAATTTAGTAGACCTAAGTAATTGCTATTTGACCCTCTTAATCAACATTGTTTGATTAGCAAACTGAAATGCACCTATTAATAGTAACTTTTATCGAAAAATAATCAGAATAGAATAAGCAATTTACATACCGCTCGCTGATGATCAAATCCGCAAAATATCCATGGCAAATTATGTTTTCCATCGGCACAGGTTTCCAGCTATGTAAATCACACTCGGCGGCGTGGGTAGAGGAACAGATCGTGTTGACAGACGGTGGGACGTCCTTTGCGTATTTTCGTTTTAAGTTAACCGAAACCCGAACTGGTGTTCAATACATGTAATGCGGAAGTCCAATTTATTGTTGTGCGGAAAATTTATGACGGTGCCATATTAGATGATATTTTCAACGGCTTAAAGAGTAAATGGGCCCCAATTTCTATGGAATTAAGCGGGAATCTACTTTATTTTTGGAGCTAAAAGAAAATTGTTGCTACACTATGGGGTCAACTTTTATAGAGCACAGCGCATTTGTTACTCAAAATATCAGCAAAGTAGGAATCCTCAATGCAGTTTTCAATGTATCTTAGATTAATGTAATCTAGTTGGGATTAACGTGTGGCTTCAACTTTTTTTTTGGTTGGCTTTAATACTGCCAATTTTTGATGCCGTATTTCGAAACTGAATTATTATTACATTATCGAAAAGTATATAAAAATTAATTAAAATTCCTGTTTTGTGTTTAGCTAGTTTGAGGACTTTGGCCTGCAAATCAAATAGCGAAATTTTCATTCTTAGACTATTTTCTAACATCAAATAAGAAGTTTTATCTCAATCAAGGCTGGAAATAATTGAGATGGCTGTAAAACCCGTAATAAATAAAATGCGTATTTGCAAAATCCGGATCAAGTTTCCTGGAATGCTGGAATACGGATCAGAATGTATTATCATCGCTGTATAAAAAGTCAAAGAAATAGAAGAATGCATACACAACAAAATTTGAGAGAATTGATTAAAAATTCAAAACAGTAAGCTTGTGTATAGATCAAATCTGTACAATACAACTGAGAAAAAAAAAATAGCAAAGAGCAGAGCTGTCTAACTGACTTTTATAGACATAAAGAGTTGACTGTTTATCCAGTCAACAGGATAAAACTATAGAAATAAATCGAAAATATTGGAATGAAAAATGGAATTATGACAGTACACAACTTATATCTGCCAAAGAGCAAAATCAACTATTTAACAGCTTTAGAACAACAAATCGCTTTTTTCTAAGGGTGCTTCGCATCATCAACCTTGTTCAAAGTTTTATTAGAGCATAGATAATGAAGCCATAGAAACGAAAATGCGAAGGTAATAGTAGTCCCGGTCAGAAATTAACACCTCAACAAGCTGAGGTACGTAAACGAAGAAGATCTCGCTTTATGATTGGGGCAAAAATATGGACGACAATATGGAGCAAATTTGGCCTCTTTGGTTAAGCAAATTGTTGTACCCATCTGGCTACCTCAAGGGAATATAGTATTTCGGAAGTGAAAAACATCCTTTTGTAACGTTTTCCTTGAAAAGGATTATGTTCTAAACAACATTAAACACTGCAAAAATTACTAATTCGCCTGAATTTTTAAAATTATAAAGCTTTGAAGCGCACCGGTAACCAAGTAAGCGAAAGCAGCGAAAACGACACCTCGGCGTACTTCCCACGAAAACCACTACGTCAAGATAAGGCAAAAGGAAGGCTCCTCGGACCATATAAAAGTAAAGAAATTCGGCAAGAGAAAGCAGATTTCGAGTTATATTTCGCTCTCCTTTCATTCCTTCTTGAACAGCTCTGGCATCAGAATCAGATTTCTGCAGTTGTGTAAGGTCACGTTTTTTAATGGTTGAGTGCAGACTTTAACGGTCGTTGTCCATAATGTTAAGGTTTGTCGGATTGTGCCGTGGTTTTCGATTTGAAACTGACGTTTCGCTGATCATGCTGTCAGCTTCTTCCTACGTTTTCTAAAAAGTGTTGTCTCATGCTTCTCGTTATACTCGTATATCGAGGAGTCGCTCCGGTTGGCTGCTCATGTAAATCTTGGGTGCTACTGGGACTTGTCAACATCATGATAGGTTACTTACGTGAAAGTTGTTTATAGTTTGATTTGGTTTTCAGAGCTACCTTCTATGTGTTGCTAAGGCGATAACCATCTTTAAATTTGTTCGGATTGATGAGCTCTTTAGCTCAGTAGTGATTGCATTTTGTCACAAAATCTTTGCTTGGGCTATACTTGTGGCAAATCTTGCATCGGACAAACGAGAATAAGCATACAATGTAAAATGAAAGAACATTAGAACCAGAAACCACTCAAAAATCTAGTAACAAAAAGGAACCACAGAATAAATTTGGAGGCAGTAAATATATTAGCCAGAACTATGAATTAAACACTACCATCTATCGTATTATTCGGAAATCCTAGAGATTATTAAAAGTCCGAACAACGGCAACTGAGAAGACAGTTACCGCCTTAGCAACATATCTAAAACAACCCTGAAAAACAAATCAAAAGATGTACAAGTTTTACATCAAGTCCCAGTAACACATCACATCATTTCTTGTGTATTGGATGCCATTTATTTCATGTGTTTTCTGATTTTATACTGTGGCGTTTTGTTTGCTAAGAATTGTAAACCGCTAATTGGAGAGGTATATGTGCATATTGGTGCGAGAATTTCCGTTCTTATTCATATCAGCATCTATTTGGTAGACCTTGCCGTGCGGCGTGATACTTGATTAAGTCATTTTAATAGCTTATTTTAATGTTTGATGGCGCTTTGCTTATTTCAGTTGAGGTTCTTATTAACTCCTCCAGTTGATTCCTTAAGCTTTTATCAAAGCAGTTCTTTGTGTTTGCACGGTCTCCGTATACTATTCGTGCTATAACCTGTTTTTATGTTAATAATTTGAGCTGTGGGTCCAGTTTGCATTCAAAATCTAAGGTTATTAATATCTTTCGGCGTATTAATGTCGATGTTTCGAATGAACCTATTTTTAACGTTAGGCACTAACAGTTGTTGTTTCTATTTGGTATTTGTTATCTCTTTGTAACCTATCTTCCGTCGCAGCTCGACTACTCTGTATGGTTCAACAGATGTTACAGTAAGTTGTTGCACCTGGCGCCTTTATCTATTAAATTATTGTTGCTTATAGCAATTAGGTAAATTTAACGCGCAATATTTATGCTTACAAGCCCTCTCCGGTATTGAGTTTGAGCTAATTGTTTAAAATATTAGTTACGACGTTGATAATGGGCACTGTCGTTTATTGCTTCTAACGCAATAGGAATAAGGAAAAATAAAGACCGTGAAAATCGTCGGAAGATAAAGTGAACAAGTAATGGATAGGAAAGCACTCAACGTTGAGAATATAAGAAAACAGTGGTTTACAGGAGTAAGGCAGCGATAGCTGTCAACATTCTACGTAGTAGTAGCTGAAAATGGACAAACTATTAATCCCATCTGTAATGGAACACCCAGTAAGTTTCCAACTCGCAGAAGGCCTGCATTGGGTATTAATTACCTTCCAAATGCAAAGTAAGGGATTAAAATGCCGGAGCACGTCGGCAAACCTCAACTTCTAGTTCTGAAAGTCAAAACAAACTACGACCTTAACAATTAACTTTAGCATGCCCAGACTCATTGCACCAAAGCACCCCGCGCGAACCCAGGAAGGTATAGCTGGCGCAATAACTCATGTAAATTGCTCGACAGTATTAGAGAATAAATTAGAGAGTGCGAGGGCGTTATTTTAATTAACGCCCGATCGCCCGCAGAAATCGAATTCTTTCCAGAAAGTCCGCTCGCCAGATTAATCCATGGCATCCGTTCTGTTAAAAAATTGAGCGCAGGGGTGCAGAAGTACTCGGTAGCGAGTGGGTGGCCTCCCGCCGCCTCCGAACGGCAATTAAAGCACTGCTCTAAACTAACATCGCCTGCGATCCTTCAGCTGTCGTCCTCTAGATCCCATCTGCCGATGGAACGTCAGATACGGCGCTTAAGGAAATGGGCGAATTTTTAAGCGCTGCTCTAAATAGTCGCCATTCGTGCGGCCTTTGCAGCGCGGTCCGTTTTGTATGCAGAGCCCACTATTCTCTTATTCCGCCAAATCCTATAAATCATCCCAGCGCCGCGCTGGACGTCACGACTCCGATTAAATGGTAATTACTGGGGAATCAAAGGATTGGGAACTAATACTGTGTAAATAAGATACCCGAATTTCTAATATACCGCCTGGTGGTGCCGAATCTTCCCGCTGTCGCGAGCTGCATAACTTGGCGCATTTTGGTTTCTTGGTTGAGTCGCATGGATCAATCTATTCTAAAGATAGAATTTTAATGCATAGCAAAGCAGATATTCTGCAATCTCGAACCTATGTAATGCTCATATTTAAAGCTGAGATTTCTGCGTCATCACTCTATGGAAAGGTAATCTTTATTTATGTATTATGTTATAATGTGATTCATCATATTTTTCGAGGATTTTTGCCACATTGCATTTTTAAATTAGTAAAAAGTCAACGCTTCTGGACAATATGTAGGTATGATATTGGAAAGGTTGAGAAATACGCTTTAAGCGTACAGAAAGCAAAACAAGTTAATCCTTTACTTGATTCGCTCGTTGCGCGAACAATCAACACTTTGGGAGGATCAATATAGTCGAGTGGTCCTCCGTCAATATTAATCAACGAACTACCTAAAAAGATAACAAACAAAAATTGAAAACATTCTTAAAAATATTCAAAACCCATTCTCAGTTCTCAGCTTTACAATTATTTTGATCTCATATGGATTAAATTTAGATGTTGTTTGAGGATGTCGAATTATCACTATTACAGTAAAGTCTTTGGCTTCGACTACGTCATCGTTGTAGAATTTTTGACTTTGTATACTTTACACGTTGTAAACTCTCAGAACAAATTTGACTCTGGTGATGCAAGCTGCAATGTATTGCAAAACGGTAGTTTGTCTAAGGATCCTTGTCGACAATTTCGTCGTTTTCGTTCTTTTGCTGATCGGCGACACTCTCCTGTACGCCTTGATATTCGCCGTTCGAGATAGCTGCACCCCTTGGCGAACCAGAAGGTTGGATATCTGTGCCCCAGAATTTCCACGATAGTCAGGTAGGGCTTTTCCTAATCTTGGTGGAACAGAAATGTGTTTCATGCGTTTCGGCTAGAAATTTCTGGGGTCGCCGACTTACGCCACTAGTAAAAACTGCTAGTAGCGGGCTTCGAATATTCTTTTCTTGAGCTCAAATTAATTTCTTTTGTTGACAGGTGATTGTTCGTCTCTTGCTGTTAGTAATTACCTTATTGCATTCCCCGCAAACCTTTCAATTTTATTTTTATTTTTTTTTATTTTGTACTCATACAACAGCTGTTAGGCCAAGTATAGGCGTCGCTGTACATTTTATGGGAACTTTCAACACCAGTAACAACTGTCATGCTGTTAGTATGACATCCGGGACGAACTATTACCGTGGCAGCCGTACGACGAGGCGCCGAGAGAAGCAGCCATGAAACTCCCATCTAAGGTCTGATCAGAAAAATCGTTGCTTAACTCTACTAATCGTTGGTGGACCCTTGTTCAAGCTACACCACCCGGGACCAACGGTATAAATTGTAATGAGAGCAGCAGACGGGCTGGACTGATTTCCTCCATTTGTTCGTATTATTCGGCGATCATGGCGAAATTTCACCTTGCAATTCGACCGATAAGATTATTAATTTATATATAATATAGTTACGTTCGATAGTTTTATTCGCGAAACAAATTACTCTGTAGTTTTGTTGGAGTTGTTAAGGTTTTAGAAATAAAACACTCGGCTGTAATTTAACATTTGTTGTACAAGTTTATTAATAATGAAATATGTCTGTATTAGATGGATGCTTACAAGAGACTGCTTAAAAACTACCTAGAATCTAGTATATATCGGCGGTTTATGAGGGTAGCCATAAAATCAGCACCCCAAACATTTGGCACATAGCAAGAGTGCAACACCCTGTCACAAACCCAAGGTTGAGTTTTCTTACAACTAGCGGCATAATAAAAGCAAAAGATTTAAAACATCAACAGGAGTGTTAGTCGTAATGATTCATTCAAGACCCCAAGGACGACCCCCCAAAACGATGGCACGAAAGCTGGACATCAGCATCACAGGACTAACTAAGAGGCAAAATTGAAAATAACAGGGCTAAGTCCTAAATTATGAAGAAGGAGAACACTTCGATCGATTTGGCACTGGAAAAGTGAGATCAACCTTTTATTTACAGAATTTCGAGTGCTGTGTGTGTGTTTAACTCTTTACGCTAGCTGATATGTTAATAATTTTACTTTCTTGACCTGTTTTACTTACACGGCCCTAGTGTAACGCTTAATTGATATTACTAATTTAGAAATGTGTAACTCTG
The DNA here is from genome assembly GCA_940337035.1 of Agriotes lineatus. Taxonomy (NCBI): domain Eukaryota; kingdom Metazoa; phylum Arthropoda; class Insecta; order Coleoptera; family Elateridae; genus Agriotes; species Agriotes lineatus. Next base: position 37,180,449 of record OW679197.1, on the reverse strand, counting down.
ATATAACGCTGATATTGTTCGTGTTTCCTCTTCGTTGTTGCGGATAAACGGATTATGGTTGTTTCCTTTCTTTGGCCGTTCGTTAGTTTTTCAGTCTGTTTCACCGTAGCCCACTTTGCAGATTGCTGTTGCAGTAAGATGAGCTCTCAGGACCACGAAATAAGATGGGTTCAAGTCCTAGAGCTGATTTTTTTAGTTGCTTTTTCACACAATATCATCGGCAGACATACACCAGATGGCGCTCGTAAAGACACCCCGAATTTTCTTTTCAGGTACAATTGTTTTGTTTATCGCGAGCGAGTTTCCTTTTATTTCAGTTTAAGATCTACCTACATCTCACACTGAGCTACTAGTCCCCTTTAAGCTTGTTACATGTCGTAAACGGAATTTACACGTAACAAAATCAAAGCTTAATATTATTGGGTCTGGCCCTAAGTGTATTTTTCAATTTAAATGTGATTGAAGATTTAATAATATGATGTTTACTCAAAATAACATTGTTGATCAGAATTTTTAGTTTATGATAGAAATGATTGGATGTTAATGGTGGAGCTTGTAGTGGACTATATGTTTTCATTTTGGATGGCTTAGACAGTTATAGAATAATTTTTTGGAGTGGAAGAATGTAAAAGAATTCTAAGCCAACGGCCTTATGCAGTCTTACATAAGAAGGGTAATAAAAACTCCCGTTGGTAGAGAATGGTGTGCCAAACGACCTTCAAATATAACCGTCCAATTAATTATCAAATAATAAAAAATTATGTTTTGGTTTCTAAACAATAGATTTGCAAAAACCTGATTTTTCTATTTTTTCGACAAGGTGGAGACGAAAACTATCGCTCTTTTTGTATAATTATTCGTATATTTATTTAAGGATATCTGTCAATTTGAAAGTTGCTGCAATTGTTACAACCAAACACACATCTGTAATAACCTATAGTATTAATTATTTTTATATATTTATTAACCACACGCATAAAAAATGACGGAAAATTAATTCTTTTATTTCATTTTGGAACCATAATCTTGTTCATTGGTCTTACATTGCGGAAGTAATATGGAATTTATGGCCCTAGAGTAATGATGTTGAACAGTATAACAAACGTCCACAATGTAGTATACCAACACCAAAATCTGAATAGAAACCACAACACACCAAAAATTCACAGCGCCAGCTACACGGCGACGCAGTAGTCTGTAGTCAAAATACTGAAACCTTGAATTTTGTCCAGTGAGACCAAAATAAAATAATACGTTGTACCGAGTACCCTCGGAAAATTGAAAGCTCTCCGCTTCGCCTCGTGATTTAAGCATTTAATACATAAATAACGATTATTTCCTGGCGTGTCATAATAATGACATTATGAGCGTCATTTTGAATGGCATACTGACATTCTTTATATGACTAAGTACTATAATGAAATCAATATAGTATTATAAAAAATTCGCAAGTAACACTAATAAAATGGCTAACATACTCGCTGATTTCGTTATACAAATTTTGGTTCATTTTTATATTTAATTACTTTATTAATTTTTCTTGGCAGATTAAATTTTGTATGCGATTCGGATCGTAACTATTCATTATGGTACACGGCATGTTTACGACTAGTACCGTAATGATTTTCGTGAGAATCCTATATAGAATATAAAATAAACAACTATTATTAGTATACGGAAGTTAAAGGCACTTATACCATGGCAGTCAAGATTCTACTACAATTCCTAAATTTCCAAAAATATCTTTCCAATATTTATACTCCCTGGTTAGAATTGTTAGTTATGCAAACAGCTAAATTTCTCCTTCCTTGCATAAAGTTTACTGGTTTTATATTGATCAGAACATAATAAGTCTGCTGTAAGTACTTTTAAAGCAAAATTTTTTGGTGGTTATATTATATAATGATTATTTAATAATCTGTTTCTGATTAGGCGTTTTCATAACCAGATACAAAATTTGTAACATTGCAATTCCCAGATATAGTATTATAACGTAGAAGGGGTAGGAAAATTTTGATCAATATAGGTACTTCCCATATTTGGTAGGTTTCGATGGACCTTTACTAAAGCTCATAAGTTATCATGGTTTGTTCCTCTTTTTATATTCTAACTTTTATTAAATAGACTGCATAGTGCACACTTTAGAATCTACCACAAATGCTCTGCGTGTGCAGTAACATCTGGATATATTTAATTTTTAAAAAGGTATTGCTTTTTCAAATCATCATATATTTTCAGGACAATTTATAAAAGAACAAGAGGAATAAGATTCTGATACCAAAAATATAAAAAATTGTAATTTATAAATAATCTGTATGGGATGTTTAAAAACTACAAAAAATTATGGAGTAGCTATTACCTGTTGCTTACCAATTATTACTGCTATAACATCATAAACAACGTCATAAAGATATAAGAAAACAAGTAAATTAAGCGTTCAGATTGTCGACTACTTTGTATCACATTCAAAATTATCACGACTATGCTCGCAAGCCGGGTAGGCGGTTAGCCTTGCCTGTCGAAACTGAGGAAGAGTTTGCTTGTTACGGGTTAACAACTACCATAGGTGCTTGCATGGTAGGCGAAGAGTGTACGATATTTGAAAAATCCCTATGTAGTCACCGAGGATCGAACCTGGTACGGCCGCTTCCTTCATAGTGATTATTTCACGGTGTATGTTGTGGTTACAAACGTGCCAGGACGTATTACAGAGCATTCGCAATATTTTAGACGGGATATGCTAGAGCTTCAGGATACTCGATTCACTAGCAGAATCTCACAGGTATGGCACTCACCACAGCCATACTGGCTTTGTAATAGATTGTATCATCGGAGTTTGTTTCCCATACTAAGATGGTAATTTCTACACATGAGCCAATACATTTTCTACTTGTACTAGCTGGTTCCAAATCTGGTTTGTCCACGATTGTTCTTTAATTGCATCTGAGGGCATGTTCATCACCAATTTCATGATATTGGCTTTAATTATCTATGCTTTCTATCGTCACCTCACATTATCTAGGTGTTCTAGCAGATATCTAGATGCAAGATGTGCATCTTTATGCAAAATTATTATTGCAGTGTCATCCGAAAAAGTAGCTATTTCGCAGTTTGGGATGTAAAAGTGGTCCAAGCATACTGTCCTGGAGCATATCCTATTTTATGGACACCAGTGATAAGTAAGATTCACCACATCTAACAGGGAAGTGGTTGTCAGTGAGATAAGTTTTCAGGATTTGAGAATAGGGGAGGCGACTTAAGTTAGTCCTGATTTGGTTGGTCCATTCATGTAACACCTTATTAAAAGAGTGAGAGGTCTCAATAAAAGCAGCTGAGCAGAAACATTTAATCTTCAGGGCTTGTTTTATGTTATTTACATTTTTTTGGCTTGTTCATTAGCCAAACGTTGTAAATTAAACCCAACTTGATGATCTGCGATTAAATGTGTTTCTCGTAACAGAGGCTTAATTTTTGGCTAAGAAGTGTAAATAAAATATGTGTTTTGTTTTATGTGTTAGTTTCAGTATTCCACTGATGTGCCACCCTTAAACGAAAGGCGACCACGACTTTGGCTAGCTTCAACTCTCGGCAGTTAATGGTGTGAATAAGGTATAGGCGCTGGTTTTTAAGGTTAGGAAAAGTAATTTTAGAAAACTAAGTGGGCGCTAATCGTTAATTACGATAAAAAACTACAAATCTAGATAACAGTCGAAGCCAAAACGCCCACCTTTCGTGGCTTCTCGCTTAAAGGTCCTAAATTTAAAAAAAAAACGAGCAGGTTTGTTTGGGGTTGACAGATATACCACCACTAGCGATATCAATATTATTTAATAATAGTTGATATATATGACAAGGCAACATTAACAAATTTTGCCCGTCGTACTAAATGCACATGTAAAACCAGGCTTAAAATTATGATGCCAGACAAATAATGCAAAAAGGTCATATAGTGTTAACCCAAAATAGACCACAACTGCGTCGCAATGCAAACGCCCAGCAGGACTGCATTAATCAAGCAAAAGAAACTACGTTGGACATGACCAGGATCTAAGCTAAATTAAGAAAATTACACAATTAAGAAAACTGACATAAAAAAATTAATACGTGAGTAACGCAAAGGCAAGCATAATTTACTTTCAGGTCTAAATAATCAGCAAAGATCCTAATTAAAGCTGTTATGGCGGCTTAAACAAAAGGTAATCTTCTATTTCTTTAAACGTCGCATTATAACGTCACAAAGCACGCCCATTGCAAAAGAGCTGCTGATTAAAAAGCTAGAGAGGGGCATGTGTTGCTACTCACAAAAACTCAGCTGGGGTGTATCCATTTGGTCTAAATCCAGCGCAGCGTTTCGCTCAAATGGAAGGCTCTTAAAGCCATCGCCGGCGGTTCGTCATCCTTGCCACGGGTCTGTTGTACTAAAACGCGGCAACTCGCAGAAATGCGGTCCGTCCAGAATCGAGCACGTTGGCCTATGTATGGCAAAGACAATTTACCTCCAACCATCAGGGAAGACGAGCACCAGCATAACCGACGTAACAGTCTATGGAAAACGAGTCTAATATATCAATTAATCAACACCAAAACTGCAACAAGTACATGTGCTTACCCAACGAGCGATAACAGCACATAGAAAGCGCGCATGCACTTAAACTCGAAGGGATTTTTAAATAATTATGGATTGCTTCCACCATGATGGCACCTCGTGCCTTAGAGAGGCGAGGCGGAAGAGTGTCCGTCCAAACGAACTCAGAGCTCGCTGCGCTTATCAGCTAGGATGCAAACTTAACAATCGAATTTCTCCAAAATGCATTGAGCTATGAAAATTTATTTGAAAAGGAAGACTGGTCATATTACGTCTCACGATGACGATTAGGCTTGTGACGGTGAAATTAAAAAGGGCCGTTGCACTGAAGATAAGAGATGTTTGGGGGAAGATATTAAGCTATGGTAAGGCTTTTTATTTTTCTAAAATAAACTGTTTATTCGAGTCAGTTTCGCCCATTAAGAAACTAAAATGTATTAATAAAAGGTAAGCAATGGAGTTAACATTTTTATGAAAACTATAAATTAAAATAAAGTTATGACTGACAAGACTTAAAAAGTGAAAAACATTAATTAATTCCGTACTTTAATATCGTGGCATTCAAACGCCCATAAAACATCGCGAAATTGCAGCTCCAAAAACTGGCAAGCTAATGCATTATTTGAGGACAATTTCCTGGGAAAGCGTCGCTTTCTTTGCAATTGTGGCAGTCGCGCATATTTCTGGAGCGGTTAGGCCCAAGACGTGTTTGTAAATAAGGCCGCCCAAGAAATTTAGGTAACCGGAAAGACATGACAGGTTTACGTGAGCAGGCAAAGGTAAAGACTTTGAAAATCTAGGGTTTCTGACAATAACAAATGTGTGGTGCGACGTCGCGATGATCTATGCGTGTGGCCGCCAAGCGGTGGGCGTCCTGTCTAGCGTCACGACGCCGCCCGCCGTCACCGCCGTTTACTTGCTAAACTTAGCGTGATGACAAAAACTAGCGTGCATGTGTCTGTCATGCTCAGCTCTAATATGTGGACCTATAAATTCCGCGGAAGATTATAATAAAACGAATTAATATGGCTGACAGATGCGATCTCCGAAATAGCCCCTCCTCGGGTCGTTTTTCGTTCCCGCCGCCCCTTGGCTAAAAGACTGTTAGTACTGAAATTTAATAGTGCAGGGGCATGTGTTGATTTTTCTGCAGCAGTTGCAGCTTATGAGGCATGCGCAATTAACTTTACATTGTTGCGATATGGAATATAACATCCTTTGGAGGCAAAAAATACAAATAAATCACGCTCTTTTACGCTGATGGTTTATGCTGTAAACATGTCATAAATTTTGTGTTCCGAAACTAAATTTAGTGCAGTATCTGCCTATTTCGGTAATATATTAGGAAATAATGAAGAAATACACAAAACTAAAGTACGGAATATTAGGGCAGTAACGATTTATTTTATTATTGGAGAAAAAAATTGCAAGAAGACCTAATTTCTATAATATACATAGAAAACGATATCATACATATTTGTAGGAGTTGCATTTTCTATTGTAAATTTTGTAGGTTTGCTAATTCAAAAGGGCAAAGTTAAAAGTATCTGTTATTAATGAACACTTACTTCGGTTTGTACTTTCTATATACAAAAAATAAGCTCGTTTTCACTATTCAGATTTGTTATAACAAAAGAACGTAAATTTGCTATTCACACAAAAATTGTTTATTGTAGTATCATACTGTTAACGGTTTGCTAAAATTGCGCATCATTTCACTTACCTGTTAATACTGTTTCGTATGATAAAAAAGAATGTCAAGCACTTCTAATCCAAGATACTACCAACCGATTATCGATTAAATTAGTATTTTACCTTCTGAAAAAGTAAGGTTTAGGCAATATTAAAGTACCATAGAGCATTTAGAAACACTAGCAGTTCGTTATTGAAAAAAAAAATACCGAGTACTTTCCTTTTAAAACTATTAAAACACAGCAGATTCTATTAAAATACACACAATTTTGAACACACTAGACGACGCAAGAATAGATTCAAAATAGTTGAGTGTTCTAAAATATATTGCTGTGAATAGAGAGCAACATCGGCACTTTAAGAATGATTTTCGATTAAAAATGGATGATATATTTTAATTTTTGTATGCAACCTGCAAAATAAGCACGTATTTGATTTACATTGCGGCTTAGATAATTAATAACATCATGATAAGCAGGTAGCTCAGGGCAACCCTTAAGACTTTGGCTACCCTCTACCCTAATACATTTTTAAACTCTCAAATTTTGAAGTCGCTTTCCAAGAACCTTGTTTCATGGTTTTTATGCAGTTTTGTGCTGTGTCACTAAGTAAATTTCTACTTAAAATAACCTAAATTAGGGTAGGTTGTAAACAACGTTACAGATGATGTGCTTAATTAAGGCCTCTATAGAAAATTATTGGTCAATAAAATAAAGTGATAAGTGAGGTGATGTAACTTCATTAAATCGTTCATAAAAACCTTCATCAGTGATATGAATAATTATACGCAATTAAAGTAATTTATTTGTAAGATGTTAGTTTTCCTTAGTGCACTCAATTTAGTGTCTAATGTAAAATTTTGCGTTAACATGCCATACCGTCCTTTAGTTATTTCAGATTTTAGCTTCTCAGCCAACTTACATGGGAATGAATTATTTACCTGTAGTGCTTCATTGAGATTTGAAGTTCCATACTTTAGCTATTGGTATACATGTTTTTTGGGTGTCGTAATCGTTGAACTACATAACTCTGTACCTGCAATAAGTTTATCGCTAATATTCATATTATAAATGTATTTGGTAAAAGGTTTTTATGGCAATAATTATCAAATAAACATGTTTCCAGTTGTCATATAAGTTATAAATAAGTAAGTCTTTTAAGTTAACCTCAAAAAATTACGGAACAGACAGATTACTGTTCGTTTGAACCCCATAATAAAATGTTAAGACACTGATACTCGTGCTTCAGGTGTTAATTATAATAAGGCTATAAATCACAAATATATAGTTTCTTGTATTTTTTATTTCCATCAACAGGAATGAGATACTAAAACAGTGTGTCCTCAATAAATTATGTTGTATTATAACTTACACGGTTTTATTAAACTAAGTCGATATTTCTACAATTTTGCAGCATCTTCCATTGAAATCGACGACATTAGGATTTTACGTAAACCCTTGCCTACAAGTAGGTGGGCATACATGAGCAGATCTTGGTGAATATCTTCTGGAAAGGCGACTCTACGATACCAGAATATTCAGTGATAAGCTAAAGAATGCAGGAAAGAGTGAGCAAAATATTGATACTCAGCAACTCCCGAACTTGCCTAATGCCGATAGATTCTGATAGGAAACCCAAGCGACTGCAAATCAGAGATTTATCCCATTCCAAGACAGCTGAAAAGAGATTTTGGTCCTACAGCAAAGCGTTTTCTGGGCTTTGAGCAATCTGCCACTGCATCTGGACTACGCTGTAGTTGTGTCAACAAGAAAAGTTAATCGGTGAATAAGGTACACATTTTCTTTTTGTATGATAAACGAGCACAGAGCTTGTTAGGCTTCTAAGTAATATTTTACCTGCCATGCATTGGCGAGGTCAAGTTAGGTTAATACTTAATTACCCTGAGATCTAAAACACTGAATTTCTTTAAAATTCTTATAATACAAGAGCAGCCGTGTGTTTGTATGGGTACTTTTTATTTCATTCAGAGTGTCAAAGTTGTGTGATGCACTTAATCCGGGTTATCGTATGAATTTAATATATTTGAGGAATCCAGCTTCCAAATCGAAATGGATAAAGGTATTACCAGAAGCGTAATGCAATATGGCCCAAATTGCGATAGAGGATATATTACTTAAAATATTCTTTGGAATAATAGAGAGGCGTAACAAAAGATGATGGGCTATGACACGAGTTTTCTGTCGTTGATTACTTGTGGACGGGAAACTATGACTTACAGCTGGAAGTGCTAATTAACTAAGAATTTATCAGCGAATAATGGAGTGCCCCCGCACCATGCTTAGTGTAATCTTGATAGATTGGATTTAATACGAAAAAATCAGGCAAAATACTGAAATTACAGATGTTCTGCTACCAACTTTAGAACTCAAGTGGAACTGGGTAGGGCATATAACAGGATCCCTTAGAATGCCAAAACGTATGGTGCAATGGCGTACAAGACTTGTAAAATATTTACCTGAAAGACCTTAAAAGAGAAGGCTAGATCACATCAAACAAACAGGAAAAAGTAACAGGTACAAAAATGTTTACTGCAGAAAATGAAGACTATGTTCAGAAGTAGACGAAAACAGGCTGATGATGGTAATACGAGTAGTAACGTAAAGGTCACATCACTCGTGATAGAACAATACTTACATTGTGCTAAAAAATGTATGTGTTTTTCTCAATAGTATAAGAATATTCAGAAATTTTATGTGTACATTAGAAGTCACTCTTTTTGAAAAGTGTAAGACACAAAGAAGGATACAGACTAGGCAATAACAACATAAACATAATCTGCTATGTAGACGATGCGGTTCTAATAGCCAAAAGTGAAGACAACCTGCAGAGACTACTACACTAATTTAACGTCACCAGTAAACATGATAACATGGATTTCTCTACGCAGAAAACTAAGTCAATGGTGATAAGTAAAGAGCCAGTCAGATGTAAATTAAGGATAGATGGAAAAATCATCGAGCAGATTACGAAGTTCGACTACCTAGGTGTAGAAATAACAAGCAACAGAAATCTAATAGCTGAAGTACAAAAACAAACAACAAAAGCATTACAAACAACAGGCCGGCTAAATGATACAGTATGGAATAATAAATATATGAACCTAGACAGCAAGATGAAAATCTACAAAGTCATAGTAAAACCCATACTTACCTATGCCACTAAAACTCGAGCGGAAATCAAAAAGACAAAGCAAAAACCAAGAAGCGCGGAAATAAAAATCCTAAGAAGAGCGGTAGGAGTTACGCTGAGGGATAGAAATAGAAGTGAAGAGATAAGACAGAACTGCGGTATGCAAGATGTAGTGAAATGGTAAAAATCAGGAAGAAAGAATGGAACAATCATGTAGAAATAATGCAAAATAACCGGCTTGCAAAAATCTGCAAGAACGTAAACCACCTGGAAGCAGACTGCCTGGACGACCTCCCAAACCGTGGGCAGAGGGCTGGATATCATCATCAGTAGAATAAAAAGGCCAAGCCAAACAGGAGGCGAAATCCTAAGCAAAAGTGAACGAAGAAAAAGAAGAACTTATCTCCCACTACCATCGCCACCACTACCACCACCAGCACACCAAAACCCCAATAAAAACAAACAACTATAACACATATGATACGAATTACTACAATAAATTTTTCATAGAAAACCCTATGCGATTTTAGCGCGCCTTATTCATATCCTCTATAAAATTGTCTTTATAAAGTTGCATCATTTCCCTCAAAATTAAACACTCCTGCATGTCATCTCTTTCACGGTATTGAGAGACCATAAACAATGGATCGATAAAGCGCGTTTCATTTATTACATTCGCTACCATTTTTACCATAGCCGAATAACTCTTTGATATATTTATTCTATTGCGAGCTTCCGGTCGAAATGCCAGTTGAAAAACCATGCCGAATTCATTGGGCGTTAAAACTATGCTATGCATGTCAGTATCCATAAGTGTCCCTAATTTTTCACCGTACACGAAACGACACACGAGCGACATGTGATCAGTTAAATATATAACTTTCTGAGTCTGTGTTTTAGAATATATTATCAGGAGAAATTCATAATTTCATTGACACTTAGGTAGTATATCCAATAAAAACTCTTCCAGAATGTAAGAAATTTTTCTTTAGAGAAAAATTATTAGCTTTTTCGGATACGTAAAAGATAGCGCCGCCACCAAATTGAAATTTGGCCTCATTAATAGAAACTAGTACCTGAAATATGAATAACTTGTTATAACTGATTGCAATTAAACATCAAAATACAGATGCCTATATCATGTTTAGATGCAACCAGATGGCTATATACATATACGTTTGTTATTTTAGAATGTTCAATAGCAATTCCATGTTCTGTAATGAGACAAAATTATAACAAACTCGCAAGCTAAAATGGGGTATTCTAATAATAAACTTTAATAATATAGTATAAATTTAAACAATAAAATGGGGTTATATTGGAAATTATTTAAATATTCAACTATGTGCATATAATTTTGATATTTTGCAAACTGAAGCATTTAAAATATAGAATTTATGTATAAATGTGCATTAATCGCAGTAAAGGCTTATTTCTGTATGAGTTTAGAATAAAATCGTCATTCTTACAATAGAACTTCATTATTTTAAAAATATCGCATCAATGCAATGACTTGTAATTGCAAGTAAAATTAGAACTTGCTATTTCATTAAGATATAAAAACTACCTCAACACTAATAGTTTGACATTTTTGCAGTTACTCGATTTACCACAATTACAAATAAATTGCTACCTAAAAACTGTTGGTAGCTTTTATTAGTTTTGCTCTTTTTGATATTATACCTTGTCAGCCAGTATAATACAAACTAACGTTACGTAAAAAGCCTACAAGGGGTGAAATTCTAATTAGCTTACTTTAAAATAGGGTTCCTGAAGTCAACTTGAATAAGTGTGGTTTATGTGAATTCATAATTCTCGCTTGGGTTGATAAGACAGAATAAAAAAAAAACAAAAATAGCTGCACATTTTTATGTCCATGAAATTAAAGCCAGCTTTAGAAAATTCTAATAGTGTTTATTACGCAGAATTTGTCATCGACACTTTTTTGCAGCTTTGATTTGGTAACTAAATTTATTTAAACTTTGTAGCACGCACATGCTATCTTACTGTATATTTCGTAAAATTGAAATATAAGTATGTAGGAATACGTTGACTGAGAGATTCCATTTCATCACTCCAAGGAATTTGTTTATATAAGTACTACAAAATAAATTTAAGGTGACAGAGGAGGAACACCTATCAATCTGAATGCAGGTTCAGACGATTCGTTTTAAACTATAAAACTGTATTTTGCAAGAAAGGTAAACAAGTCTAAGTATTACTTTCAGTACATAAAATAAAAACGTTTCTGGTAGCCAAAAAGTGGACATCGTAAACCTAGCCCCAGCTATAAAGTTAATTTCAAACTCTTTTTAAAAGAAAGCTGTATGAAGTAACTGTTGCATTATTGCAAACAAATAAAATTATCCAGTTCATAACCTAAGTTTCTTAATTTATAGAATTTCGATAGATATTAGCAAATTTAAAATTCATATGCAAGGATTGTGTTCGATATAGTGAAAACCTTGCTTTTTGCGTTTCCTAATATTTTTGATATCTAGAACTAACATTTTTTACTGTAATAAATAATAGTAAATGCAACATATCAGCACACATTACTTATCTCCATTTTTTTCTGTCAATGCTGGGTAAAAAATGTTACATTTAATTTCTTTTGAGATTGTTTTATGCAAAGCGTAATGTGTTTCTATTCGTCTCTTATCTCATCCATTGTGCTGTAAATTTTAATTAACATTGCTTAATTAGTTCCTCGCTAGTTAAGTCGGTTACGTAGTTTAAGCAATTCTTAAATTTCCTAAAAATTTGCAAATAGAAGCATTTGGCGTTGCATTCCGGCAATTAAACAGCAGTTTAGAAAAGTATGGTGTGCCATGGCAAACACCGTTTAGAGAAAGGCTATAAATCTTACTGTTTTAATTAACTACGTTATTTCTCTGGCTAGAAGTTTTTGCATGTACGAATATGGCTGATATTAGCGAGTTAAATAATATCACATACGACTTATAATTCAAACAAAATGTAGCCTTTTACTATTCTGAGAATAACTAGTTTTACCGTTGTAATGTTCTTTATGTTTGCAAATGTTTTAATGAGAAATCTGTGCATTTATGTACAGGTCCGTGCAGTTCCTAAAACATTTAATGTAGGATTCTAATTGTAAATAGTGAAACACCATAACAAAATAGCTTCTAATATAAGTTACAATAATTACTCAAATCGCTGTATAATGAAACTAATATTATGGATTTAATATTTCAAATTTATTGTTTTTTAGAATGTGACAAATTTAAAATGTTCAATTAAAATGTAGCAAAATCATACATAAGCTTCGTTTCACCAAGTTATTGATTTTTCAATATTGCATGTGCAAAACAAATTTCGGCAAATAGTTTAGGAGATAACCTGAACTAACATTACTCTTGTTTTTAATCAAATTTAAATTACACTGACTACCCTTAGATCTATAAAATCCTTACTGTTTAAGTAATATCGAATAATATACTTTGCGCAAAAATATTTAATAAAATAAAATATACAGGGTGTCTCGCGAAGTTCTGCCGACATTTAAGGAGCATGTTCTTGCAATCATTCCAAGCAAAAAAGTTCATATGAACATGTGTCCTATTCTCAGTATTGGATTGGTCGAGGTGGGCCACATAATTGGCCGGCCAGATCTCCAGATCTAAATCCCCTAGATTATAATATATGGGGTTGCATGAAGGAGTTAATGTACGAAGAGAAAGTAGAAACATGCGAGGCTTTAATCCAGCGAATTTTGAACGCTGCAGCACAAATAAAAGACAACCATGCTAAGCTAATGAATGGAACGCGTGGTGTTCACAGGCGTGCGGTTAAATGCATTGAAGTAGGAGGTGGAACATCTATGTCTGCAGTCATTTATTTTGTTATTTTTGATGTCATAGAAATAAACATTACTTAAGATTACTTTAGTTTGAAATGTGTACAGCTCAATAAATACTGAGAATAGGACACAATGTTTATATGAACATTTTTGCTTGAAATGATCGCAAGAACAAGCTCCTTAAGTGCCGCGAGAAACCCTATCTAATGGGATTTTCAAGGATTGATTGTGGGAGGTATGTATTACTTTACTAAAACCGTGTGTGGATGAAGACGGTATACTGTTTCTTTACATTACATAATATTGTATTACTCAATCTTAAAATGCATCGATACAAAATGGGTAAACGGCTAATCTTTTATAATGAATATAAGGTTTGTATCCGAGATGTAATATTTTGAGCGAGAAATTGCATCAACGCAGCAAAAAATATAGAGAGAAATTCACTAAATATAGTGTAAAGCCTCTACACTCATTTATAAACCCTTACAGTTAATTTTACAAACTAAATTACTGCTAGGTTTGTTGATTTGCGCACTTGCTCAAGTAAATCAAAAACGTTACTTTGTGTACAGTTTGGACTAATTTTATAAATACTTCGTAACCTGTCGAAAACAAGGTTATATGATAGTTCGAACTCTACTTTCCCAAATGAATGGAAGAAAGCGGTTATTATGCCATTAGCTAAAACAACTGAACTTCAAACCCTAAATGATATGAAACCGATCAGTATTCTTCCAACTCTGGCTAAGATTTAAATAAAGTAATTGCATCTCAATTTTGTGTACTCCTGAATCAATACAACTTTATACCTAGTATGGCTATGGAATAGTTTCTAATTTATGAATGCAGCTATAAGTCACTTAAAAATCTAATGTCAAGTTTGACATTTAAGTATAAACGTATAGTTGCACTCATAAATTAGCAAGCATTCCATACTCGATTACAGCAAAGCGTTTGACATCATCTATTACAATCTACTTTTAGCTATTTTGCATTATGTTGGTTTATCATCTGATGCCACAAAACTTATTTCAGCATATTTAAAAGATAGGCAGCAAGCCGATAAATATTTAAATAACATGTCATTTGCTTGTAAATTGTGGTGTTCCACAAGCACCTGTGTTAGACCCAATACTCTTTATTATCTATACGTTAAATATATCAAAAGCATTAATATCATATCAATCGCATTTTTACGCGGATGCCACTCAACTTTACCTTGCATTTATACCTGAAGAAGCTAGTCAAGTAGTAATTAATTATGATCTTAAAAGTTTACTAGGGAATTCTAAAGATCATCGTCTTAAAAGTAACTCAGAAAAATCAGTTTTATTGTTGTTTGGTAGGAAGGCAAGTAAACTAGGAGTTTTCAATGAGATAAAAATATGCATTGATCAGGTTGTCATTCCAGTATCTGATAGGGCTCGTAATTTTGGCATATCTACGGATATCGAAATGAGATTTAGTGACCATATATCAAGATGTATCCAAAAGGTATATTCAAATTTAAAGGTAATTTACCAAAATAGAAATATTTAAAAAAAATTAAAATAATGATGTGTAATGTCCTAGTTCTTTCAAATTTTGATATTTTGGATACAGTTTCTGGACCTTGTATAAAACAACACAATAATTTGAGAATACAAAAAATGCAAAATTCATGTTTACGAGTAGTGTTTAGTATTAGCAAATAAAATCATACTAGTCACGAGTTAAAGGAACTGAAATGGTTATCTATGGAGAAGAGACGATATCTTAATATAGCATGATTATACCACTCAATTTTGTTTTTGAAGAACATACCTATCTATTTCGCAAAATAACGATCAGAGCTGATGTTCACAATTTAAGTTTAAGATTTAGGGGTATATTTCACCGTCACAGCAGAAATGTGAAATTGAAGAGTAGAAATACCAAAGGTGCTAAGTGCAAAAAATAAAAAATATCACTTTTTGGGTTAATAAGGTTCTATATGCCAAGGCACATGTCCTGAGAAAAGAGACAAGTGCCAGTTGTCATACTAACCTTGAAAATAACGTCTAAAAATGGC
The DNA here is from genome assembly GCA_940337035.1 of Agriotes lineatus. NCBI lineage: Eukaryota > Metazoa > Arthropoda > Insecta > Coleoptera > Elateridae > Agriotes > Agriotes lineatus. The sequence continues at coordinate 37,165,146 of OW679197.1, read as the reverse complement.
GCTAGTGTATACACCGGACATGTTTTCTATAGAAAGGTGCTAAGTGCAGTTGAGGAAGGCTGAACTTGAACTGCTGCCAAAACAAAGTAATGTACGAGAAAATAAGAAAAAGGTATTTTTGTCGATATAACGTAGTATTTAAAGACGAAGAATATAAGAATTTTTGTCATAAGCTTCTGGATTTAAATAGTTAATACGTATGTAATATATAATGGCACTTAGCCCTTTTCTATATTTTGTGTGTGTGTTAATGTTAGTAATACTATTTAGAACATTATTTTGCGTTTAAGTCTTATTTACGTTAATACTCTAATATGTTAATACATGTTAACAAATTTACAGGTATAAAAAATAATAGTATATTATGATACGCGTTTTATAAGACGATGTTTTGTCGCACGAGAGGGTTTAGGGCACTACCAGCGCAGCGACGAGGGCCCTAAAGGAACGAGTGCGACAATAAGTCTTATAAAACAAGTGTTATCTACTATTTTATTTGCTTTGCGTAAAGAAATAATCAAAAACTGTTAATTTTGACATTTCATTAATCTGTCAGTTATCTGAAACAAGGTAGGCTGTTTCAATGTTTTTCATATGAAAATAACAATGCAAAAACAGTGTTATAATGGACTCTATTGTAGCACTGTTTTCGGTGTTATAATAATCATATTGTTACACTAAAGTAGATAAAGTGTTTTGAAGCGTTCTAAGTGTTTTTCGTGATTTATTCGAAAGTATGTTTTTGGGACTTAGCACCTTTGGTAATTCCACTTTTCAATTTTTAAGAAATCGTTTTCTTACTATTTAGCCAAATTGTACATTGCATTGCCCTCTGAAATAAAATAATTTTTTTAAATAGATCACCTTGTATATTTTATGTTTGTCAGAATCTACGAGTCAACTTACATACAATAGTATTGCCAAATTATCATTATTTAAAAAAAAAAATATGTTTTACCATAGAAGACCGTGACTTAGCATTTTTTTTTGTAGTTGACTCTAGCAACTCATAATAATAGCTACTTTATCAATAAGGTCAATAACAAACTCTTAATAAAAGGATAAAATTGCCAAACGAGTTTTTTAAGAAGTCACTTAATCCCACCTACTAAGGGCCATCTTGCCGTTAGATAAAAAATTTAATTTCCAATCTAATGATATGCATCATGCACAGTGTTGAATTCAGACTGATTAGTCCGGGGGGGAAAATGAAACGTCTAGGGGGTATTTTTACCTATTCCCGCGCAAAGCACTCATTCTTTTATAAATAAAAAAAAAAACATGAATAAATATGAAGTGGTAATATTTCCGGGCGGAATTTCTACCCCGGTCACCCCCCTGCATTCAGCACTATCATGCACTACTTTATATTTATCTAAAATTGAAAAATAATGAATGAATTTTTTTTAATAGTTTTGTGTAATACCTAAGCGACACTCTTGTATGTAACTTGAGTCGTAGATTCCAAAAACGTAAAATATATAGGGTGATACGTTTAAAAATCAAAGTTAGTGTTATTTCCGGTGAAACCGGAAGTCGGCCATTTTTATTACAATTGCATCTAGTATCCTTGTATCAAATTTCACCAAATTCATTCATAAATAAAGGAGCGAGATGCTTGGTCCGGCTTTCATTGTCACCCGGTATATATCCACTTCTCCTTCTACTACTTTCACTTAAGCATAGGGTCTTTTTCTTCCTGGCAGGCAGTCTCTTTCCACCTGCCTACACTTCTTTTACCTCTAGGAGTCATGTCTCTTACTGCTCGGACCATCTTGGTGTTATTCAACCTTGATATATGGATATTCCACTCTTCTCACCTTGTCCATGTCCAATCTCCTATTGCTTATACTTAACATTCTTCTCTATAGTCTTGATTTATAGCTTGATCCAGTCTTGTCTTTTCAGCTAGCATTCGTAGGGTCTGTATTTATATTGTTTCCAGTATTTGTTCTTATTTCTTGACCTTTAATATTAAATTGATAAGAATATTTAGCGTTAAATTTGAATTGAGTATATATCTTTCATATCGTATTTTCTTCAAATGATGGTGCCAGTATTTCAAATGCATTTTCCTTAATTTTGAAAAATTGCCTTATTGAAAAATAGTAAGCAAATAACATTTACAGCTATGCATATGAAAAGCATTACTTAAACCTATTTAGTAAAGGGAAAATGTATCACTAAAGCATTGAAACTAACTAACAAGTATTCAATATCACGTTGTCATTAATAAATCTTAACTACATTAAAAGTGTGTAGATATACTAATTGCTTTTATTGTTGTAAACATATAAAAGGTGAACATTTTGTGCGCAAGTCTTCGATTATGCCTTTATCTTTTTTCCGATAAAAATTGATGGGGTGATCCCAATGAGACTAAAAGACGCACATTTTAAAATTATTTTAACGTGTTAGGGGTGTTCCAAAAAAGTTTGGCTAAAAAAGGTAATTATTTTTGAAATCGAGCAGCCCATATCTCTTTGTGGTTATTTGCGACTATATGGGTCGATGAGTCCGAGGTTCAACTCTAACTTTTCTCATAAATTGCCTTGTGGGTTTCCAACTTCTGAACGTTTCAATATTTTCTTGTAAATATAGTTTTCACTTATTTTATTATAGGCATAGCAAAAACCTTAAACTCTCTTTATTTTGACCCCAACATGTCGATTTAATTAACCGCTTGTGTAGATATTTAATTTATAAATACAATATAATACAGACACAGAGTCAAACAGTATGCTTAGAATATGGTAGCAATGCCAACGAACACGTTAACTCGACTAGAATAATAATTGTTAATAACAGAGGACAATATAAAAAATACCAAGATTAAAGATTTGGTGTAGTGAATTTAATGGCCTATGATATTATATCTGAAATTGTGTACCTATAGACTACAGGCTAATGGAGTACCTAATTATTTGCTCCAAAATTTCTACTATTCAAGAAGCTTAGCAGGAGGGGAACTTTTTGGAAAAATTGTATTCAGAAAATTTCTTCCATTTTCTATCATTGGTTTCTCTGGTCGAAGTTGGAGAACTCAGGTACTTTTTAATTAACTGGACATATCACATAAAAATTAATTAAGGCGATGCACCAAACTATAGCAAAAATTCTAATATCAATTTGACATTAGTAATTTACGATACAAGTGCGTAAAGCTACTCTTTAGTCACAAGTGGGGTAGAGTTAAAACGCCAGTGAGCGAGCGTTTTAAGCCCCGCGAGTGACTAAAGATGCTTTACGCATCTGTATCGTGCAATATTTTATCTACGATAGGATCTAGAAAACAAGGTAAAAATTTTTTTTAATATAAATTAGGATTATGAGTACCAGCAACCGGTCGTAGTTTTGCGTGTTTTAAAAATTTTAAAACACGTTGCTACTGACAACGTGCCGAATGAAATTTTTTAAACACGTTACTACTGATGACGTAAACTAATGAAAACATGTTATTAAACAGTCGTTTTACAAACTTAAAACTGCCAACTAAAAGGCAATTTTACACACTGTCGTAGATAAAATAATTTTTATGTGCTTAGATACTTTGTGAATACTTGATAAGTTACTGTTTAAGAGCTGCTATTAACTACATACATTTTTTGTTAAGTTTTTCGTTTAAGTATACACGTCTTGCACTGCGTAAGAGGAGTGTACTAATTAGGGCTACCCTAAATCATCTTTTCCGTTTCGGCCGCAGCCTTGCAGCTCAGGCACGAAACTTCCAAATATTTAATCTGGGGCTCCAGAGCAAAGTTGGGCTGGAAGTTCTAGCATTGATTAGAGTTATCGCGCTGTTTCCTTCGCCGTCTCAATCACCGATAAAATTCTAACTGTCTTAGTGCACTTTTTCGCCATGGAACAATATCGATACGAAGTTGGTTGCCAGCGATCCCGCAGGAATTCAGCTCTGTTTTCAAACTTCATCAGGAGTTGCAGAACTCGGAAATGTCATCAACGCTGCAACTGCGTGTTCCATCAACTCGGCTAACTACAACAAATTCAACTACACACAAACCAACTCCGGCAACTCCTAACTACGTTCCGGTGTCGTTTGCGGGAACATCCGAACAATTTAATTACTGTTTCTTTTATTGGCAGCTGCTTTGTCGGCGGCGCTCCTCGTTTTGTCAATTTCATGAGGCCCGGCTCGGATTACCTTCAATTAAATCACTGTCTGCTGAAGATGGGTTAGACCTGCAGACGTGCATCTTTCATCCACTTGTCGAGCTCGAATTTGTCTTCCACCCACTTAATTCGCTGTTCTACCTCTACGAGCCGCCTCATTATTCATAACCCCTCTTCTCCCCAACCCGTGTTGTCATATACTCCAGATCTATCCCATACAACCAGATATCGGATGCTGTAGTCTCGCTCTCTCCTCGCGCGTGTCTGGAGCACACGTGTTCATGCACTTCATGTCTGCAAACTTCGCCCGATGTGAATTGGGTTCTTCGAACAGGTACGGTATTAATTAACGCTGGTAATTATTTCTCTGCAGGCTGTTGGGAGTTTCGACTAACGTGATTTCGTACCGAACTGCAGTTGTGGAAGCAGCGAGAAACGTGAGCGGCAACTTAGGGAAATCACGAATCCAAGTTCTCTGCGTTTCGACCACCTACATCATCTGGTCAAGAATCGTAGGTTTCCCTTAGATAGATGCCGAGCTAGGTAAATGATAGGTAGACAGACAAAATTAGGTTTAATTAAACAATAGAACTTTATTGAATACTTTATATAGAAGTGACATAAATACCGGGTGGCCATAAATATCTGAGATCCCGGTAGCCATGGAATTAGCTACTTATAAATGTTGGTTAGTATTATATTTCAATTACAATAAGTATTGGTACCCATGTAATGTAATAAAATGCAATAAGAGGAGGGGAATGTGCCCCGGATTCTGCAGTTTAGCCTACGACTCGATTATGAAAATCTTCTGTTCTAATTCCATTACTTATTGCAATCCGTAATAATTTTTGACAGATAGGAATTTTAGTTGTGATGACATTAATGGCATTTAGTTTAGTTGGATTCATCACTTTAATAAGGCGGTGTTGATTCCAAAGGTAATGTGATATCAGATATTTATAGCCACCCGGTAGTATTGGTTCATCAGTTTTGTATATCTAACTTCGAGTTGACAGCCATGACTATAGTTAATCGTAAGCAAATATTGGGCGTGAGTGAATATACTTCTACACAATTGTCTTATAGGCGAATATAAAGGACAAATAATACAGAAACGAACTTTAAGATGTAGTAAATTCAGCAAGTTATCATTTGGATGCTTCGATGGCAATTGAAATTTCTCCATTACTTTCCTGTGCTCTAAAAAGAAGGCAGTAAAATAAATATCGAGCATATGCCGCCTGATCCTTTGAAAAACAACAATCTATGCGATATGAATAACTAATATGAATAACTATTATGTATTATTCCAATTGTTTTTATCCTAAATATTTCAAAATGCATACTATCATAGAAGATCGTTGAACGATATTATAATTTTTATAAAAATATTAAAATTCTTAATAGACCATCTTTAACAGCTCTAATTACTCTTGCTGTGTAAAGCATTTCCATTGCAAGTTATTATCTAATGAACATCACTCATTTCCAAAATTTGAATCAATTACAGACATATTTTACGGATATATTTTGTGCTCACGGCGATGCGACGTGGTAATTCGATGTGGTATTTTCACTTTCAAATGTTCTCTCTTTCCTTAAATTTAAGTAAAACTAAAGTGATTAAGAGATAGTATCTAATAATTGTCAGTATCGGCAGACGCTGAACGTAGGTTAAATCGCATAGGGGCAAAGTATTTATAACTTAAAAATAAGGAGTTTTCATGAAAACCGGGTTATCAGTCGTGAACGTAGCTCTTAGTCATACTCCCTTTGCTTTTTTACTTCCCTCGTCTAAAAGATGAAGATTTCCGAGATTTCTTCAGATCTGCATGTTTCAGAGTCCCTAGATGACGAAAAACAGGTTTTCTCAATTCCGTCAGTCTGTCTATCTGTCTATTGGCGGTATAACTCAAAAACGATTTATTGGAGGAAGACAATAATATGCATGCATATTATATGTCTAAGTGGCATAAAACCGAGAAATATATGCAGGGTGAGCACCTTAAAAAATAAAAGTGTTACTTTATCTGAGAAATAGATACAAGTAAGAATGTTCACATAACTAAGGCTTTATCATTGGCGAAAATGTGACCTAACACATACAGGGTGAACACAAATTGGGCAGAATAGTAATGTGCTTTATAACGCAGCAGAGACTCGTCCAATTCGGGCACGCCCGTGGCTCAGTTATTCTAGCGGCGAAGAGCGGTGTACGAATTCCAGCGGACTACATTTTTACTACCCTCGTCTAAAAAGCGAAGACATTTTTTATTTTCAAAAGACAAAAATAATAATAATTTGCACATAGCTCAGGGTGTATGACTGGCGAAAATCACAAATGGGACAGAACATTTTGGTGCTTTATACCGCAGCAGAAACTCGAGAAAATGCTCGAAATGTTCGCCACGGAGCGCGGTGTTCAAATCCCAGCGGACTACATTCTTTATTTGCAAATTGATCAAATTCGCGCGAAGGAAATTCTGTGTAAACCCCTTTACAGATGTTTTGTAATATAAAAACGAATTTTCAAAGCTAAAACCATAAGTTTGAATTTTGGTATAGGTTAGGCAATATCAATCCCAAAATGTTATAACTAACTTTTTAATCTACGTAATATTATTAATTTTATTGCTATAATTTGTAATAAAAGTGGTAATTGCAGAAATAATTATAATTGATACTATTGTTTTCTCGCAACCAATAAAATGGGCTAACTAGCTCTCTTACGTTATTTTTCAAAATTCTCCAGACATTCATTGAATATAAGACAATTAAACCAAAACTAAATTAACTACCGCATTATGTGGATACAACAAGGGCCTACGGTTTTAATTCTTAAATAAACTGTAATATTTTCTTCTATCCTAGTAGCCAAAGAATTATTATTATAAAAGTACCTACCTTATTTACTTTTATATAATTGTTTCGACTCAAAGACTTTTGAAAACTAAGGAAATATTTGTGGACACACACTTGAATATGGTATGCAAATGCACTACACTATATTTCCTTTATTCACCGGCAAATGTTCTAAAACAATAGCAACTCGCCATTACAGTGACAATGCAATGAGCATGCAGTAGCCAGGCAGGCCATGTTCATACATTTATAATATGACATTCAAATTTCGTCTATTGCTATTTAGGGAAATACAGTAAGGTGAGAACGTTCATGCTTTGTTTATTTGAACTACTTATAGCTCATTAACTATATAAATGCACATATATTTAACAATTGCGCCATATTTGAGACATAAGTTGTGTATTTAAAAAAATATTTATGTTCAATTAATGGAGGATGGACTAAATTAAATGTCATAAATATTATCGCTAGTAGTGTAATGTATAAGAAAGTTATTATCCATACAAATCTATTTTCTATATCCCTATGATCTTGCTATATTAATCAAGGCGCAATCTACAATTAAACCAAAGAAAAGACACGTGGGCCTATCACACAGCAAAATTATGGCCCAGGAACTAATATGTATAAAAAGTGTATGAGAGTTTTACTAAATTTGTTGTATTGGTGTTAGCTCATTTTCAGTAAAAAAAATTATCTCATAGTAAATTTGGAAAGAATTGTTTACAACTTCCGTGATTAAATACTTTATTCTGCGCTGTTATCTGGGATACAGTTTACCTAATGTTATTTAGTTATATGCAGTGTTGGGTAAGTTACTCTAAAAAAGTAATGTAAAGTTAATCAGTTACTCGGCAAAAAAGTAACTGAGTAAGTTACTAAGTTACATAATTATAAAAGTAACTTGAATAAGTTTCTAAGTTATCATAAAGTAACTCGTTAATTTTCAAGTTACCTTTTTTCTGAGAGGCTACTAATCTACATACAATTACTATCAACTTAATATCAACAGAAACACATATTTATAAACAATTGTTTATTAGCAAATATTCTATAGGGTATAATCTTTGTTACTAGTAAATTAGATTCCTACTTCTACATTTCTGTCTGATTGCTTATGTATAAAATTTATTGGTTTTTAATAATAACTGCATTTCAAAATTGTTACCAGTTAATTTTGTACGTTAGAAGTGGAGAACGTCTTTTGCAGTGCTGAACAATCTTTCTACTGGAGCACTGGAAGGGAGGGCAGTATTATATTTATTAAATATTTCCCTAATCGTTGGAAATTTATCTAAAGTTGTTAAATTAGATGAATCGCACTTCATATAAATGTTTCAGTTTCGTCTATATTTTTGGACCGCTTTAATGTTTTGAAAGACACTTATAAACAACATCACTTGACTCGTTGTATAACGGGTGTGTTAGGATGCCCCCTGGTTTCTATCAATTACCTTTACTTTCGCTCTCTCTCCCTCATTGCCAGCTACCTCAATAGCAGTGAAATCTCCCTTATCTCATTTACTTCATTCGTAGATGAAGGTAACGCTTGTTGAAATGAACCCAGGAATTGGCCTGAATTCGTGTTAAGCCGAAAATATTGGTTTAAAAAATATATTTGAAATCCAAATTGTTGACATACCTACAAACATTGCAGTTGTAGAAGCAATACTTAATAATGCTAGTGTTCAATACTATAACTTATGTAATGGGTGGCTATATCAAGCTCCGCATTTATATGCGTGGTGTCGCTAATCACAGTATAGGATCACCCATCTGCAGTGACGACTAACGAATGCCTGTTGTATAGTACCTGAAAAGTGGGCTTCACGAAACTGGCTTTGCTATTGCGTCACTGCTGTTGTTTATATTATTTGCGGAATGTTTAAGTATCTGAAGTAATACTTTGGTGATGATTCTAAAGTTATCGTATTTGGACATCCTGCCCTTTTTATGAACTGTTATTACCTAGATTTAGTCCAGCCTTGTGGTCAACATTTGCAATACCAGAGAACATTACAGAGGCATTCTGACAGTGAAATTTCTGCTCGGTGGGCGACGTGTCATTATAAGCCGGAATAGTACGACGAATTTTCTCAGTATCCAGAGATAATAAACTAACCCTATTCCTTGTGTAAATAAATGTATATTGTGAGAGAATGCGCCAGCAGACATTGCGTATCCAGTCTACTTACTTTAAGCATTTTGAAAAAAAAATTGGTCAGGCACCAGTTCATCGACTCTGTTAAGCATTCTTTACGGCATAGGCTCCCGCCTTCTTTCACCTACTGTTGAAGCATTTCCGGATTTAGGCATTTTACTTGTAAACCGTTGAATTCACGTACCTGTATATGACTGTATCAAGCTACATCTATGAATGTTCGTTCATGTTTTTTTTAGTTATGCTCTCCAATTAAAATAGCTGTTATTGTAGTTCACTTTGATTATTATTTACTTAACATAGTAACCGGACCTGCAGCAGAACCACCTTCAGGGTTACTCGTGTTCGTTCTATAATTTTAAAGGTTTTGCCTTACAACCAGTATTTCTTCTTAGTTGGTTTAACTAAGGCCCGGGAATGTGATGCTTCTCTTAGTCACTATTTTATTTTATCACATGCTTCCTGTGATATCATGTTGTTATTTATTTGCAAATAAAAAGTAAGTTTTAATAGATATTGATCAGCTTGTAATGCATGTCGCTTGTTTGCTATCAGCATAGCATCTTAGAGGAGAGCAGTTATGTAGAAAAGCTTTTGAAAACTTTAAAATATATTGTACTACAGATTTCTACATTAAAGAATCTTGGAATAATATGAATTATTTAATAAAATATATAATGCAACATGCAGCTGCAAGCAGTATTTAGTTTTATTTTTAAACCCAGTCAGTTGTAAGGTTATTAAAGAACAATCTCATGAATGAATGATAGATAGCAGATGAGATAGAAACAGGATGCTAAGGGTGGATAGTATTTACTTGAAAGGGCGTGAAAATGTTGAAATTACGCTGAAAGTTTAATTCTTTTTACTTCTAAATAAATAATAATCTTTAATGCTATACACAGCGGCAAAATAGCTTTCCCTGTTTTACAATTTGATCAAATAGGATTAGATTATTATAATTTAAAATAAAAGTAAATTTTGAAAGTAAACCTGTGCCATTTTGCTCTATATTGAATATGAAATAGAGTTTATCATTCATTTAACGCAGAATCAGTTAGTGAGTGGTTGTACTTATGCCAATGAAGTTATTTCCATTGATGGAAATAGGAGTATTTCGAGGAAGCTCTACAACGAGCTTCTGTAGGAGAGAAAACTAGTAAGACAGCCAGTGAGGGTCCACAAAGAATAGCAGATTGAATCCAGGTACCTCTAAAAATACAGCACAGGCCAGTAAAGTTTTATTTGGATTCAATGTGTTTTCATGGGTGAGTTTGATTTGGTATAACTTAGAAAAACTGTCTATTTAGGATTAACATAACTGTTTAGAAATTAAACAAATGATTTTTATTCTAAATTTAAAGTTATTCAAGATGTTGATGGTTTTACGTCTCTATAGTTTGAAATTAACATTTTGGTTATATTTAAATCATTTTGTAGTTTCAGTAATTTTGATATTTAAAATTTAAATTATTTTTATCAAATATTATTTTGAAGCTTAGTTGATTTTTATTGTAAGTGTCAAGTCAAATGAAATTAACTTGTCATAACATGACATTTTAATAAAAAATGTTTTAAAGGTACTTGATAAATGCATTTCTTACAGTAATAATATACTGTCCATAATTATAAAAGGTCACATAAAGTAAGAATTGTTATTGCGAACATACCCATTTGACTGAAAAGAAGGTTTTGCATTGCTTTGAGTTAGCTGGTAATGTTTTGAATTAATTTAAATATTGACATAAGTCAAATGTCAAAGTAGAAGCTACGGGAAATATCAATACGATCCAAGTGGTTCATCAATCATAAACTAAAGCAAGTAAACTTTATTTGATAACAAAGTTAAGTCAACTTACTGATAACACATTAGTATAATTTGTCATATGCAGCAAAAACGAAGGGTATAAACAAGGCAAGATAGCATGTCATGTGGTGCTTGATTTAGTAAAAAGGGAGTATATTGCAAAATTCGGCATTCAGAGATAAGGTGATATTGCAAATTGTCGACCAACATCTGGGGCACGGTAAAGGGAATATTGTAAATAATAAGTTCAAAAACTATTTTTTAGAAGGCTGTATCTCACTTCCAAACAATTCAGCCCTCTTTAAAAGTTTTCTACTAACTTCCAACTCTAATTTGGAAAAACATTTTAATTATGGAAGACTTGACACTATCACCAGATCTTCGCATTCCTTGTCCAATGTGAGCAAAAAATTATATTGACTTCTAAAAGAGATTAAAGATTTCAGAATAATTAATAATTACGGCCTGTTTCCAAAGATTGCAGCTTTTTGCCCACTTCAAGCTGACGCAACGACAGTTTGGAAAAGCAAAGACGATTTCATGTTACTCGTGTTACCATAATATATACAGTTTCTTTGCCCTAATCCAACAACATTTTTACTGATAGTTTTAATATAAATTTAGAATGTTATCAGAATATGTTGTTGTGATGGTTATACGGCTTTACTATATAATTAATATTTAAAATAAAATTTAGCTAGAGCCTCCCATCGCTAACATTAATTTCTTTTGGGTTCAGCAAATATTACAGATTTAGGAAACGCTCAGGGATAATTATTGTGAGTTACTTTATGTTTGACTTGAATTGATGCTCGTATGCCCCTACTTTTAGATAGAATCTAATTGTATATTAAATTAATGTTGGCTAGCTCAGGTAAGCAGAGATCTTAATACAAGGTGTGGGTACCCAATTACTTTTTTGAAAATTCTAGCGTACGCCCATGTACGTAGTTCAGATACCCGCTAAAATGCTACATCAGACCTAAATAAAATTACGTTTATGAAAGTCATCAAGTGTTTGTCGTTTGGTGGTTTTCAGTTAATTAAATACAACTCAATGAGTAAATCTCACAGGTACATTCATCATTTCCCGCTTTCTAGTAGCGTCAGTAGCTATCTTTTGTTTCTTTCAGGCAACAACCGCGCCTTGATTGTTTTAGGCCCAAGCCAAGGAAGGATCCTAACCTCACTTCTGCACTTGGATTTTTCAATTTCAATTTTTATAAGGAAATAATTCGCCTGGGCTCTGTTATACAGCGACGTTTAAGCAGCTTCTCAGCAGGTACACATTGGTATAATTTATATTGGCTTCACCACTAACCTGCGAAACCTTCTTTGCATGCCCGTCCGAACCTCGGCCGCAGCAAGAATGTGCCCAGATCTTCTCTTGAAGTCGGTTGCCGGATGTGCGGTGTTGATGTAGTCCTCGTAGGGCTTGCCTGCTATCGCTGGAACTGCCAAGCCGGTCCGGGATGTCCTCAAATGAGTCAAGATGATGCCCCGCAGCTCTGCCGCAGGAACGGAATTGGTGGCGATGTTGAAAATTAACTTTAGGCGTTGGATTTTCTTGCCTTCATTTGTGCATGAACACGACCACGTAAATAGCACTCTGGTGAATTTTTAAAGCTGTAACTGTATGTAAAGGTACTAAATTTTAAATTAAAACACCAGCCAATTTTTAAGCTGACACCAGCCAATTTTATTCAATTGTCTCCCCCGAATTATTAAAAACAATTGCACATCAATATAAAATAAGTCAAATAAAATCCTTACAACAATTAAACACCTTAAAACTAATCTTTTTACAAACTTTTGCTTATCTACTAAATTGTTACATTAATTTTGTCAATTTTGTCTTTCACATCACTGTGTCCCGCACTTATTAACAATCCTTTTTCACTACGTTCTCACTTATCAGTTCTTCCTTTCGTGAACTTCCACAAGAAACACTTCAGAGTTCAACTAAAAGTCCATTTAATTTTTCCACTCCTGCATCAAATTAATGTTCGGATTTTCAAATAATCTTGCATGTTAATTATTCATTTTCTTCCCTTTATTTGCCTTCAGATTTATTCCTGTGTGCTCTTTGCACTCTGTTTTACTTTCTGCATTTTTATACCTTTTAAGAATATGCTCAAAGAGAAATTTATACAACGATTTCTGACTTGCAATTTACCTCGACAAGCATGTGACCATTCTTTTCATAATCGAATTACTAATACATGGATTGGCTTTTGCATTTTACCATCCCTTTTTAATATTCTAAACTAATTAAATATTGTGGTCCCATTCCTATTAGGTTTATAAGTCTGCCTTTCCTTTTATGTTACGCATTTAATACTTATTACAGGCATTGTTTTGCCAATTTGATTGCTAATTCAAATTTGATTTTATTTTATTTGTTGCCATTAAATCCTATCTCCCATTCTGAGCTTTTATGACCTATTCATTAGTTTGCAGTGCTCGAGATGTGCGGTTCAGGGCTTAAGACCATCTCAATATATGTAAAAATGAATTGAAATCATCTATGTGAAATTTTTCAGCTACCCCCAGTTTTGTGCTTTCTTTTACCACGGGGTTGGGGATCTACATATAAAAGTAGCAAGTTCTAGTCATGGTTCAGAAGTTTCGAGACGAAACATTTAAAATGCAATAGCATTGCAAACAGTTTGGTAGGCAATCGAGGTTACTACTCCCTTAATACAGTGGAAGTATTGCATCCGCGACGTCGAATTTTGGTCGCATGTGCATTTCTAAAGAGGTTCTCAAGTGCGCATTCTATTCTATCGTCTATGTACTCGATGCAAATTGAGCCACTGACTGCGGAATTGCGGATGTCTCCAACTTCAACTCGGTCACGCCGGTCTTGCCAACTTCTCGCTCAATTAACACAAAACCGCGTTACGGGCTTAGTTAATTCGAAACTTAAGGCGAATCTGCAGCAAGAAAAACAAGGCGCGCGCTCATCGGGAAACGCGAATACAAGGAAATTCATCACCTGCTGCAAACCTTTATAAACTGCTCCATAATCCCTCGAAAGAGTATGAGCGTTAAATCCAGTGAATAATTGCCTCGGGACTTAATTTGCATTCAAATAACTATAGCGAGTTTCAAGTAATTTTATAAAATTTGCGGAACGTGGCTTTGTTGGTCTCCTTTAAATAACCGGAGCGAATTTCAAAGGTCGGCGATGTTAACGAGAAGCGAGTTTGAAATAATTTCGCGTGCAGATTTCCCGGTTACTCGATTACTATCTTTTGCACTTCAGCCACGAAAACGTCCACGGAGCGGAATTCATTACTGCGTTAATTAGGTTTGCGCCAATTTTTCCACAGAGGAAAAATCCAAAACGAGTAGATTAACAAGCATTAGGTCTCAGGGCTCTAATAAATTTCCCTCGTATTCGATTGTGTTTCGTCCAATCTCTCCCCAGCCTTAGCAGTTTTTGCCAGCGATTGTACTCGAGGTCTGTCGAGATTGAGTTTATGGAATCCGGAAGTAATATTTTTAAGATCGACCATTTGTTCTTGACGGTTTTATTGAAAATTATTTTTCAATCGGCTCTCCATAAAAAATCGCGAGGAAATAAAAAGCTTACTGTCATTTCCAATTTGTTTCAACTTTATCCGACTCCCCTCGCCGCTCGCAAAAACTCAGATTAGGAGAAAAGGAACTTCGCTCAGCTCTATTTTTGGTAGCTGCCATAATTCGCCATTTCCGCACAATGCTCAGCTTGCTCTTAGATATTTGCCTTTACAGCGGTGTAATAATTTTCGAAGCTTAATTGGAAAATTCAAAACTTGAAGAAGCTGCAATCGGAAAGGGATTCATGGGCCCTAAAAACTCTCCGAAGGACCATCGTTAAAAGTCACAATAAAATCCATAAAACCCCCGGGAGCTCAAGTGAGCCGGCTCGACAATTTTAGAGAAAATAAACACGATTTCCATTTTGTTTTCACACGAGCTTTTCTTTCTTGTTTGCGAGCCTCTGAATGCGATTGCGAATTACATAGTGAATGGTTCGCTGATTCTGGAGCAGAAGGTCGGAACAAGAGATGATCAACTCTCTTGATATTCAAATGCGAAGTTTAGCGTGACAAAAATGCAGGAATTCGGAATTGTTTCGGGTGCAAGGACTAGCACCTCCGAGGGACAAAGGCTTCCCATTGTATTAGCGGCGGATTCGTTGAACTGGATTTGCTTGTCTCGCTAGCCAGGGATTGCGGAAAATTGATTTCAATTTCGTCAATATCCCAGTTTATTTCTCTCCGATGGAGGAAGAGATTGTAAGTGGAAAATGAAAGGTTTTGATTTTTTCTTTCTTTGCAGTACACGATATTCTTTCCGACAAAAGCGCACGAAACATTTTATTAGCCTCTTTACTGGCAGAGATAAATCAAGCTAAACAATTTTCGGAAATAAAGTTCCACAAAGAAACAGTTTGTGATTACGGTACCGTACCGTGTGCTCGGGAAGGTTTTAAATAAAAACCATATGAATTCTATTTCAAAGAAAAAATATTGTATAATTACATTTGCAGACATTTTCTTCGCTAAACAAACATCCTCAGTATTTTCTCTTGCAAATCAGCATATGATGGCTAAAATTGTCATATAAAACCTCGAATATACAGTATGTCCCCGGATTGAGCTTACAAGAGGGACAACTTTTTTATTTTTTTATATTTTGTAATAAAGTAATTCTTTCTAAAAGTTCTTACTTCTTATAAAACCCACAGTGCCAATGACAAATATACGGGATGTTTCGAAATTCAGAAAATATGAAAACCCCTACAGGGAGAAGTATCTTTAATTTTAACTTCAGAGAAAAAATTTATAGAAAACAGTTATTTGTAATAAAATAATAATACTAAATACAAAATTTAAATTTGATGCTAGCAATCTGTATTTTTTTAGTTTCAAGCAATTCCAAAATCATATGGTCCTATATAAACAAAACAATAAACTCTGTGTATATATGGGTAAAAACTTGATTTTGTTTCCTGTTGCTTTTTTTTTAGTTTTAAGGCCGCCTATACTGACATCATAGTTTTAATTACAGAATTGTTCGTTTCAAATCAGGAAAACACCTTTTTCTTTTGACACTTAATGGTAAAATTACATTTTTAAAATTTTCCTTTCCTTAAACGCCATGCAAGAAAACTAAAATTAAATAACTATGCAAATGACACCTCACCGACATTTACTCATATCTCCACAGATTTGATTGTTTTGGTAATATCTGACCGTATTATGATTTTTGCATTGTTTAAAACTAAAAAAATATAAGTTACTACTAGTATGAAGGTGAAATTTTGTATTTGAACTTATTCTTTCGATGTAAACAACTTTTTCTTACAATATTTTCCTTTAAAGTAAAAAATAAAGGTACGTCTCTCTTTAGCTATTTTTATATTTTCTTAATTTCTATATCATTTTTTTCCATAGCACTGTGGAAGCAAAAACTATTATGATGACTTAATTTTCTACTTTACTACAAAAAATAAAAAATAAAAGAGTATTCCATCCTGTAAAGTCAATTTGGGGATATACTCTATATACAAAAATGTTTTTAAAAAATGTAAGCGTTTGTAATCTGATAATTCTGAAAGTATTTTGACCTTAAAAAATATACTTTAACGGACGTTGAAAATAGACTTTTTGCGAAAAGTTTAATATACTGGTATATAGTAATGGCTGTACTGATGTAAGGGCTGTAAAAACCAAACATGAGTTATAATTAAAATAATTGTTAGTAAATCAAATACACTAAGACCCATACAGCGGGATTTTTAATAAACAGTGAAAATATTAAAGCAGTCAAATATAGATTACATTTAGTAAATTATATTTAAGTAATAACAATTGTAGGTTAGTAGCAATTGAATTAAACAAGTAAGATTACAGTTTAATAAACAAAAGAAGTAAAACGCATTAACACATGCAAACTACAGCTGCATACACTCAGAAGTATCTGTATATTGACATTTCAGTTTACCTGATTTTGTACAGAGCTTTTCACGGTATTGCAGGCATGAATGTGTTAAAAACAGCCCCTGCTTTTATTAATAAATAGTCCGTGTGGGCTCCAGCCCATGACGTCTTAAATAAATTTTTTAAGTTGTATGTATTGTCTGTAACATCATTTTACCCTACGGTGTAGAGGCTAGTGCTTTGTATGTTTGTGCTTGGCGGTGCAGTGCTCAACTTGCCCCGGATTCGGGTGGCATAGTTATTGCGCGCCTTTTGTGCTTTAGTAGCAACCATTTCGTGAGGTGTGTGTTTTAATGATGTGTTAGTATCGCGAGACGCCTAAAGTCGGGGTGACTGGCAATCCTTTTAATTAAAATACACTCGGACACGAAGACCAAAGCTGCTGTTGCGAGATTAATAAGAACACTTAAGTAGATACAAATACTTGCATTTATTTTTCTGCCGTTTACAGAACACTTAAGTTTACGTATTTACATCTTCTTATTAACTAACTTAATTCTAAGTCCATTCTGACCAAGAAAGCTCGGTGGGCGTTTACAAAGTTCCCAATAACCTATCAGAGCTGGTCTAAATTATGAACTTTTGGCATTACATGCGGACGTGACAGTTCATAATAGTTCTATGAATTTTTACAAGCTTGAGGATTTCCCACGGTGAAATGTGGCCTGCTCGGACCCTTCGCAAGATTTACAATTCTACTAAAAGCATTTGGTCCCAGCTGCAAATAATTTTTATGATCGAGTTGCAACCGTTGCTTCTTCTAATCACGTACCGGTCATATACATCACTCAATATTTCGGTTTATGAAGTAAACCCGGCATAAACTTACTCTAATCTATTCGTGAGTTTGGAATATCTCCAGCTTCCCAAACGAAAGGCACGTTTCTAAACATCCGCTTGTTGTAATTTAAATATTACATTTTTCCTACGAATTTTACCTTAAAATATTATACAGATGGCTTACAGCTAACTAAAGGACAGTATATTCCTACATAGTTCATTTAATTAAAGAACGCAAATCGTAACAGTTGCCCCCGGATTAAAATAGTCTTTGGGGTTTAAATCTATCGATTTTTACACCACAAGACGTTCTTCTTTCGCACTTAAGCAATACCAGTCATAAATCTCAGAACTATATGGTCTCATCATGCTTACTCTAATTTAACTAACCTACGTGAATTAACATCAGTTATCTGGTGTAATTGTCAGTACTACTTTGGTTCTCGGTGACTTAACTAAACAAAATACCTAGATAAGGAATCCACATTTCCGCATTTCTTTCCCGGTTTATAGAGAACAGTGAAATTTAACATTTGTAAAATTAATGACCACCGCAGTAATATTCCATTCTTATTGCTCATCTGCCGTAACCAGGTCAAAGGACAGTGATCCGTTTCTACGGTAAAATGGCTCAGAAACAAATAAGGTTTTAATTTTCCGACTGCCCAGACTAAAGCTGCACATTCGAGTTCACTTGCGCTATAAGCTTGCTCCCTATCCGTGAGTTTTTTGCTCAGATACAGTACCGAATGCTCTTCTTGATTTGCATCTCGTTGCGATAAAGTCACCCCCATTCCTCGCTTCGAACAATCGGTTTGTACTATAAATTCGCGGGAATAATCTGGAGCTCTCAACACCTTACCGCTCATTAATTCGTTCTTCAATCTTTGGAATGCAACTTCTTTCTGATCATCCCATTCTACTCTTGTTTTCGCATTTTTCCGTAATGCGTCTGTAAGTGGACTAGCTATGTCTGCATAGTTCAGGACGTAATGATTATAATACCCAGTGATCCCGAGAAATGCTCGAATGTCCCGTTTGGTTTGGGGACGTTGAAACTCCTGTATGGCCGCTACCTTTACCTCCGACGGTTGTCTAAATCCCTGACCTATTTTATGTCCCAGATATATCACCTCGGCTTTTCCCCACTCACACTTCTTAGCCTTTATCGTTAGGCCTGCTTGATGCATTGCCTTGAATACCGCACGTAGATGTTCTAAATGCTCCTCCCAAGTCATCGAATGTACCGCCACATCGTCCAAAAATGATTCTGCGAAATCGTCTATTCCCTCCAATATGGTGTCCATTAGCCGCTGAAACGAAAATGGAGCAGATTGCAGCCCGAACGCTAACGTCACTGGTTCGAAAACTCCACGATGCGTTATGAAAGCAGCATATTTACTTGCTCTTTCAGTCATCCCTATTTGCCAGTAGGCTCTTACTACATCGATTAGAGTCAGGTATCTGGCCTTGCTGCATTTTTCCACACATGCTTCTATATTAGGAACAGGATGTTGCTGTGGCACCGTAATAGCATTTAACGCTCTGTAGTCGATCACAGGCCTTGGATCCTTCCCTTCAGCCTCCACAATCATCATAGGCGATGAATACTCGCTGTTACTGGGCCTAATTACTCCAAATTTTAAGATTTTATCGATTTCTTTGTCGATAATCTCGCGTACCCTCTGTGAGTGTGAATACGCTCGAGTTCGGATAATTTTTTCCTCCTTGAGAGCAATATCGTGTTCCACTAAGTTGGTTTTTCGGGTCGATTTAAAAATAACCCTGGAAATTCTTGGATTAATTCCTCCAAGCTTTTCATTTGGATTTCCGTGAGTTTTCCTACCCCTTTGGCTTGTTTCAACACTTCCGAAGCACTTAAGACTTCGGTGTCTTCTATTTCCAGTTCTGGAAGATCGAGTTCTGCTCCTTCTTCCCCAGGTTGTTTGATTACTATCGCTATGACTTCAGCCTTTTCAAAATAAGGTTTCAACAAATTGACGTGGACAAGAGTTTGTTTACGTTTTCCCGAAATTTCTTTAATTATATAATTAGTATCGGAAATTTTCTCCACAATTTCTTTGGGTCCAGTCCATTGCATCTGCAATTTGTTGGTTCTGGCTTGCTGATATAACATAACCTTCTCGCCAACCTCGTAATATGAAGCCTTCGCCTTCAGATCATAATAACCTTTTGATTTGGTTTGAGCTTCCAAAGTCGCCGTTTTCGCGATTTTCTGCATTTGCCTTAGCCTATCGAGTAACTTTAATATGTACACTACTACCGGTTCGTTGGTTTCCTTTCCAACCCACAACTCCTTGATCATGTTTAATGGAGATCTAATCTGACGTCCATACACCAATTCTGCGGGACTAAATCCGCGTGCCGCGTGCGGTGCACATCTCAAAGCGAAAAGCGCTTGATCGATATATTCATCCCACTCATTTCCGTTTTCGTAACACAATGCTCTTAGGATTCGCTTGTATACGCCGTGGAATCGTTCTACTGCGTTTGATTGCGGATGATATGCTGAACTGTGTATGATTTTTATACCACATCGGTCAAGAAATTCGGTCGTTAGATTGCTGGTAAATACAGTGCCCAAATCCATCTGGATTTCGGATGGAAATCCTACTCGTGAAAATATATTTAATAACCCTTTTACCACCGCTTCAGAATCTGCTACTTTCAATGGGATCGCGTCAGGAAATTTTGTGGCACTACAAATTAGCGTTAGTAGATATCTGTTTCCCTTCTCGGTTTTCGCTAAAGGTCCTACAATATCCACATTTACTCGCTTATACGGTTCGGTGATTACTGGCACTCTACACATTGGAGCTTTTTTTCTATCAGTGGACTTCCCTACGCGCATGCAAACGTCACAGCACTTGATTTTGTTTTTCACGTCTCGTCCCATCTGATTCCACCAATAATTCTGCTTGATCCTGTCAATGGTTTTGTTACAACCCAAGTGTCCCATCCACATGTTATCATGTGCGATATCTAGCAACTTGCTTTGTAATTTTTCTGGCACCATCACTTGCTCAAAGCTCCGACCCAATTTGTTAGTAATTCTCCTGTGCAGTATTCCATAAGCAATTTTTTATTTTTATCGTAAAAGGAAGTAAAATGCAAAAAATAAAAACCTGTTGCAACAGATTTAAATACTCAGAATTAGTATTAAGCTCAGCAGGTATACGTGAAAACGAAATCAAACTGCGAATTGATATGTGAATAAGGAAAATCTTTCATGGGCTAGTAGGTCCTAATATGAATAATATTAATTAATACCTTAAAATAGTTATTTTCCTTACAAGCGTCGAAAGTAGCAAATATCGTGCGAGTGTTGATTAGACAAACCAGGGCGTAGCGAAGCGAAGCTCGAGTGGATCTAAAACACGAGCACAGATATTTGCACTTTCGGGAGAGTTATGAACACTATTTTTTAGACGACCACTCAAAGTAAATTCTATTTTTAAGAATTGTTTTTATTTCGTTTGCAAAATTGATTGTTATATTATTATTGGTACAATTATAAAAAATTAGAGCTTGTTAGAAGCAGAGCAACGAATAAAGCAAAAGCGTCTGGATTATTTGAATCACGGTCTGCTGAATTGTGTGACAAACGTCACTTTGACAATTAAGCAGGCCGTGATTTAAATAACTTTGTGCTGTTACGATATCACTAGTGCGATATAATATCGTGCTAGTGTATGAAATTGTCAACTTTCTGTAGTAGGCTGTTGTCGCGATAATGTTACTTCCATAATGTGGTCGTCTAAAAAATACTTTTTAGACGACCATGTATGAAAGTAACATTATCGCGACAGCAGCCTACTACAGAAAGTTGACAATTTCATACACTAGCACGATATTATATCGTGCTAGTCATATCGTAACGGCACAAAGTTATTCACATCACGGCCTGCTTAATTGTGTGACAAACGTCACTTTGACGTTTGTCACACAATTCAGCAGACCGTGATTCAAATAATCCAGACGCTTTTGCTTTATTCGTTGCTCTGCTTCCAACAAGCTCTAATTTTTATAATTGCACCAATAATAATATAACGATGAATTTTGAGTGGTCGTCTAAAAAATAGTGTTCATAACTCGCCCGAAAGTGCAAATATCTGTGCTCGTGTTTTAGATCCACTCGGGCTTCGCTTCGCTACGCCCTCGTTTGTCTAATCAACACTCGCACGATATTTGCTACTTTCGATGCTTGTCATGAAAATAACTATTTCGACAGCATAATAGAACACATCGTCTTATATGAGCGGAGATGCAGGAAAAGCAATTAGGAATATAGAAGACTAACAGGAATAAGAAAGAACCAGGCATATTTCATGTAGTTATCGTTTAGTATCAGTGTTGTAGTAAAAGAATACTAAATTCGTCCAATGTGCAAGCATTAATAGAGCATATAATGCAAAGGCTAGAACTAAATAGTATCTTTAAAATGAAAAACATATTTAAACGCGTACCAAGTGGGAGACAGAAAATATAATTTAGTGCCAGCGATATGGACTAGAGAAATGAATTATATTTAATGCAAAATTTATTTCATTTAAATTTTGAACTTTGTATTATTTATTAACCCGAACTGGGGAGCACAGCTATTTCCAGAAATCGTGCCAATTTGCATGGTAATTTTTGTTCGCAGTTAAATTTCGCTTTTTAGTATTAGCCGGATAATTCTATTATACGAAGTTTGACGTCGAGGGTTCAATTGCGGATGCAAAGAGAAATAGTGCAAGAAGCAGAAAAATTCTTATTAAACTTAAGACATAAAACCCGGCATTGTGCAAGTTCTCGAAGTTGCGGTTTTCTTGGCTGGATATTACTTCTTTGTTAATTGTTTCTTTGTACTCCAATTCCACTTCAGTACTCTCAGGCTGTTCATTAAAGTATGCTTTTTAGAAACATCCAGCATAAAGCCTTCAGCTACAAGTAATTAAAGAATTTTAATCTCGGAACTCTGTTTTCTTAAGCACATCAAGCAATTTTAAAGGCATTCGCAAAGGAAAACGCTAAATATATTCATTTGACTTCGCAACGACTCGTTTACTTTCATTTTAATTGCGTCGAATTTATTTGGCGCTTTGTTCGACTTTTTAGCAAAATTAACCGGCAGTTGTTAATCGGCGGCAGCGTGCATGAGAGATTAAAATAGGAAATTGCACATTTAGTGGTTATTCTTGTGGCGAAATCGGTTTCAGAATTAAAATTAAATGTGCATCCGAACGTGCCTAAACCTCGCTCTGCAGGATGCGCTCGTACACAATGCATATCCGATGAGTTACATATTAAATCGGGACGTATTCACGGGGCTTAGGGTTTAATGCTAATATCCTGAGTGATTACGTTCTACTGTTGTTAATGCTAAAATAAGCGAGACATACGGTATTTGCGGAGGCTAGTAAACACTTCGTGCGCTTGGTAGAGGATCTTTGACGCTAAGTCGCTCGAAATTGCACATACGATCTTTTGAAAATACTGTGCACATACGATACAGTAAGATATTTATTATTCACGTGCTTATTCATCATCTTACTATTTCTGTTGAAAATTGTTAGTTTACTGTAGATGTAGGAATACGCAGGAAGAGAAAATGGGGCGAAAATCTTTATCGTAGGAAATCCAAGATTATAATATAAATTTTGTACAAGTTTAATTTTTTAAGTAAATAAACGTGTGTTAATGATAACCGGAAAGTCCCCACTTCCAGAGTTGAAATATAAATAATCCCAATATGACAAGTCAGTGATATCTAATAAATTTAACGAATTATGAGAGCCCTGGAATATATCTGTTGGAATAGATATTCTTTTTAGGACACGACATAAATCAATTAGTTTCTTAATTATTTAACAAATCAGTGTTAATTAATCTAATAGAATATAGAGTGGCGTTAAATCTCAAGTAACGTCGGCCATGGTATTTTTCCTAAAACATACTCTGTAGTCTGAGATTGCCGAAGTGTGCAGATAATGTGCTAGCTGATTATTAAGCAAGAGGTGTGTTCTGGAGCGCCACTACAAATTCAAAATCACAAAGAACTTAAAATGACTTAATTATTTAAGAGCGCTCGGCAACGATTAGGTGAAGCATAGATGGCAAGTTAAGGTGAGAATAATCTCAACTCCAGAGAACTATTCATTAGCACATACACGGAAAGGCCGCAACGCATAATGATAATAACAAAAAAGCATAATTGAAATACTAAGCGACCAATCGCTTTGCGACAATCCCTGAAGTTACACACAGAAGTAAGTGTTCTGTTACATACAATCCATTTGATCTTTTACAACTTATCTTTCAGAAGGTATGTTAGTTGAATGTTGCTAAAGACAGTTATTATTATGAAATTAACTCTACTAAAGTAATTGAATCCAGTGAGACTTAGAAATTATAATGGTATAAAATGGTAATATTTATTAAAAAAAGTACCCGATTTCTGTTTCAACTAACGCGAGGTGCAATAAAATATCTCTGAACTGAATAAAACTGCTGGAGCCTGTGGTTTGAAATTATCACAAATTCGTTAAAACTCCTTACCACACCAATATTTAACAACTGCTAAATACGTACTTCGATAGCCACGCTGTCATCATCGGTAGCTACGAAAAACTTACACAGCGAAAAGGCAACGAAGTACTCGTGACCAAATCATAAATGGAAGTGGGTGATGTGCGCGCATTTAACATCTATTTATACCGGTTGACCCAAAGGGCATAGCCGAGGGCCAATGAGCTTGGCCGACGGTCAATTTAACTTCAACAAATCATATAAGACGAAGGACGGTATTGGTCCGCCATCGTTGTTAAAAAGTTTATTATTTCGGTTCTTAAAAATGGCCAAACTTTCAAAATAATTTAGTTGCCTTGTTGAAGTTAACGCCTTTACAATTTTTAGGTCATCCTCTTTTATACTATAACCCATTTCGTAAATATGTTGGGCTATACTCAATTCTTCGAATCTGTTGAACGTAAAATGAGCTAAATGCTCTTTAAACCTAGTACCAAATTACTACGTGTTTGCCCAATATATTTAGAATCACAATGGGAACACTTAATTTCGTAAATTCCAGATCTCTCTTAAGTCGTCAGTTTGCCTTTTGGATTTCCCAAAAAATTTCTAATATTGTTGTTTGAACCATACACAACTTTATGGCCCGATTCTTTAAAAATATTTGCTAGGCCCTTTGTAACCGGGTGAAATGGAATTTTGATGTACTTGAGTCTTTCACTTCTAAGACTGACGAGAGTTGTGGAATTTCGAACGTGCAATTTTGTTTTTTGTTTGCTACCATTGTTTATGGTCTGAAGTTCAGTGGTATATCGATCTTTGTTTAAAGGAAAGGTTAACAATCTATGCAATAAGAAATTTAGAGCAGCCATTTTGTGTTGAAAACAATGATTTGAATCCCCTAAAATGAATCTGTTTACATTGGTTTCTTTTCTATAAACAAACATCAAATTCCATCTTATTTTTATTTCTAATTACTAAGGTATCTAGAAATGGCAGTTGTCGTTTGTTTTCCATTTCATATGTGAATTTTATGCTAGGAAATTTGGAATTTAACTGATTCAAAAAGTTATCAATACTACATTTAGATAAATGAAAAACAGCAAAAATTTCGTCCACATACCTAAACAAAATCTTTGGGAAATACGCTACGTTATTCTTAAATTCAGTTTCGAGTTTTGACATAAAAAGGTTGGCAACGAAAGGGGAAAGGCAGTTTCCCATTGCTGTTCCTTCGTGCTGTTCATAGAATTTTCGTTGCCTTTTCGCTGTGTAAGTTTTTCGTAGCTACCGATGATGACAGCGTGGCTGTCGAAATACGTATTTAGCAGTTGTTAAATATTTGTGTGGTGAGGGGACTTGTTTGGAAGTTTTGCCACAGGAATTACCAGAATTAAGCAAGTTGACACGTACCATTTTTGCAAAAAGAATGCAGACACCAGACTGTCAATATGTTATTAAATAACAAGCAGCTTGTTTCACTTCAACCAAAACATGATACGTTGAACGAAATTATATTTTGATCTTCTTCTTCTTGTAGTGCCTATTCTATTGGATGTTGGCGACCAATTAGGTTATCTGCACTTTAGACACGGCAGCACAAAATAAAGATGTAGATTTCTTTATACCAGTTGCGTAAGCTTTTCAGCCAGGAAGTACGTCTGCGACCAGGACCTCTGATTCCTTCAATTCGGTCTTGCAGTATAAGCTGCAGCAATTCGTATTTTTCCCTCTCAGCACGTGATCCAGATATTCTAACTTCCGCTGTTTGATAGTGGACATAATTTCAAGTGAAGAATTCATTCTTTCTAATACCTCCGCATTGGTAACTCTGTCTGTCCATGGTACCCTCAGCATGCGTCTGTACGCCCACATTTCCAAAGCATTGATATTACATAGATCTTCGGGTAACGTCCAAGCCGCTATTCCGTACAGTAGCAGCGAGAACACATAACACTCTAAAAACCGCTTTCTTAACTGTAGATTTAAATTGCGGTTATGCAATATGGGTTTTAGTTTATAAAACGTATTTTGATTATATGGGCCAAATGAAATGAATCGATAATTTATTTTGATATTAGTGCTTTTCGACTATTTTTTGTAATTTGTTATTGCTGCAGATGTTTAAAATGCCGCTAAAATCCTCTACAATTATGTTGAAAGAATGCTGCCCAAAAAGATTTTCTTTTGAGGGTGCAAAATAAAGATACCTGAAAAAGCCAAACCAACCCACAAAACTAAAGCAGGGACCTAATCAGCCCAAAGATTATGCAGACAGGCGTCCATCACCAACAACGTAACCACCTTCAACATCCCTACAAACCGATCCTGAGATAGTGTGGATAGATGTTTGTCCCACAAGAAAACGGAACCTATTCAGCAGTGTCCAACCAACCACTCAACATAAAGTACCCTAAATTGGTAGAAACTGACCTTTTAATCCTAATTAGAATTTCAAACGTAAGAAACTATATAGCAAGAGATGCACCAGTCTTGAATTCCTTTGCTACAGCCAGTGAATATAGACTGGTAAGATTAAAGACTAATATAAATCCAAAGACAGAACATTCATGTGTTTATAATCTTCAAGAAAATTTAAAATATACAGTGTGATTTATAACGGGCGGACCAACCTTCAACAGTATGTTGGGGAGGTAATTTTGAGTAAAAATGTTATATGAAAATAGGTCGTATTCTATTTACTTACCTCACTACAAGAGATCAGAGCTTTTTCCCAAACGGCTTGTCCAATCTTAGTTTTTTTATATCAGAATTATTCTTCTTCACAGTTCTAGTGTATGAGATAAAAAATAGAATAAATTCTGAAAAAATGTAAAAAATAAGTTTGAAAAAGTCAAGTTCCCTTTGCACGATTTTTATAAAATTATCTTATTCGCTAGATTGGCGTAAACAGAATTTGAAATTTGTTTTCTTTTTGAGAAAAACGTTTTACAGATAAAACTACAGGCTATCATACAAAAAAACGTTTGATAACATTGGCCCAGATACGTAGTAGATATGACGCTTGAAACATTGGCTACTTTGGGCGGTCTTACCTTTACCAGCCCCTTAATAAAACTTTTATCTCTTGTAGTTAGGTAACTAAATGGAATTCGACCTATGTTCATATAACATTTTTTACTCAAAATAACCTCCCCAACAAACTGTTGAAGTTTGGTCCGCTCGTTATAATTCACCCTGTATAGTTATCAAATATCAATGATATCGAGGGCTTCAAGTCATAGGGGCGTATAGACCAAATCCTACATTTTACAGGAGAAGGAAAAAAACGTTTCAAAATTCCATTTTTTGTAAAAACTTTATTTTTTTACTTAGCACGCTTCTTTAAATACACTTGGACCTTAAAATTCAGTTTAAAAAAAAAGAATTTTGAATGGATTATGGTTCATGAGCAGACATGTGCAGCCGTAGGTTAATAAGAGGTAGAAAGCGTATATTTCAAAATAATTATTTATTCATAAATAACGTTGAAAAACGAGAACATAAAACGATTTTCTTTAAATCTTAAAAGCTACAGATACGTTGCATGGTTAAAAACGTCTACATAATAAAACTAGATTTAATTCTTTATAAATAAAGTGATTCTAAGTAGTTAAGGGTTAACAAACTTAAACAAAATTCTTTATTATAACTATGCTAAAAGTAGAATTTTTGCTTAATAGTCTTAATGAAAAAAAGTATTAGTATTAAAGAACAAACCGATAACATTTATAAGGTTTACATACAGTTAGGTATTTCCTCAAAGTTTAAAAATCTTTAATACTTTTTTTAAAGTTTTTTCTGTTATCGTCCGAATCACTATTTCTTTCATTGTACACAGGTAAAGATTTGTAGTATGCATGATACTCATTAGGTATTACAGCTTCTTTCTCTTGGCACATCTCCTGCAGATTTTGAAATTTAATATTTTTCAAAGGCAGTTTGAAATTATACTATTGCTTCAAACTGCAGGTATTATGCATTGCTGTTATTCTTCTACCTTTCGTACAGTTCGAAGTATTTTGAAATTGTTCTCCCACTTTAAAATTTCTCCATTTTCATTTTTCATAGCATTAGGCATCCCTTTATCTCTAAGTTCTTTATAATTTAGAAAATTTTTGTGATTTGAGGTCTCTACATGGTAAGGAGTCTATCTGTTCGCTAAAGTTATAACTAGAGACCGGATTTATATGCAGTAAAAAACCGCAATATAAGTTATTTTTATGCTCTTAAAAAGTATCAATATATGCTGTGAAAATGTTCAAATGTAGTAATATATGCGAGTAAATAAAAAAATATGCTGAAACAAAAATTTTATTTATTTTCCACATTTTAAATATTTTTTCATATGCGTAGATATTAGTGATTTATTAACATTCTAGTTATATTATAGTATAGTAAAATAAATATTTTATTTAACACTAAATTGAATT
Organism: Agriotes lineatus; assembly: GCA_940337035.1. Taxonomy (NCBI): domain Eukaryota; kingdom Metazoa; phylum Arthropoda; class Insecta; order Coleoptera; family Elateridae; genus Agriotes; species Agriotes lineatus. The sequence goes on along the minus strand of OW679197.1, from coordinate 37,136,442 downwards.
GCAATAAATGACAAGAAGTTTGTTGATATTGTCAACTGTAAAATTGTGACGCTTGTCTGAAAGAATATTTTTATACATAGAAAAAGATCGCTCCACGTCACATGACGTGATAGGAGCGTATTTCATTAAAGATATTTCTGTGGGGTTCATTTCAAAATTCTCGACGGCGATTCCCCGCAAAACCGCGCAAATGTTTTTCATTTTTTCATACCCCGGATTTCGACTCAAAACATTTTCAAGTTTGGTTACCATTTTATTGCCTATAGCGCCAGGAACCAATTTTAATTTGTTTGCAACATTTTCGGTTATTTTCAGAGCGTCAGTTAAGAACATCTGAGAGGTTTTCAGCTCCTCTATTGTTGATGATAATTCTGAAAAATGCGTTTTAATAAAAGCCAATTGTTGAGGAACAATCTTATTCGAAAAACATTCTTTGCAATTTTTAAGAGCTGCCGATTCATCTCCAAAATCAAGAAAACAATTTTTGAGTGGCTCAAAATTATTTGCATAAAACACTGCAGCATCAAGCCATGTACCCCATCTTGTAATAATGGGCTCAGGTGGTAACGGCAAATCAGGAGCAATTTCCCGGTAATGTTGCACTAGCAGCGGAGCCTTCAAAAATGCTTTTTTGCCATTGTTGATCAAGTTGTTGACAGCGGGGTATTCCAAACGTACCAATTCAGCTAATCTGTTCAACGCGTGAGCCATACAAGTAAACTGAATTAAATTTGGATAAAATACTTGGAGAGCTTGTCCTGTTTTAAGCATGTAGGCTGCAGCATCAGAGAGCATTAACTTGATGTTTTCAGATTTAACTGGATTTGGCGAATACAAAAGAACCAAACTATCGTTGACAAAACGAGCAATAGTTGAATGATTGGTTTTTTTTCCAACGCTGCAGTGTGAAGGAGGTAAGACACTGGTGGTTCTGTGTCACTTAATACTCCAACGAGTATGTTTGCAATATAACGCCCACATGCGTCTGTAGTTTCATCCACCACAAAATAAATGCTGTTGTTGCCTATTTTCTCTTTTATAGTATTAAGGCGCTCCTGGTAACATTTCCTTCAATAATTTTTGCGCAGCGTCGATTCATTTGGGATGTGCCGATTACAATATTTTTCCAAAAATGTCCGAAAGGCCGGTTGTTCTAATTTGTACCACGGTATATTCGATTGAGCCATAGTATTACATAGATCGAAGAAAAACTCATTTCCCAATTCACCAGCTTGCTGTGAGTTACTGGCTAGCGTAGAAATGAAAGCCTGGTGAAGTTTTCCAAACGATTTCTTCTCTGACTCCCTATGAAGCTGTGTCGATAAATGCTGGTCAATCTGATATTTTTGATTTGACGTAACCTAAAATGACCAACATTTAAAAATTGCTTTTCTAATAGTAAAATTATTAAAGTAGTACCTGTTTTGAGCAGGCGTTGCAGAAGACGACTTTTCCATCAGTAGTTAGATGATTGGAGACTTTAATCCACTTTCTCAGTAAATCCGCTCTAGACGACCCCACTTTTGGCATAATTAGGAAGTTTAACAACAAATCACTTCCTTTAAATTTACGTAAAAGAACTCGATTTGTAGCTTCAGCCGCTTCTAACGTATTCGCAAGGGAGGGTGCAGCGCTACTGAGAAAATCAAGCAGTCGACATACTTAGAGCGCCATCTAGATCGATGGTTAGGTCAGGTGGTTTGACTCAGTACTTGGCCAAATGTTTCGTTCAACCAAAACCGTTTTGGCAACGAAAAAAAAATATGCATGCTTTTTTCACTAGAGATGGAGAATTTAGCGAAAATATTGATTAAATATGCGGTTATGTGCAATTATATGGACATTATTTTTTTATGCGGTAAAAAGTCAAAATATTAAGTTGTATGCGAAATAAAACTTGGTATTTAGTTTTCTTTTGAAGAAAAACGGATAGTTTCAATTCCACAGCTGCATCTAGCTCGGCAAATAAAATATGTAAAAAATTATAAATCCGGTCTCTAGTTATAACGTTAACCTAATCGTTTGGACAAAAAATTTTGAAACTTTGAGATGTGCGTTCTATTACAGCGTGCATCGAGTCGCACTCCATATGGGTGTAGCCTGGCTCTAAAAACTTTAAATCGATTATTTCTATTTGGATTTTTTGAACTGCTTCCTGCAACATGGATGCTACTATACCATTACGGTTTTGCTCATGGCAACAGTCGGAGTGTAATACCAAATGTTTTATTTCCTCGGGCAGTTTTACTATAAATTTCATTAAACACGTTGCAATTTCGTTGGATCCCCTGTTGCCTTCATATTCAGGCCTACAAAACAATGACCTTGTTTTTTTGCAATTTCATATATGGTGAAGTTAAAGGTAGCCACCTTTCGTTTATAAAAAACTGGTTTAGCATACAACAGTGGGCTATACAAAACAGCAGGGGCGGATGGGCAACATTTTAGTGGCCCGGGAAATAATATTTGTCGGCCCTTTTTTAATTTCCGGATATGGCTAAAATATACTGCTATAGCCCCTATTTATAGGAAACTATGCCTTCAAAATAATTCTGTTATATTTTTAATGACTTTTAATATAAGCAAGACCTCTTATCTCATTGGGCTGGGTTCATCGAATCTAGCATGCTATCTAATATGGCAATGAAATATTATAACCTCAAATTAGCTTTATATTTGAATGTCAAAATTTACTTTTCAAACTCTTCACACTAAGGTGTACTGACAACTATGCTTTTACCTTTGACGTTTAAAATTTGTTGACTTTTCTAGATACTTTTGCTTCAGTTTCAATTAATTACTTTCAACATTTGACAGTATTCAAAACTTTAATATAAACTTATTTTAACAAACCTGTTTCTGTTACTTACGTCCTCACTACGCACAACACTCACCACCAACAGCCTTCTCGAAACGGTAACACCTTCAAAACCTCCAACAGCTAATCCTTCCTTGGTCCTATAACCCGATACAAGCTCCAACCTCCTGCAGCTGCTAATGTCAGACGTCACAACTAGCTCCTACCTTTAGCCCTGTAAGTTACTGAAAAGAACACTTTTTTCAGCAGCTACCGCTTCCTCTAGTCCAATCACCACAGCCACTGGTCCCTGTTGTATGTTGTATGTAATTTCTGTCACTATCCTGCTCGCCCGCTCACATCAAACCAACTCAACTGCCTCCAAAACCTCGTCCTATTTACTGCTGCAGTCCTCAATCCTACTATCACACGATCTATTTGTCCAGGTAAGTTTCTCTCCTTATGTTATTTTCAACTATTAACTTTGTCCAATTATTTTCAGGTATGCTGACAGCTCAAACTTCATATTCCAAGTATTGATCTAACTCTTCATATAATTAATATAAAATTACTTCCAATCACTTGTAGTTCGATGCAATAAATCCACTTTCAATCGATGATGATTATTTTTGTTTACCAATATTTCAATAACTGTTTTTCTTTGCCTTTAATCTTACTATTCATAATACCATATTAAATAAATAATTATTGCAGTTATTCCCATTAATTTTTAATATTTAATTTTCCATAAATTTTCTTACAACTGCCTTTATGAGTACTTATTTGGTAACTGTTTTATAAACAACTTTTTTTTATATACTAGTAACGATTATTTATGCACACTATTTAATTAATTTAAAATAATACTAACAATACATAATTTTCTTAACAAACACCATTGTCGATGTAACCTTAGTTTGAATTTTTTATTTTCGTTAATTATTTATTTCAATGCATTCAAATCAGCCTACCAGTATTTTATGAATCCCAATGAATAATGCAATCAAAGTTGATCTTCAACAATTAATATTAAATTTTTTTATTTTATCTATTTAGACTCAATTTCTGTAACTGTTCAAATTTACTCGTTTAATTTTCAACATTCCTTTATTATAATCTCTGTCCATATCATGTATCATAACAATACATTTACATGGTGTTACGCATTTTTCTTTTAAAATTAAATAGAGCATTTGCAATATTGAATTTACAGTTGTTTTAGATAATAAACTTACGAATAATCCATATCTACGTTGTTGTCCTTTTTCATGGATATTTTTGGTTTTTTCGATGACCTCATTTAAATGTTCTTTTAAGTGTACATCATATTTACTTACTAACAATATTAATTCCAAAAAGTTACCATGGTCCAATGTGGGATCAGCTAAAGTATATGCAGCTTCATATTTCCTTCCTCTATAACTTAATCCGCGTTTTCCAATAAGTTTTATAATGTCTATAATCACTTCTAATACTCGTCGTTTTTTCTATATTTGCTGCTGTCTGATATTTAATGTAGATGAAAGAAGCAAATTGGAAATGTCCTTTTGATTCTTGCACATAAAGTATGCTCTAACGCAATGTTCATGTTCACTGCTTACTTCATGCCCTGAATTCGTTGATAAGTGTGCGAAAAGCCATTCATACCAAGAACAAGTCGATTTTCGTGCTTTGCGTATACTAGACATTCAGTACAAAACAACTTTTTCATTGTATGTTAGCCAGTTCCTTACTGTGCCATTTTTCATTTCGAAGAATTTTTCGCGATTAAAAAACTCAATTAAAGCTGGTTGTCTCGGATGAAATAAAAAAAATTGAATGTCGTAGATATTTGGCTTTTTAAAATAACTATCATATAGGCCAGTCATTTAAAACGTCGTAGGTCGCAAAAAATTGCACAGTCCTGATTTTTTGGGATGTTCTTAGGATAGATACCAATAGTGTAAAACCAAGTTTGCAGCTTTGAAAAACCTGTGCTAACTGCGTGGTGCTCGAAAAACCCTTTTTATTCGGACTTTTTTCAGTTTTTTGCTTATTACCTCTAAAAGTTGCGTCATACGGAAAAAGTCGCTCTGTCCACTTTTAAAGTAGACCACATTTTCTATAAATTGAGTGTAACAACAGCTTTTTCGGTCCAATAAGTCCCGAGATAGAGCGCTTCAAAGATTGGCTATTTTTTCAAAAAGTTCGAAATAGTAGTTTTAGCCGCCTTCCGAGCAGAATATCGGTTAAAATACTCATCCTACGAGGAAAATCATAGGAAATGAAGTTGTAGAGCAGTTACTTAGATTTAATTTAAGTATAAGGGAAACCCTATAGGACCAATAGTTCCCTTGTTAGCAGGAAAAAACGAAAAATTGAGGAAATCGGATTTTTCAAGAAATTGAACTTCTGTTATTAATATTGCACAGTTACACCTATAGAATTAATTCCAATCCCGGAAGTCGTTTGTTACTTAATGACAATGGCCGTGAAAGCCTCAAAAATCACACCTATAGAATGTTATAAAAATGACATTACATTTATGAATTTGATTTATTGTTATATAAATATGGGAAAGAATTTATTTTTGATTTTTCAAAACAACTTTTCACGTCAATAATTTGTGCTTGTCTAAACACCTATTCAGCCCCTATCATATATACCGAGTGATTTTTACTTATTTAGGAAATGGAGTTTTTCGAAATTGTCAAAATCCGAAAAGTGCTACGTTTCGGAAATTAAGCAATTATTCAATGAGACTTTTTTAGAGTTTTTTAGCTAACTGAACAATCTCAAGACCAGAAAACCCCTAATTTTTTTCAACTTTAGCTAAAAATTAAATTTTCAATGTTTTAAATATTTTTCAAAATTTCACAAGACTTAATATTAAAATTCAAATTCTTTATGTGAAGACTGAAAATTTATAATAATAAAAAGTATAATAAAATGTTAATTAGTTCTTTAGATTTTTTATTATTTACCGAATAGTAAGTAGTATATTTGCATAATTTTTACGTTTTTTATGCAACGTGCTTTATAGGAGAAATATTTTTCAATTCTAATTAATCTCTATTTTAATGGCTTCAAGAAATTCTAATCTAGCCCTGTTAATGAATTACTGTTACAAAAATTCTATAAATGTTCTTTTACAGTTGTCTAAATGAAGAGATTTTTTAGAAGATGTAAATTGGACACAGAAAAAGCTCCTCATTTAGACAACTGGAAAAGAACACTTACAGGATTTTTGTAACAGTAATTGATTAACAGGGCTAGATTAGAGTTCCTAGAAGCCATTCAAGTAGATATTAATTAGAATTGAAAAATATTTCTCCTAAAAAGGGCATTGCATAGAGAACGGAAAAATTATGCAAACATACTACTTTTCGGTAAATAATATAAAATCTAAGGGAATAATTAACATTGTATATTAGTTTTCCCAATTGTAAATCTTCAAAGTGTTCACATAAAAAAATTATAGCTTTTATATTAAGTCTTAGTAGGTACGTGAAATTTTAAAAAATATTTAAACAATTGAGAAATTAATGTTTAGCTAAAGTTGAAAAAACTAGGGGTTTTCTGTCCTTGAGATTGTTCAGTTAGCGAACAATAACACACTCAAAAAATTTTGACAATTTCAAAAAACTCCATTTTCTGAATAAGTAAGAATCACTTGGTATATATGGTAGGAGCTAAATAGGTTTTTAGACAAGCACAAATTATTGACGTAAAGTTTTTTTTGAAAAATCAAAAATAAAAATTCTTTCCCATATTATGCCGCCTTTTTGGGGGACACTGTATATAACAATAAATCAAATTTATAAATGTAATGTCATTTTTATAACATTCTACAGGTGTAACTGTGCAATATTAATAACAGAAGCTCCATTTCTTGAAAAATCCGATTTCCTTCAATTTTAGTTTTTTCCTGATAACAAGAGAACTATTGGTCTTATAGGGTTTCTCCTATACTAAAATTAAAGCTAAGTAACTGCTCTACAACTTCATTCCCCATGACTTTCCTTGTAGGATGAGTATTTTAACCGATATTCTGCTCGGAAGACGGCTAAAACTACAATTTCGAACTTTTTGGGAAAAATAGCTAATCTTTGAAGCGCTCTATCTCGGGACGTATTGGACCTACGAAGTTGTTGTTACACCCAAATTGTAGAAAATGTTGTCTACTTTAAAAGTGTACAGGGAAACTTTCTCCGTAGGAAGCAGCTTTTAGAGGTAATAAGCCAAAAACTAAAAAAAGTTCGAATAAAAAAATGTTTTTCGAGCGCCACACAGTTAGCACAGGTCTTTCGAAGCTGCAAACTTGGTGTTACACTATTGGTATCTATCCTAACAACATCCCAAAAAATCAGGACTGTGCAATTTTTTGCGACCTAACGCGATTTTTGTGTCTACGGTGACTGGCCTAATAGTGACTATCCGTAATATTAATTGCGGATTGAAAGCTTGATTTTGCTTCGTTGGTTTCTGCAATACTTTGAAAATTACAAGAAGTTGTTAAAGCAGTAGACGTGGACGCTTGGTTTTCACCTTCGTTTTGTATTCTTGTTTCAACTTGAGAACTTACGGATTCAGGAAACGAAAAAATTTTTTTCCGATAATTCTTGAGATGGTTGCGGTTGACTAATAATAGAAGAAGAGACTAGTTTTTCAAACATAAATTTAATGTTTTTTGACTTGTGTGCCTCAGCTTCCATTGCCTTCTTTCTCTTTTCGCGTAACTTCTCCGCTCCTCCTTTAAGTTTTTCTTTGTCCATTATATAACCTAAACCATATTTTTATTAAACTCTTTTTACAAATTTTGTTATTTTAATTACCTTAAGTCCGATTCGAATAATCAGGGTAAATAACATACGCAAAACACAAAGCACTTTAAGCCTGCTTTTACACAGTTTTATACGTTAAATTTCTGTGACCGAATGATTCCGTAGCCGTATGAAAACTAAATATTTCTAATCGCTGGTGGTACTTACTTCTTTCTTTTTTAGTCAAAAATTGAATTTGTCCCTCTCATTTCATAAAATCGAATAGTAAGCAATTCATAGCGCGTGACGCGTGAATTATCTTAATTACCACAAAATAAACAAAACGTAAAAGTTTGAGAGTTATTTATGGGCAGTCGGAACAAGAAATATAAATAGTGTAAAATACTGAAAAAAATTTACAAAAATCATACAAAAATTTGTTAAGAAGTACATGTTTATGAAGATAGGTTGGTAGATCACTTAGACGTACTTTCAGCCACCGGCCCTGCGGGCCTCTGAAAAGCCGACCCACCGGGAAATTTCCCTGTTCGTCTTATGGCCCATCCGCCCCTGCAAAACAGCTTCTACGTCAGAATTAGCGGAAATATAATTATTATCTTGTTTACATTTTTCAGCATCGTTTTTCTTTTCATTAGCAGCTGCCTTCTTTCGTCGAATATGGATGTTATACTCATTCATTATTTTATCAGTTTGTTTATCGTGTGGCAACTGTTCGAAATTAGGACACCAACATTGGTCCTTTTTTGGTACATGGAAAAATATGTTTTTTTGCAGTAGCAATTCTTTGTATGATGTATTTGAAATTGGTTTCTGATTCTGAGAGTTGCAAAGATCGGTAAATAACGCATACGTTTTTCTTTATTCAAAACAGATTCTAGATAATCCTTTTCGGTATCCCTGCGGCACCAGTGGGCGGGAACACGTGGAAAGGAATCAGTATGGTTTATGGCAAACTCCATAGTTGCATTGGAGTGTTTAGTACCTGGTTCATGCTTCTCCCGTTCCTACCCTTTTTCTGTAACGCCGTTCTCATCATATTTTCCGAGATATCAAGCGCCTTTAAGAAGAACTGCTTACAAACTTGTACAATTCTTTATAAGATGGAAGGATTGGGAAAACTGTCTTCTCGAGTTATCAGTCCTGGTTCTACAACTTTTCTCACGCTTAACGTATGTAGCAATAAAATCCCTTGGCTGTGAAATATCAGCCATTGCCCAAAAAGATTTGCAAATATTTAACTTACAGTCGTCAGAAAAGAATCACCAACGCGGCAATATTACAGCGCTTAAATAAGACCACTGAGATCCTCTTCACTATAAAAAAGAGGAAATTGGAGTACTTTGGTCATGTGATGAGGGGAAAAAAGTACCGGCTTCTACAAAACATCATTCAGGGCAAAATAGAGGGAAGCCGGGGACAAAGAAAATTAACTATACCCCAAGTTTTCCCCTTCAAAGAAGTCAAATTGAAATGCAAACTAAGTTTTCTGAACTTGCATTGCCTCCCCAAAATATGACAGGTAATACAAGAGGAATTGACTGCAAGAATTTATGTGTCAATTAATCATTAAAAAAATTCTACTTTATTTTCGCGGTTGCGTGGGTTAGTCATGTTGTCGCGCATTCATCGCCAAAAAATCGTTCTGACTAAATGTTTACATTGTAGATAGCAACAGGAAACATGCCTCATACTCAGAAAGAAGAACTTAGGTACAAAAGGCATGAGAATTTCTAGCCGTGTTTATTACAATCAGACTGCGACTATGAAAGAAGGAAGTGACCTCCCATAAGAGATAGAAATACGACGAAGTGTGACACAGGGATGTGAACTTTCCCCATCTTTCTTTAATTTGTACTAGGAGGAAATACCCCAAGAAGCATTGGCAGAAGAAACGACGAATACTAAAATGAATGGAAGACCAGTTAACAACCTAAGCTTCGTAGATCACACGATATTAATAGCAGAGTGTTTAGAAGATCTACAACAAGTGATAGACCAAGTAGTGAAAGTCAGTGAGGAAAATAGGTTATTACTAAATGATAAAAAGACCAAACTCATGGTAGTTTCTGAAATGGAACTACACCATGAAAATGTAATGATTCATTAATGAAGTAATAGAAAATGTCCAATAATATAAGTATCTAGGAACAATTCCACTGAGAACAACAACTACACGGAAGAGATTATGTTAAGAATAGGATGAGTAAGAAGTGCATTTAAGAAAATGAGCACGATATTAAAAAAATACTCTTGTGGCGCTACGTGTTCGCAGTACTATTTTACGGAACGAAATCCTGGACTTTAAAGGAAAGCGTAACTGACAGATAGAAAGTATTCGAATTGTGGACATACAGAAGGATCTTAAAGATAAGTTGAGTGGATCGAGTCACAAACGACAGCGTTATGAGAAGAATCGGAAAAGAAGAGAAAGTTGTTAACACTATCAAAATCCAAAGCCTACAATATTTAGGACATGTAATGCGAGGGGTAAAGTATAACTCACTACAGATGATTAGTATTTAAAGGAAAATACAAGGCAGACAAAGTCAATGTAGAACACGGATATGAACAACTTGATAGCATGGTTTAATTGTAGCTCATCCGACAGATTTAGAGCTGCAACATCAAAAGTTCCAATCGCCGTAATGATTGCCAACCTTCTTAGAGCAGACGGCACATGAAGAAAAAGAAGAAAAAATGACAATAATCGTATTTTCCCTGCAGCTTGTTTTATACAAACTTGACTTTTGTTGAAAACAAAAGATAACACTTGATTTAATTGGCATTGCATAAATGGGCCTATTATCCATTCTACGAAGAAAATACAACTTATAAAAATTAACATTAACCGAAAATCTTAAATTATTAAGATACTTACCTAAACTAACCTAAATTATAAATTAGACCACTTAATTGTTTGTTCATAAACTTTCCACATAAATTAATTGCAATATTGAGCTTAAACAAATATGACAAATGGACAAATCGTAATTATACATTTATCACTACACAAAACTATCCTAGGTCTACAAAACCATTATTCTTGGCTTGTACGCCCCCAGTTACACGTAATTGCGTCCACCCTGTGCATTGAAATAACATTCTAAATCTTTATCAAATGAAATTTGAATTTTTAGGTGTTTGTCCCACATTCAAGCTACATGACATACAGAGCATAATTTAAACTTAGAGCTACCCTACAGAACATAAAATCTAACTCGTTTTAAAGTACCTTTCTTTTGAATTCGCAATTAGACGTATGAATTGCTAAGGTATGTACAACCTAGAGTCCCTTTATTAATAGAGTACCGCAAATCCGCCATATTTGATGCGAGAAAAAGGCGAGAAAATTAAAATGTCAAGGTGACGCGACGCTTTCAATTACAGTGTATTTTTCATGTTTTAAAGCAAATATGCACATCAATGATAATATTAGAAACAGAGTTACACTACACAAGGGAAAAAGAAGCTGTAGTATAATACTACTTAGTTTCTTTAACAATTACTATTTTATAACCTACAGTTTTTAGTAGTAATTCTTTTACGTTTTACGTTTAGATCTGTGTTTACTGATTTTAAGTTGTATACACGCAAGTACAATATATTTAACAGATGATATACTATATATAATTAGTATCTACCTAATTCTACTTTCAAGGATTTTTATGTCACAAATATTTGATAATAGCGGCGCTCCTTTAAAATAAAAATCTTTTGGGATAACAGACCTTAAGAAATGAATTTAGGTAAATGACTATTATTTATATTAAACAGAAACATACAAATTGTTTGTAAACGTTTTACTCTTGAACATAACACTTTAATATAATACATCTGACTGTGCAGTCATTTTCTCAAGGACACGCATTGCAATGCTTTTACTGCTGCTACGAAACTATAAATTGCTAATGTATTCCTCATTTTCAGCACTACTCAAATCTCAGACTTCCTGAGTTTCGAAACCTATAAAATAATTTTCATTATAATATACCCTTTACATAATTCGTATTTCATACTTAGCTACTACAGTCACTTAAATGTCTGGCACGTGATTGCATAGTAGAGCTTACAGAAGGATAATGTTCAGCTAAAAAACAGTTATATATTAAATATAATAAACCAACTGTTAAATCAGAAATTTTTGCTTAGGTACGTATTCTTGCTTTTCTTGGAGGAGGGCTATAAACATGTGTTGCTGTAAAGGTGTGAATGGAATTCCATTTTAATAATTTCTTATTGTCAATTCTTTCAGATTCAAATTGATTTTCTTTAAAATGAGCCCGAAACAAAATTATAATACACATCGATGAAATTCACTTGCGTTAATGGAAAATGTAAAACTGAACTTACTTTACAAATACTTGCTCTAAGGGGCAATTTTCCTTAATACATTTTAACCAGATTAGGTCCTTGGAGTATGTAGAACAATCTAACCCCGTTTCCGGAACGATTTTTGCAACAGGACACACAGCAGCCCGACATTTTCTATCTATAATTAATACTTGTTAATTTTTAAAATATGAAATGTACACTGAACTTGCACAAAAAACGAAGAAACACTGAAGCATAATCACAACTTCGAATTCGCACGGAATTATTTGACATGCGCACAGCTGTTGACATATGCGCCAAGATGTCGACGACCTTGATCTATGATTTTACAGTGTATCCATATTTGCTCCCAAAACATACAACACTGGCGCAAACAATTGCGGTACTCGATTAATACAACAGGGACTCTAGTACAACCCATCTTAGCAAGGTTGCCTATAGTGCAAAATATTGGTGAAATACCACTCAAAAAAATCTAAAAACCATGAAATACAGCTATCGGAGAGCAAAACCAAGATAAAGGAGCAATGAAATTGGAAAAATTCTCTTATTTTGTTTCTACTAGGGTTATTGATAATAAAGGAACTTTATACTGAAAATGTGTGCGTATTTTGTCGGTACCACATAGAAATGATAGTTTTTCCTATATAAATTAATTAAATTCTAATATAATGTGCCTATGCTGGTCTCTATCCATAGCGGTATATATTGCTGTGATATTCGTTTGTACGATCGAAATTTATATAACTAACAAAGTTTATTTGCCTAAGGAAATTTGCGAGCATCATCAGATTCTTGCGGTAGAATTTATGGAGTCACATTTAAGGCATAATTTGTTTGAAGGTAAGCATAGGTGATTCTTGTACGTAGTAGCCGTATAACTCATAATTTGAATTCAAGTTAAACACACATGTAAAGTGCATTTCACACAGCACTAAGTACAATCGAGGTTCTCTAATGTCTGCAGAGAAAATGTGGGGTTTTGGTAAAACCAAGTCACATTCGCCTAAAGATCCCATTTTTAGCCACACAAAGAGCCAGCATACGTATAGGCCCACCTGTTAGTATTAGGTGGCACTGAATAAAACATTTTAGACATGTTTATGTAGGATTCAGCGTTCGCGTCTAAGTGGCGTATTATATCTAACATGCAGTGTATTTACTTTATATATTCGTTGCACTGGCGTATCAGATTGGACCATTGGTTTGTACTGGAGCTACAATCGGAGCTGGCCTTAGGTCGAATGGAAGTCCGGGTCGTCGGTAACACAAATTGGAGAGCTGCAGCTGGAAAATAGAGCATATGTGCGTTCACACTTGGGGCCTACAAGCAGAGAATGTGGTGCACATTAAAGCAATGAACATAGTAGTGATGTGCTGTCGTACTGAATAGACGTGTAAGCTACGCTACGGCAAGTTTCAAATTCGTAAGCCAACATGGGTGGAAATTCAACTGAACGCACAACACGCGCAGGTAGTGCCGCAGATAAAGACAAGGACGAGGCCTTAATTCAAAAAATTGTCGAAAATATTTTGGCAAACAAAGCATTTATGGATAAGGTTCTCAGTGTTGCTATCGACAAACTTAATAATCATATGAACAATATGTTTAAATCTTACGAAGAAAAAATTGAAGTTCTTCAAACCAAGTTATCGGCGGCGGAAAACGCTCTAGAAGAGCAGGAGCAGTATTCACGGCGGAATAATTTACGTTTCTTTGGCATTCCTGAAAACGAGGGAGAACAGACCGATCATGTAATAAAAGAAATTTGTCGTGAGAAACTGGGCATCGAATTATCCGACTCCGATATAGATTGCAGTCACCGCCTGGGTCACAAGGTAGGAGAACACAAACCAATTATAGTAAAATTTTGCAGAAGATCGGTTAAAACGCAAATTTTTAATAATAAAAGAAAATTTGCTGGGACTAAATATATAATTCGCGAAGACCTCACTCGGAAACGTCTTGCAATTGTCAAAGAAGCCTCTTCTAAGTTCGGTTTCAAAAATGTGTTCACCAGCAATGGCATGGTTTTTGTTAAGTTTAAGGGCAAAGTGCATAAAGTACACTCTTTAGATGGCGTAAAATCTCTTTCTTAATCAATTGTGCCGTAGTTATGTCCAATAAAATTAATATTTTTCCTCTGTGTGTCTTATCACAGTAGAAATAATAATTTATTTTTTAGCATACATATTTTTTTTTGTCAGTAGTAGTTACTTGCTAAGTTAGTATTATTTAATACTTATTATTATTTAGTTCATAGAATTTCCTCTCTATTTAAATATATTTGCCTGAAACGTAATTATTATCAAATATTTGCAGAACACGGTTTTATCGTTCTTGCTGGGACCGTAGCCTTGCAATAGAGATTTTGTTAAGTTTAATAGAAGCTAACGTCTGGTTATTTTGGAATATATTGCAATAAGCAATTTGAACTAACATGGTTGTCATTTAAATATGTGTAATAGGTTGAAAGTAGCACACTTAAACATACGCTCCCTACCAGCTAATTTTTTAGAACTTAAAAGTCATGTAATGGAGTTCAAGTATGATATCTTTGGCTTGTCAGAAACGTGGTTGAATGTTACGTATGATAATAAATTATTTCAAATAGATGGTTACACCTTAATACGTAAAGATAGAATGTCGCGAGGAGGGGGTGTGGCATTATATATTTCAAACAATATTAAGTTTAATAAAATTCAAATTGGCGGGACTGTGGAGCAGTTGTGGGTTTCGATAGAGTATGGTTCAGAAAGTCTTGTTTTGGGAGTTGTATATCGGCCTCCAAAACTAGACCTCAAAATATTTCTCGATGAGCTTGAAGACACTTTTTCTGAATTCATCTCAAAAACTGACAAAATTATCTGCTTGGGTGACTTCAATATCAATCTCCTAAATAACGACAACCCCGGAGTTGCTCTTTTTAATTCATTTCTGGACTCAATGGGGCTATCTCAAATGGTAAACGAACCTACCAGACTAACTGCAACTAGTAATACATTAATTGACCTTATAGTGACATCCGATAAAGATCTCATCCCATGCTCCGGAGTACGAAATTTTCATGCATCAGATCATGATGTAATTTTCTGTGATATTAACATACTGAAACCTGAACCTAAAACATTATTTGTTAAAAAACGTAACTTAAATGAGATCAATAAAACGGATTTTGATAGAGATTTACATTTATTGCCTTGGAACTCAATATATTTCAACCCCGATATTAATCAAAAAGTTAATATTTTAAACTCCTGCCTGAATGAAATTTTTAACTTACATGCCCCAGTCCAAGTGCGAAAAGTTTCTAAATCCTACTCACCATGGATAACTGATAATATAAGATTATTACAGTCTCTCAGAAATAAAGCTAAAAATAAATATCGTAAAACCAAGCTTGCCCGCCATTGGGATTATTACAAACAGTTACGTAATTTTACCACTCTAGCTATACGCAACGAGAAGAAAGCATATCTTGATTATAAATTTCGTAACTTAAAATCTAGCAAGTCTCTCTGGAGAGAGTTAGAACGCTTTGATATTGGGGTCTCAAATCACACAGCGATACCCATACATTTGAGCGATGTTGACAAGATAAGTGACTTTTTTATTAATAGTATACCAAAAACTAATACAACTAGCACTGAACTAATTGATTATTATAAATTCAACACAAAAGATAACGTTAGCACTGAATTTGAATTCCATACTGTGAATGCAGACACTATAATATCTATTCTTAATAAAATACAGTCAAAATCCATCGGACCAGATGACATTAGTCTAGAAATGATAAAATTCTGCTGTCCTTTTATTATACAATTCTTAACTCACATAATCAATAGCTGCTTACTTCAAAACAAATTTCCAGATTGCTGGAAACAAGCGTATATTATCCCTATCGCAAAAATTAAACAACCTACCGATCTGAAACACCTACGTCCGATTAGCATACTTCCTGTGTTGTCTAAAGTACTTGAAAATGTAATAAACGATCAGCTAAGAGGTTATTTATCTAGTCACAATATTTTACCTTCTCTCCAATCAGGCTTCAGACCTCAGCACAGTTGCACTACTGCTCTGCTAAAAGTTACAGATGACATATTACGTTCAACTGATCAAGGTAAGCTTTCTATCTTAGTCCTGTTAGACTTCACTAAGGCGTTTGACACAATCGACCATCGCATACTATGCGCTATACTGCATTTCATTGGACTTACACAAAATGCAATTGAGCTTCTGACCGATTATCTTTCGGGCAGGTTTCAGTGTGTTAAATTACAAGAGAAAAAATCTAATTTTTCCCCTTTATTATCTGGCGTTCCCCAAGGGTCTATCCTTGGACCTTTGCTATTTTGTATTTACACATCCAATTTCAGTAACTGTATTGAATTCTGCGACTATCATGCGTATGCTGATGACACACAAATATATTATTCTTTTTTTCCATCTGATGTCCTAAACAGCGTTACGAAGATAAACATGGATCTACAAAATATTTTCAATTTATCGCTGGAGCACAATTTATTTCTAAATCCATCAAAATCACAAATAATGGTGTTTGGCAGAAAGCATCTCTGCAATAATATACAAAACATCGAAATTATAATTAACAACACCATAGTTCCTCAAATAGACAGTGTAAAAAATTTAGGATTGCTGCTGGACAATTCTTTTAGGTTCTCCAGTCACATCTCAAAAAACGTTCAAAAAGCTTACGCTAATTTAAGGAAATTATTTCCCCATAGGCGTTACTTTTCTACTAAAACTAAAACTTTACTCTGTGAATCATTAGTCTTGTCTCAATTTACTTTTTGTAGTCCATTATATAGCCCATGCCTAAGTTTTATCGACAAAAACAGAATTCAGAAAGTTCAAAACTCCTGTCTAAGGTATGTGTATGGTATTCGCAGATTTCAACGTGTGTCTCACAAGCTTGCTCAGATTGGTTGGTTGAATATGCAAAATCGGTTTTACTTATGGTCTGCGTGTTTATTTCATAAAATTATTCTATTTAAAACTCCGCCATATCTCATGGAAAAAATCTCATTTCGAACGGACGTTCATAATATCAACATCAGAAATAAAAGAACAATCACTCCGCCGGCGCACACAACTGCTCTGTATGAACGCTCGTTCTCGTATAATGTCTCGAAGATATATAATTCACTACCCAACTCATTGAAAACGTTATCTCCAATAGCTTTTAAACGTCATCTATTTGAAATTTTATTCTCGCGTCAAATTTAGTTATTACTGAAGCAGTATGCTACTTTGAACCCTCCAATGTTTTCCTGTATAGTTTTTCAACCATAACCACTAATTTAATTTTTTTTTTCTTTTGTATATAAATAGTGAGTAACTATTATGATCAGCCTCACTGAATAATAATATAATATATTGTAATTTAATTTATAGGTTTAGGAACTTAATGTATAAATGAAATATATATTGCTAAGGTTTAAGTGGTAGAGCAGGGTGTACGGTAAAGTACCTACACTACTGAACTTCACCTTGTGATTCTTTTCTTTTCTCTTCTTTTTTTTTCTCTCTTTCATTATATTCATTATATTTATGTACAAGAAAGGAAAAGAATAAAGACGTTTATTATTATTATTATTATTATTATAGGTACCAGTGAAATTAGAATTGTTGCCAGCCAATAATTGCAACTAACCAAGCTTCAGCGCTTCATGCGCATAGTTAGAGGATGTGCTGCAGGACATATTGAGGCCTTCCACCACTAACAGGGCTGGAGGTTCCACGACTTCGTGCGAAGTTGCGAGATGCACATGTCATTTTGTCTAATGTGGGAAAATCTTCGTTAATTCTATTTTTCTCCTGTAGATAACGTTTATACATGTGCAGTGGGTCCGTGGAACCAGCGTTCAGGCATCAGATTTGGGTTATTTGTAGGGTGCCCGGGACATGCTCTAATATTTCCGTCACGACAACGGCAGCAATATGCGTGAGATTTGGGACACTTATGCCGTGGAATACGGTAAATACGATGGTATTTTTAATTTTACACTTAGGTATAAGACATTCGTACAAATAGGATAAGAATTTCGGTAATGAGAGATCAGCATTGGTTTGAAAAACAATTTTTTGATTTGTTGAAAGTGACGTAAAGTTCGGCCAATTAAAGGCCCAAAATTAAACGTGCACCTTCTGTTTTTCGGCAGTTATATACGAGTAGAGCGCCGAAAAAGAGGAAATTTTTGCGTTGTCATACACCGCACATTGTTGTTGTACATTCGGTCGTTTTGAGGTAAAAAAAAATATTTTGATCTGACATACGTGTGGAAATTTTTTGAAACGGTTACTTGATTGAAAATAAATAGCAGTCTGTCGTGAACGGCGTCTTATTGTAAATAGTGCTCGATTTATTCCTTTTGGTGCAACAATACAATTATTTCGAAAGAACTGTGTTTCTCCGAAGTGAGACCAGTAGCCATCTTGAAGTTATTTGTGACGCAGCGTCGTGCAGTTGCAGATTTCCAGAGGGGTTTCGACGGTGTCGCGGAAAGTTCTTTCTTGTGTGGTATTCTTTAGCTAGATTTATTATTGTAAATGTTGAGCTCAACTATAATACTCAATCTGGCAATAACGGGCGTTTGAAAAGGTCAGGAATAAAACAAGGTTTTTTATTCTCAAATAATTTATCGTTTACTTCCATGAACTTACGATCGTGTACTATGTTGTGTGTTGTCATTTATAACCCTAAGTTGCTACGTGTTTAAAACGAGAGTCTCACATATTTGTGCTAGTGGAAAGCTTGATGCTTATGCCCGTAACAAATAATTTAAATGCAAAGCCAGGTACCAAAATAAGTTGTA
The DNA here is from genome assembly GCA_940337035.1 of Agriotes lineatus. Taxonomy (NCBI): domain Eukaryota; kingdom Metazoa; phylum Arthropoda; class Insecta; order Coleoptera; family Elateridae; genus Agriotes; species Agriotes lineatus. Next base: position 37,117,707 of record OW679197.1, on the reverse strand, counting down.
GGTACAAGGGTATCTGTTCAGCAATCAAATAAATAAAATTCATTACTATATTATAATAGTATTAAGGGGCGTAGTTCATATCAACATTTAGGGCAAAAATTAAAGTAAGGTCAAAAACATCGAGAAAGCGAGATAGAGAGGATTGAACACGGATTAAATTTGGGAAAATATAAAACATATTAAAGTGTGCACCACTAAGTAAGAATTTAATAGCCAAAATATTCAATGTATGTGCCCTAATCCCATGACAATTTTCTTGGATGGTTTTGAAACAAATTACACTGTTAAGTATAATCTATTAACAATATTCATTTATTAATCCACTTAAATGGATTTACTGGAAGGTCTTAAATGAGGTGAGCTTAAATACAAGGACGTAGTTCTACACTGCTATTAATTTTACCGTATATTCTACAGTTAATTAAATTACTTACAATATTCAGGAGAATAGAAGTGGAATACCACACATTTACCAAATAAAGTAAAAAATAGTTAATTGGTGAACAACGCTAAATATCCGTAACTTATACAAAGTATAATTCAATCAACCTATTGACGAGCAAAACAAATAGTTACAATCCAACAGTCAATCGGTTAATATATGCATTTAATGAATGTGGAGGCAAGGTAGGTACCTATCAAATGCGCAATTGAACTGCTATAAATCTACTAGTTCTATCAACTGTCGAAAAACTAAAGCTCAAACGAAGTTAGCTAGGCTTAAGTTAATTAAAGAAAACGAAGGAAAAGCAAAAATTGACAATGGCTTTTTCTAATGAAGTCAAAAACCGATAATTGAGGGTAATGCCATATATCGATAAAATTACGTCAGTAGCAATTAATAACACATCTGTGAATATATAGAATGGTAAATTGTATTTGATCAGCTAATCATTCGATGTAGGTTTTAATTAATCTATGAGCAAGATTGGATCATTCATAAGAGGTGTTTAGATTCTGTAGATCTACTGAATATATCGAATATATTATTTGCAGAGGAGTTAAAATTTTAATAAATCTTAGCAAAAAATTATTATTTCAGTGCAAATTCAATAAAAAAACAGGATTGAAAAGTTCTATCAAGGTTAAACGTGCAAAGCGATAAGAGTCCCTTAATATTTTTCCTTGTCCATTATCCGAAATGTATTTGCTATACAAACTTTCTTTCAAATAAGAACCATCAAAACAACAATTACCAATGAGAGCGGAAGCAGTGAGAGTAAAGCACCAGAAGGATGTAACCCACATGAGGTTTGCAAACTTTTTTTCTTTGAAAGAATATTGCACTGGAAGCTGTAAAACTTTATAGCATATAAGAAGGAAAATGCCCCGTGCGATTCGAATGTTTTCCGCAGAGTATTTTCTGCAGAATATAGAATAAACCGAAATACACAAGAAAGCATATTTCCTGCATTTTTCCGTGGCAATTTGAGGATACATTTGGATCCCAATTTTGCGTTCATGCTGGATGAACTGTAATTACAAACTTATATACTTATTTCTGTTGTTCTTGAAGCTGAAAATAAAATAGACTTTACATATCTCTACATATTTTTGTTGGCTACGTCACGTTTTTTACTTCGGAATAACGTGCCGAAGCATTTTGCTTTGACATCGACTATTTTTATAAATTTACGGTTTTTGTTAAACAACTTCAATCAATCGCGACCAACTCAAAGTTATATGAAAAGTCTTATGAAACTACATACGTTTTATAAATACAGAAAACCATTTGGCCATAAAAGCAGGGCGTAAATTTAGTGAAAGTCAAGTGTGACATGATGAATATAAACAGCAGAACTCGAGAACGACGTAACGGGTCAGGATGGTTCCTTCCCCAGTTTCCGTAATGCAAAAACTGAAAACCTTCTAACTAAGATTGGTGACCTTCCTTTGTATGTATTTATATTCGGGCTAGCAGTAATAGACATTAAAGCGTCTCGTAAATTCACCTCAGGTGGTGTAGTGGCATATTGCTGGACTGTCGAGCTTGAGGTCGCTAGTTCGAATCTCGGTTGCGCCAAGAATTTTTTAAGGTTATGGAAATATGCGAATATAAGTTTCTATCACTTGCCGTCTTTAAATCTGATATGTCACAACCGGCATCTCACCGAAAGTAATGGTAAACTGCCTACTCGATTTTAAACAGATTTCTTCCGTAGATGCTTCGCAATAATTAGTTCTTTTTTTTTTTCAAAATTCTCTTTAGGTGAAGTCGTTACATATATGACGCGATCATGTGTATAACAGAACAACAATCAAGATAAGCCGTTCTATTTACAGCAACTAGTTCTACATCTTTTGATAGATTTATTCCAGAAAAAGTTGATTATTATACACATCTAAGGTCTTGATCTGAGGAAACTGTCCATAATATCGTCAAACCATACTTCTATAAAAAAAGGGAACTAATGATATTAGACGCAAAAGAAAATGCAATAATGCTAACTCCTTAAGATCTATTAGAAATAAGCACTTAGTCTAAGAGCGAAGCGGTTTTTAAACTTGGATTTCTTGCAAAGATGCTCTCGCTATTCCGCGGTTCGCGCCACTCAGTTGTGTTTAATTTTTAATACTTTTTTCCCCGTGTGTTGCCAGCTAACTCAGTTTACTACAAGAAAACTTTTACCTTCCCTTTTTCATTCGAGTTACGGGTACTAAATGCAAAAAAACTCCGAAAATTGATCTAATGTGGCTCGAAACACTGAAAAAAATATACTCCAAGCTTCTATTCAAATAAAAGCTAATCTGCTCACAATTAGTTTAATGCAACAGCCCAATGGCTTGAAACACATACATATAAATCAAGAAAGCAAATACGATTACGAATAAAGTAAATGGCTATGGCTGAATCAAACTGTATTAATTAATAATATAAAACTGCGAGCGTTGAGTTCTACGCACATTTACCCGTTAACCAAAATTAAAATAACAATGGCTGTCATACATTTATATTAAAACAGTATAAAAAGAAACCGAAGTAACCGTCTTACACACACATTAAAAAATTCTGGCGAAGAGCGGACGCCTAACCACATGGGTTGTCAGATACAATTTACTAATTGCACAAATTTTAAATAAAAATACCACCAGCCTTTACTAATTGCGTGCAGGTACGGAATGCACTTATTTCCTATCTGTGACAGGCTTGCTCACATTGCTTGATGGCGTGAATCTTTTCTGTAATTCAGCTTATAGCTGGAGATGCTATCGACTTGTATTCACAACTGAAAGTTATTTAGAGCCCGCAAAATTAGGCAGAGATCTGACTTCGAACACCAGCACTGGGATCCAGAAAGTTATTTTAACTCCTCGCACTAAAATTCACTTTTTAGGACATGGTACCATATCACGAGCTTCTTAACTCCTGGCCGCGTTCGTCGTACTTAATATGTTTTTCTCACTTTTGAAACACTCACTTCCAGCATATAATTAGAAGCCCGTATAAGCAAAAACTCAACGTACTCTATCGGATGCACACGACTTGGCGCCTAAGTTAAACCTATTCGAATTCAAATAAATAAACAGATATACTTATATCTAAATATTGTAGGATACATAAACATACCAATTGGTTGTATAATGACTGATTCTTAATTACTATTGCTAAGCTCCGGCGTAGCTGGGCCAAATGCCGTTTCATACTTCGTAAACTTTTCATAACTTCTAGTATATCAGTTTTTATGATTCCTTAAGAAGAATTTTAGTCTTCACTGTTAGTTTCTGAAAATCAAACATTTGGTTACATGCAGTAATCTAGATATTACTACAACAGGAGTTAATTTGAAAATGTGGCAATCCAACCGTTGAAATTAAAATATTTAGAAATAAGAACTGATACGCCAAAATAAAAATAAGATGAAATTGAAGCAAAACCACTAAGGCTCCCTAATGTTTGCCAATCCACTAAAGAGAAGAATTTTAAGAAATGATAGAAGTAGTTACGCCAGAATTTCTAGGAATATCTCTAACGTTCACAAACACGGAGTCACAAAAATTGATTTTAATTTATTAATTCCATAGTGTGGTGAAAAATAATTACGTTTAAGACGACAATACAAAAGCTCTAAAAGAGGACAAATTAAAGCTCTACTGATGATGGAAGTACATAAAACTTCATCGTAGAATACAATATGAATCCAATATGAAGAGTAAAATAAATTTCCAGAAAAAAAGAATTAAAAATATTTTTAAGAGTAATGCATAATATACAGTGTATTAAAAAAAACTCATTCGCAAGATGCCATGATCGAATTGAAGTTTGCCATAACTTGATACATACCCATTGAAGTAAATGAACTACCATAAGTCATCTTTATCTTGAACTATTTTCTAAATATATACAAAGCACTTAATAAAAACCATTTTTATTGATTGTTAAGATAAATACACTCGTTGTTGTGTTGTGTAAATGACATCTTATTTTCGTTTATTCTTGATACAAGTAAAGTTAATCCAGTGTAAACTTCTCCCTGTTACAGTGGCAGATGTTTTCATAAACAAAATGCAATCTGACATTCATCTATAGATTTAAGTTAAGGCATGACTAGATTTTTTATCTTTCTTTCCAAGGCCTGTCCTAATTAAGTCTTGTAACAGACGATACTTTTATGCGATTCGTCATTATTCCATCTCCGCCAAACAATTTATGATGTTTAGCTAACCTAATCTGAAAAAAAACCAATGAGGGTTGTGATAATGAAAGCGTTTAAGCTGCAGTAAAATACGAGAGGTATAATATAAAAAATAATTTTCTAACTATTACTTTGAAAGCTTTAGAGTCTACAGAATGAATAATATTAAAGATTGCAAGTCCAAGCACACAGGTTAATATTTACAAGAAATTGTAAAAATAAATGGTGGAAGAAGAACTCTTCCAGTGATACTGTGCTTCACCTCAGAATACTGTAATTAAAGAGAACAGGTGAAAATATTTTCACGGGTACTTAATCTTAATAGATTTATTTAATCTTGACGTACCTATTCAGGTAATCTGTATTTGGAAAAAAATTGCTACTGCCTGCATCCGACCGTTGTACAGTAGGAATCATAACGTAGTAGAAACTCTTCATGGTCTATTTGTGTACGAAAATGGTTGATTTTAAAAATTTCTAGAGCGGTACTATTCTGTTGAAACTATATCCCATAGCTAAATTAGTTTGATTTTCATTATGCTTTAAGACTGAATATTTTCGATTCAGTAGGTACTCCTATTATTTTATACTTTATAGGTGTTACAATAGTATCGAGTCAAGATGAAGCAAATGAAATGACGTTCTCAATATCCTCGTCGTAATCTAATATAAAAATCGCCACTCCACGAGCAGAAGTCAGAGAGAGATGGCGGGCAAGATAATATAATAACTTTACTTAATTGTTACCTCTCAGCGAAATTTTAGGGAGCTACGTTCTAGACTTACCGTGGCACAGCCCGCAGAACCATCTAATATAGCTGAGACACAACGAAATATTAGTTAAAATAAGGTCCACAACACAGCAATACGCAATATATTCTTTTAAATCATACACTTTAGCATTAGAAGTACAATAGAACTACTAATCTAACTTCAGTTTGGTTATAACAGCTTCATCGAAAATTAAAACTGAACGAATCGGGACTGAAATAAGTAATTGTAACGCCCCATTTCTTTCGTGAGTTCTTTGCAAACCGCTCCTCTGATGCTAACTCGCATTTCCTAGTATAAATAATCATGCGCGCACCTCTTTCCGGCGAACCCACCCGAAGGAATGTGAAGTTTTCCACAAAAACGCTAATTTTCAAGATAAGAGGCCGGGCTTGAAATGTTCGACTTGCTATCTTCGATTTTGGTCGCTCATCGAGGGTGGCTGTTAATTCCGACTAAATAAAGCCTTCTAAAGAGATTTAATACCTTGATCCAAGTAGGGTATGCTTATTATCAGTATTTTTTTTCCTGTCAACAAACGCGGCGTACGCTTCCAGCAGCGTCACTTGTAATGTGTTAGGCCCGATTTCCACCTTATGGCCTTTATCATCCAGTGTAATGTCCTGGCGGCAATAGCCCCCTTGGAGTTCTCGGCACTAGTTTTGAGCCAAGGTCGTTCAAGATCAATTCAACCCAGGAATGTTGCGTTTCGCATGATGTCTTCGGACCTAGTGACTGCATTCGAGGGCGCCCTGGAGATGCGTCTCACATCGCAGAAAGTACTTACTAATTTGCCATTCAGCTTTTGATTGTGTCGATAAGGGCATATTCGTCTGCTATGAATTAAGTATTATTAACAAAGATCTTTGGAATTAAACTTCCACAGTGTTATCAAAGGCTAGTGCGTTTTCACCTAGAAATTCGCTGAAAACATATCTGTATATACCCTGTAAAACACCAAAGACACCATTTCAGCAGTGTGACCTCTAGCACCTGGCTTTTTACAATTTAAAATTTTACCAGTTTTACAAGCCGGGGTTCGAGCGCTTTTTCTTACCAGCGCAACCGTTAATTTTGCTGGCATAAGAATCCCTAATTTGTTGAGTTACGATTTGGGCGACTCCAAACTCAATTAATTGTTATTTACCATTTTTGGAGCCTTATTGAGCTGCAGCCTTAATTATGCTTGCTAATTGTTACCCTGTTGATGAATATTAAATTCGATTAACTGTTGCGGGTTTATATTTTCTTTAATTATTTATACTACGCCCCTTTACGAACTTGCTCGTTTTCGTTTGAGATTTAAGTTGAAGTAACAGATTTACAAGGTAGGTGGTAGCTGGATTTGCAATTATGTTGTGTATAACCATTACCGCCCATTTGTTTTAAAAGTTGTTTTTGTAACCTTAAGAACCGGTGCCTGGTCCTTGTTTAATCCATATCTGCCGAGAATTAGAGCTAGCTAGGACTGTGCTATCCCTCGTTTCAAGCTGGGTACATAGTTTAACTTCAAATTATTATCCAATAAATAAAAATGAAATATTTAATGAACCAATAGTGTATGGGCGCTTATTGCAAGCACAAAAGTATTAAATTAATTAAAGAAGCTTGATACCGATTAGGCTCAGCACAGAGAGCTAGTTGAAAGGCTTTAATGCGTAATCGGAACTATAAAAACGGCACACCGCATCTTTTAATCCGCGAAAATGGTTCGCAACAGTTAAATAAACCGGTCTATTGTTTCAACGAATAGTGAATACAACATGTAATTTGAAAAGTAATTCAGTTGAATGTTGCCAAAAACGGTCATCATTACCAAATTAACCATATACGAGAAACGAAACTACGAAAGAAAACTAGTTACGAATTATAGTAAAGTAACATAGGAAAGCAAGTAAACTGGATCGAAAGAAAAATTCAACAAGCTACACGATTTCCGTCTAAGCGAAATACACATGAGTATAGTAAAAAACTCTGACCTGAATGTTCTAGATGACTGCGGTTAGCAAAATACTAAAAGACCCTGTCTCGTTCGTTCAGGCAAGGGGTTTTAAGGTAGCCCAGTTTTTCCACAAAGTGCAATGCCCAATTGAACAGAGGAAAGGTAAGTACTAAGAAGTTCCTCAATACTTTTGTGGATTTATGGTGAGCTAATTATCCATTACAGATAAATTTATGTTTAATTAAGAATTAATTATAATTACTTGCAGGCCCGAAATAAATATCGTACAGCCTCAAACAACATGAAAATAAGTATGTAAATAAGCATAAAGGAAAGTCTTACTAGTTTGAATACATTGATAACATCTATGCATTAAAAGCTTACAGGTTTGAGCGTGTCCCAATTTCATATTGCTTCAAGATTCTATCCGTCATAAAGCTGTCAGTTCGCCCTAACATTTCAAACGAAACATCGGCCGCTGCTTTCCTTGCAAATTCAGAAGCTCCACATCGCCTGGGCTTAATTAAAAAGTTACCCTTTAACCGTATTTCAACAGAAGGCTCACCTAAGCAGGTAGCAGTTAAGCCGAAAGCTCTCTGCGACTTGGAAAGCTTAACTATTGAGCTAACGCTTCCACATAACAAGCAGCATTGTAATACATTTTCAAATTATGAGAGACAAAGGGCTTGATACTCAGGATGCACCCCCCAACCTAACGTAATACGTATGCACTTGCCATGCATGCATACTGAGGAGTATTTACCTCGACGGCGCGGCGTCTGGAACTACACAGACTTTCGGGTCTTTGCTTTAAATTCGCGGTGGGTCCTTGGGTTTGCAGTATTACTGTGACACGTGAGAAACTTATCGAATACGACAGGACGTTAAACAACGCCTTGGCGATGATGTATTGGATGAAAATGGGAAAATGTCGGGCGTCATATGTTAAGCAGCCCTTTCCAATAGTTTTTTTTTCAGTGCCTCTCATAGAGAATTCTGAAGCTTCTGAAGATTGGGCCAATTAAATATTGCAACGTATCAAAGGAACTGTAGTTAGCAGGTTTCCTTCAAAGTGCAATACCCAGCATCCGCCTAGAAAGTAGAAGGTAGCTCTTTATGCAATTAATAATGCCCCAGTTCAATATCGTGAAAATATTGCCGGAGATCAGCTCCGATTCTCTTTACCGAACGCCGATTTTGACTTATGGCGTATTGATCAGCAATTATATTAACCCTATAAAAATATTGGGGCCATAAATCACAGAATGTATTAGTCGTATAAGTCATTCGGGAAAAAATAAATCGCGGACGGATTTTGATAAAATATATCCTTCAACTCATCAGGCGCTTGTAACGGTAGTCATAAATTTTGCTCTATGAATTTTAATGCGAACATCGAGGGAAGACGTCCTCTTTGTCGCCAAGTGGAATACTAAGTCAGATCGAGATAGTCAGGGAAATACACAGGTTTGCTTTTAGGAAGGTGTAATTCCGTTTAAAGGAAAGAATTCGTCCCTTTTTTAAAAGGGAGCATGTCGACTCTTAGAAATAGCAGCCATTAACTCAAACATAATCTTTCAAGCAAACACTTTCCTTCATCGCCAAAATATTTTTCTATTTCCACCCGCAGAATAAAATCGTCAGCTGGAGGGAAAACCCCTTTCGGTTTTTATTGAACACCATAATTTATATTTACTGTTTCATGTGCACATTAATGGAAATTGACTACCTTTCAATACTTATTACCGAAACTCCATTTATTACAGTTAATAGTAAGGGTAAACGTTTGGGCCGCTTTTGTAAATCTGGATTATGTAAAATGCCATTTGCAGGTACTTTGTTTTCCCATGTCACATAAAAACAAGTTATTGCTATTTAACTAAGTATTCACGTAGGGTTTCACCGTATTCTACGAATATTTTGTAGTTTTTGCTATGATTAACGAGCTGCCTGTAAATAGGGGATAAAATTAAGCTTTGTAGTTAGTTCATGGATTATTAACTTTGCAGTTTGAAAAACAGAAATGGAAAATGTATTATTATGAAGTTGCAAAAGAAATTTGAGTAACGCAAAGAAATAATTTGCAAGTTGAGAGGTCATTAGCAACCAACATTTATTTTAAAATTAATAGAGTGACACAAAAAACAACTTCGCGCCGAAAACACTTGCATTTCTGGATTTATGATTTGAATTTTGAAAAGACAAACTGTTCTTCTAATTTCTGCTCACAATAACTTGCCAATTTGTATTAGTAATAACATATCAATCACAGTAAAACTGTCAACAATCAATCAAGGTAGAGACGTATCTGCAATTGATGGCCCTGACAGTGTGTAAACTGTTTTGCAGTCCACTTCATTATCTAATTGATCGATTGGGTAAAACGCCTAGAATAACTACTGCCTTAGACAGAATATAGCCTTAACGAACAGATGGAAACAATTGCATTCGTATTTCCAAATATGTTTGAATACTTGTAGAAAATTGAAGCTCCATTAGTTTTCATCGTATCTATTTTATAAAATGTTTTCTTGCAGAAAAACTATAGAGATCAGTACCTTTTCCGAGCTCAGCGATCAAGATGCAGAAACATAATTTAAAAATCGGTGAAAAAGATGCCTTGGAGCAAGAGTCCCCGTCAATGCAAACAGAGAACAAATGCTCTGCTGTTTAAGCGTGGACGTCGAGTTGTGAAGATGACCCCCGCAGTGGACGCCCGTCAACCACGTGTACTTCAGAAATTGTTGAAAAACTTCAAGATATTGTTTTGATCGCTTTGTTAAAGTACGTAAATTATGAATATTAATACGGCCTCAGTTCGTCGGATGCCGCTTTGCTATATTCGGGGTAAGAGCATGTTCGTAAGGATATTTCAGTTGAACGTTTAAGAAAGACCGGAAGATTTAGAATTGGTCTCTGAATGTATTTTTTTGGCAGTGGTCTGCCAATCGGGTTCACCTCTATACACCTGAAACAAAACAATAGCCGATTCAGTGGAAACGTCCAGGTTCACCGACACCAGAATGACTAAGAACGTTCCACCGGAAGGAAAAGTGATGGTGTCTATATTATGGGATGTCAAGGGGATGACATTAATTGACTATTTGGAAAAGGGTATGCGGTAAATACTCAATATTACTGTACATTCCTGGAAATTTGAAGATGAAGATCGCTTAGAAATGTCCCCATTTGAAACGTAAACATACTTTATTTCATCACGATAACGCCCCGCACGATAGCGCCAAATTCGCTACCCAAAACTTGCTAAATTGATTTTCAGCTGGCCCTCCATCTACCACATTCTCGAGTCTGGCCCCCAGCGACTATTTTTGTTCCCAAACCTGTAGAAAGATCTGGCTAGTAAATATCACTTAAGTGAGGAAGTTGTTACGTTAAAATGGCGCTTTCGTTAGATTTGTCGCTTCTCTCTACGTTTTTTTTGTAACTTCATGGGAAGCGCTCTTCGGATTGTAGCTCTGTGGGTAGATTCAAATTCCGCGCGCTCCTGAGTTAGGAACTTTTGTTCGCTGATAGGGACATGGTTGCGTTCCCCGATAAGTTTTTAGTTTCTTTGGGGAGTTTCCGGGTTACGAGGGGCTCTCTTTGGCCTTACCTGTTGGAAACTTTGTGCCGTTTGTGGCAGCTACCATCTTCGAAGTCGTTCAAGAGCTTAATTTAGTTATGTTTGGAAAGTCAACACCCTCGGCGGATTCTCCTCTAGACGACGTTATTTTGGGCGATTCTAGGCGCCCCGCATGTTGGCGGATTCTTTTTGACGGTAGCACCTCGTGCACGCCCATACGGGGTAAGTCCTTATTGGCATTCTGGTAATTCGCTTAGGGTTCAATTTTGTTGTCAGCTTGACGTGCCGAGCCACAATCCACGATCCGGAATTCGGCGGCTGGAAGATTCTTCCTCCGGTGACCTCGTGTAAGTCCAGATTTGGCTAATCAAGGCCACATCGTCATGCTGGGCTATTAACCGCTGGTGCCGAAAGCAGAGCTTCCGTGAATCTCATGAGAGCACTACTAGGGACATCCATTAAGCCCCCTTTGTGGGCCATGTTGAGCCTATGAATTAAACTGCCCCAGGCCACGGATCTACATTTCAACTACATGTATCAGCCAGGCGATAACTTGTACACTAGCCGAAAGTAAGGCCCATGCCAATGTGTGTACGTCCAGGTATTTTTAATGTGTAATTATAAATGATTGAGAGGCTTTTCCTCCGATTGTACCTAGCATCTTTCATAAAATTTAAGTATTACTGGCTGTAGGCCCTATTGGGTCACTTGTCAACTCCACCGAGACATATCTTACAGTAAACTGTGATATTCGAGTAATTGTATGTAGTTTTATTTAGTGTTGTTGCGTAACGTTCTTTTGCAGCTATAGTTCTTAACCCTTTATAAGAACTCAGTCTGCGAATCGTCTGTTTAAGCAGTTGAGATGCCTGGTTGATTGTTTAGTTTTGCTGGATTCGCTGGCGCCCCTCCCGGTTTCCATTCATTTAATTTACTGCACGCCGTCTTCGACTTGAGCTAGACGTGCCCTCCAGGTATCTGATTTTGATTGATTTAGTTGAGAATCATAGCCAGCGAATTGGCGCGTTTAAATTATGATAACAAAGTGATCAACGAAGTGATTAGCTATTTTACTGGATAAATCGGTATATAAAATTGCTTTAAACGCCCTTGAGTACAGTTGGAATAACTATATTGAACTCGCAGGAAGGTATGTTGAAAAATGAAACAGATTTTACTCGAAATTTGTGTTGGTACGTCGCTCAGCGAATGTTTCATCCACTCCCCGTATAACAACATTTCATCGATCCATCTTTATTATAAAATTTATCTTGTTTTTGCTATTTAAAGAAATATAAATACCAAATGGATTGAATCTATTAAAATTAAATTGTCGATATTTTGTGTTAAATTAAACATAATCATTGACTACCTAGATGGAATAGATAGATTCATTTCTTTGTAGCATATTTTTTAAGATTACAAAGAGCAATTAACAGGAAGCGTCAATAACCAATGCATATTTATTTTTACTATCTCCTATATGCACATATTTACATTGCTACATCAAGTTTGCTGGTTTATTAATCTTGAACTCCATACGCATCACTCTTAAATACTTACACGTCAGGCCGAATTTCTTAGAGGTATATGGTTTATAATTCTACCGTTTAGATGGTATAATACAATCCTAATATTTAAAACTGCAAATTATATTCTCCAACATTCTATAACCTACGACTGTAGACATTATTTTTTATATTGTTTAGTTAATAAGCTTATTTAAAAAAATCAAATGCTATTCTTTCTTCAGTTTAGGAATTGATGTCGCCACTGCCTTTTAATGAACGCTGAAAGAGGGTCGAGGGGAGGGCTGTACTTCTTCACGCAGGTTCAGGTTAGCGCGGGTAAATAATCAGGCAGATACCGTAACCAAAATGGTGTTAGTGATTCGAGGGTTGTCGTTCCACGCAGTGGCGTATTAAAAATGGTTTCCCCAGAAGCCCCTTAAGATTTTGCGTCCATAATTTACTTCGTGTTAGAAGAAACTTGAAACTATTTGGTGTGGTTATTTTAGGTGAAACGGGCCATCTGGCATCTCTTGCCTGTTATGCTTATTTTCATACTTAAAAGATAATCCAGGTTATTTTCTGTTTTAATTTTCTAAATTAGATATAACTAACTTTTCTCGAAAAATAAAAGTGCGTAGAGCCATCCCCGTGCAGCTAAGGCATTGTAAAACTTAATTAACGTGTGTAGCGTTAAACGCACATCTACAGCCTGATTGCGGAAAGAGGGGAGTTTTAATTGAAGGTTATTTTACGAAGAAGCCAGTATTAGAGTGAGGGCCTTTTCCGAGTGCTTACCTGTCCATCTTTTGGTGACGGGCCGGCGCGAAAGTCCATTTTGGCGTACGAAGGACGAAGTAAATACAAGCGGTTTGGTCAGGCTAGCAGTAAGTAATTTTCTGCGTATCAATTTTTCTGGAATATACAAGGCAGTGTTTTCTAGAGTAGACGCCTTCTGCAGCACGTAGAAAGTAGGCTCTCAAATAACAACACCCAAAGAGTGTATGTGCGACGTTTCAAGGATTTCGTGACGCCAGACGACCAAGCGTCGAGTCCGGGACTTCCTCGGCGAAATCCACTGGTTAATTTCCATGCCTCCCACCAGCCAAGCTTGGATGACGTACTCCAGGGTCAAATTCGAATGCAACACAACAAGTTCGGGCCTACTTTCATGTAGAATGCTTTCAGTTTAGAAGAGATAAGCAATCGCTTCCGTGGTGTGAGAATCGTGCCTAAGAGATGCGTTTACGTACGCGAATTTTGTTGGTTGAAATGTATGCAAGCGAGACCAGGGTTGGCTCCAGGGTTGGATCCTGGCCAGGTCCGTGTTTGATAGCATTTTGACATTTGTGATTCTTAAAGACAAGTATTTTATCGCTATTTTTAATATTGTTGCATGTTACATGTATGTTGTGTATTTGCATGCATGTAGATCCAGCTATCTTGCACGTAAGTTTTCCTATGAATTAATCCTAGTTTTTTAAATTTTATTTTATTTGATTTTTGATTTTATATGTGGTTTGAAGGCACTAGATTGTGCAAACAAATTGAATTTTGCTGTGGATCGTTTGAATTCAGTTTCAGCCCGAAGTGTTCTTGTGCGGACCAGATTTCTGTTTTGACAAATAGTGACACTTCCTGTCCACCAACTGGAGTATCTTAAAGTTTCATGTGCACTAAGCTAGCAAGGTAAACATAAATAGTAGATACTTATTCAAATATTAAAGCGTACAATACGTTTTACCAAATTTGAAGTATCACTCGAAGTCTTAAACCCCGCGTACTGTTACATAGTTTGCAATTTCCAGTAGGCATATCCCTTTTAATTAATATTTTATAAGAAAGGTAACACAATTGTTTGTCGTTATGTATTCCATTTTGGCGTCCCCTGAAATTTTGCACCAGAAATCTGAAATGTTATTTTCCATCTTGTTGTGGTGCCGTGTAATTTTATTTCGACTCCTCGTCCAATGATCGAGCAGCTCTAATTGTGCCGCCATCAATCGTCGCTGTACAGTGACGGTTACCCTGGCCCAGGCATAAAAATCGTCATTTCCATCGACATCTGTTAACTACGCTTGGTACTGAAGCTGTCTATTCTTTATTCGACGATCCCGTGGGTTTAGAGGTAGAAAATTAAGAAGACTACACTCATAGTCCACTAACAATATAACGTTAAGAGGAACAGATTTATTTTGGACGCCATGTTCATCATACAAAGAATTGCAGAAGAAGCACTGGAGCATACATCGTAGCTTTTGTTGTTTTTATTTAGCTTAGGAATGCAGTTCACTGTATACGTTTATCCTGGGAACTCAAAATAATAGAAGAAGTGGTGTAGTAGATCTAGAGAAAAATAGTACTGGGCCTAAACGCTATAAAAGCTATAAACGCCTATACACAATAATAAAAATGAACCACAAAACTTATATAGAAGAAGAATAAATATGTAACAGGGATATAGTTTTTTACTATTCAGGCTCATCGTGACAAAATCATTGAAACGTTCATGCCTGTGGAAACTAATATGTGCTCTGTTTTGATAATAATGATAATGGGATCATGATATAATAGAAATTGTTCATAGAAAATTAAACATAATAGTAATTGATAATAGAGCAAGAGTACATGACCATATTTGCAATAACAACAACAGCAGATACAACAAGAACAAAACCTTTTCTATGAACAGTGAATATGAAGATACTTAGAGCACACTGAACATGTTTTACTTCATAAAAAGCGCAATGTAGATACAACTGACCAAGATCGAAGACGGTGCGGTGGGTATGAATCACAATAAAGATGTAGAAGGAATGCGTAAAAGAATGATCGGCGGGAGGATTACAAAAATTGCTAGATAAAAAAGTAGATAACCTGGACAACAACACAAACCATAGAGAAACAGTTGACAATTCAGCTTTCAAACAAGCAAATTGTTTACAAGAAAAAGAAGAAGAAGAAAACATGATTTGTGCTTTTGCCTCAACGCTTCGTTCAGCTTGTAGTATCTGACATAATATCAACTGATTTTCAAAGAAAAGCAATTTAATGTATATTGATGTTAATTGAGACCAACATAGGCACAATGTGTTTGACTATGTAATGAAATCAATGATAGATTATTATTTTTGTGTGTAACCTGCAGAATAAGCAGATTTTCAATCCTCAGAGGACTGTAATTTTGTATACCATTATGATACACAAGTAAAGTTCACGGCAACTCTTGATATTTAAGCTAGTTTAGCAACTCAAAGCGTCTACGATCTTAGATGAGTTTTTTTTCAAGAGCAAAGTCTCATTATTTTTGAGCAGTTTTGATTGGTTTTGCCCAGTCAATTTGTGATTAAAGTTTTTAAAATTAAACTAGTTTGTTAATACCTCTATCACTGACGTAATTATAATTTCAAAGAGATTTTACAAAAGAATTAAAAATTGCAATTAATGAGGTTATAGGACTCCTAACATTCAACCAGAACGACCTTATTTATTAGTAATATTAACAATTGTAAATAATCGTAAAAAGTTAGCAAAATGATGTTAATTTTGCTTAGTTTATGGGACTAATAATACCGTAAAATATAAAAATATATGTTAACATGTCACATCGTTTATGAGGTATTTTACGATTTCAGATTCCCTAGCCATATCACATCGGAATGAAATTAACTTATTTATATGTATTTCTTGAGTGCTATTCAAGGTTCCAGAAGTAAGCTTTTGCTTTGAAAGGCTTTTTGTTTGTCATAATCGTTTATTAGGCATAACAGCAGAGCACCTGAAATAGGCTATATCTAAATTTAATGTTATAAATGTGTTGAAAGATGGAAAAGAAGGCACGTACATAGGCTGTTTGAGAGCTAACCTGAAATGCAAGAAACAAAAATGAACAAAAAAGTTCGTGAACTGCAATTCAATACTACCTCGAAGCTGATAAGGTGTCCTAAGCGACAGCAAAGCAAAGTTATCACATGCCAACAAAGCAAACTAGGTTTTAGCGGTGTCCTGCTTCAGAGCGTTTCATAGTGCTTAAGAAGTGAATATGAACACAACTAGCCATTTTGGCTAATGCACCTGAACTACTCTATGGTGGCTGTGACTACGAGGGTGTGAATATAATCACTCCAATCCTGCAAGGTAGACAATTTTTATTTTTTTGGGCTATATAGTCGATGGGTTTGTTCCGAGTATTTTCATGACGTTTTTATAGTAAAAAAGCAGCCGTGTGCTATCATTTGTGTAATATTCATTCGGCGCCTCTCAAGGTTATGTGTCGCATTTAATTCGGTTTATCATACAAGAATATTTTGCAATGAACAAAAATTTTCTGACTACGACAAATCTATGATTTCAACGGTAAATAAACGCACAACGATTTACAATTTTTTGACCTCACCATAATTGGTATAATCAGTCTATGGACAAGAACCCAGACAATGTTTAGCATAAAAGAATTTTAAAAACACAACAAATAGGTCATGTTGCCATATATATCAGAAAAGATCAATTCACATTTAACTATGCAAGATTGTGCACTTAGCAGAATATTTTGACATTTTGCGATTTGGTGTGGTTTTGATTAAGTTATGGTTGGTGTATACGTTTACGAAGTAATGTTATAGTTAAAATGAATAGTTTCAGATCAAAACTGATTGCAGAACAAGCTTTAAAACATTAATACAGTAACAGAAAATATAAGATTAGTTTAAATGCTACAGTGGTAGAATAGTTATTTATGCATTTAGTGCGTAAAAAATATGTTATCTTCTTTGCGTTTGTACTGAGTATTACGATACTCGTTTGGGTATCGTAATAGACAAAATGCGATGCTATAATAAAAAATACTAAAAACAGAGTAATTTTTGTTTAAAAAAGTGGCAAAGTAGATAATATGTTTATGGCTTGACGTAAAAAAACCGAATAAAGTTGTTTTTGAGGTTTATTTTTCAGTTAGATTAATACATGCATGTGGGAGCAGATGTACCGTAACTTAAATCAAATAGGTAAAGAGTTTAAACCAACAATAACCATCTGTAAAAATGAAGAAGGCAATATCGTGACCGAAAGGAAAGCAATCTTAGCCAGATGGAAGGAACACTTCAGCTCGCTGCTAGGGGAGAGTACGCAAAGCCAAGAGGAGCAACAAGAATATGAAAACAGTATACAGAGAATAAGAAATGTAAATGAAGAGGAGTGCGAAATACCAACCATGGAGGAAGTGAAAACAGCGATACGGAAGCAAAAGAGCAATAAAGCACCAGGTAGTGACCGCATACCAGTGGAGTTATTAAAGAAACGAGGTGATGAACTAGGAAAGCAGATTCATAGTCTCATTGTGGAAATATGGCAACAGGAAGTACTACCTAAGGAATGGAATCTGGGAATCCTCTGCCCCCTACACAAGAAAGGTGACCAATTGGATTGTCGCAATTATAGAGGAATAACTCTACTTAACACCTCATATAAGATATTTGCCAACATACTTTATGCACGATTACAGCCCTATGCAGAACAAATAGTTGGTAGCTACCAGAGAGGTTTTAGACCAGGCAAATCTACGCTAGATCAAATATCCGTTATCAGGCAAATACTTGAGAAAACATACGAATTCAACATCGACACGCATCACATATTCGTAGATTTCAAAAACGCATATGATAGCATTAGACGAGACATGCTGTTTGAGGCAATGCTTGAATTTGAAATCCCTGAGAAGCTAGTAAGATTGGCCCAGTTAACATTAAGAGAGGTAGAATGCTGTGTTGACATCCAAGGTGAGCTATCAGACCCTTTCAAAACGGAACGAGGACTACGGCAAGGAGATGCACTATCTTGTATACTATTCAACATAGCACTCGAAAAAGTTGTTCGTGATGCAAAAGTTAATACCAAAGTTACGATATATAACAAGTCACTGCAAATACTAGCTTACGCAGATGATATTGACATTGTCGAAAGATCAGTAGTTACAGTAAAAGAAGCATTCGTTGCCTTAGAAAAATCAGCAGCAGAGATGGGGCTAACAGTCAACGAAGTTAAAACTAAGTACATGCATGTTACCAGGGAAGGTCAGCGCTCCCGAATCCGGCAGAACCTAACTATTGATACATAGAATTTCGAGGCGGTTCAAGAGTTCATATATCTGGGAACACTAGTAAAAAGGGACAATAACATAGAGGATGAAGTCAGGAGAAGAATAATGTTATCCAATAAAGCATATTACGGCCTGAGGACAAGCTTGAACTCTCGCAATCTGTCCCGCAAAACCAAAATTAAAATATATAAGACCATCATACGTCCGATCTTACTATACGGTTCAGAACTATGGACATTGAATAAGAAAGAGGAAGAGCTTGTAGGTCGATTTGAACGTAAAGTTCTAAGGAAAATCTATGGACCAGTTAATGAAAATGGCATATGGCGTATAAGATACAACCACGAATTATATAATCTATTTCAAGACATCGACATATGCAAATTAATCAAGCTCGGTAGAATACGTTGGTTGGGACATATTGCTAGAAGAGACGAAGACGATTCACTCAAGAAAACTGCTATGGGTAGACCTGAAGGCAGAAGACCTATTGGCCGCCCCCGAACCAGGCTCCTGGATGCCATTGAGAATGACTTAAAAACCGTAGGGGTACGAAATTGGAAAATAAGAGCTCAAGACAGAGACGAATGGAAGCGGATCCTTGATTTGGCCAAGGCCTGCAAAAGGCTGTAGAGCCCCCTGATGATGATGTGGGAGCAGACTAGAAATAAGCTGACTCTGATTATGAAAGCGTTATTAGAATCATACTAATCTTTAAATAGTAATTTACGATACAAGTGCGTAAAGCTACTCTTTAGGCACGAGTGGGGTAGAGTTAAAACGCAAGTGAGCGAGCGTTTTAAGCCCCGCGAGTGAATAAAGATGCTTTACGCATGTGTATCGTACAATATTTTATCTACGATAGAATCTAGAAAACACGATAGATATAAAAAAAAATTAATGTAAATTAAGATTACCAGCAACCGGTCGTAATTTTGCGTGTTTTAAAAATTTTAAAACACGTTGCTACTGACAACGTGCATAATGAACTATTTTAAACACGTTACTACTGACGACGTAAACTAATGAAAACATGTTATTAAATAGTCGTTTTACAAACTTAAAACTGCCAACTAAATGGCAATTTTACACACTGTCGTAAAAAAATATATATGTGGCTACTTACTTCCGAATATAGCTTCCTATCAAATGACTAGCATTATCAAAGAATCTATTTGCCACTTTCCGACGACAATAATAATGTGTCAGAGATTACTTTCAATGATTTAAATTGTACAAATAAAGTAGAAAATCAAACAGCTTAGAAGAAAGTAGTAGAAAATCAAACAGCTTAGAAGAAAGTTGACATAAATTTAAAAAAAGATTAACCAGATGCAGGAACGAGAAGTAATATTAGATAAATATTTCCCATATTCAATTGTTCTGAAAAGTTCTTTCAAAAGAGAAAATAGTTCCGAAATCAATATCCGAAAGCAGTAAGTAGAAGACCTTTGTGGTGTAAGTTCGCTAACTTCGCTTAATTACAACTATTATCTCTCACGCCTTCAAACTTTCTCCATACAATACTTTTCACTGTTTTTCTTCACAGTTCATAGAAGAATACTAGGGGTAAAAACACGATTAGGTGAATACAATTCTTAATCCAAATTGCGATAAAATAGTCAGTAATATAGTTCATGTGAAAGATTTTTATCAAAACCTAGTTAGAGGGGGACGAAGTATTTTAATGAAGCTGACGATTTCAATGGAGTTTTTTTTATACTATGAAATATATTATTTTATGTATTTAGTTGCATTATTTACTTTTAGCTGTATTTATTACAATAAAATTATTAAAAAACTTTATCCATGGTTTATTGCTAACTCGTCTCCAACTTTTGCATGTGTTTCCATTTAAACGGAATTAATTTTCTGCTAGTGTTCAGTAAATTCTAAATCGGACTTTCCATCAATCTTAAAAATTCTGGAAACGTTAATATTATAAACGTAGGTAATATCGATGTAAGAATGTAAGAAGTTCACAATAACGTAAAGCCAAATTCTTCTAATAAATGTTTTGTAGTGAATCCATTAGAATTAGTTTAAACTAACTTTTGAATATAGTTGCTAGTAGATAATGTCAGTCCATAGCATTTAAAGTTTAGTGCTAACTAAATCGGTCTTTGGTTTAAATTTATCTTCGTATAGACTACCAAATAAATTTCAAGTTTAGGCCTGAAAGGAGGGTCTCCATTCTCATTTTGTAAGAAATTACTGGCTTGTAAGCAAAGTTGTAGATTAATGCATATCAAAGAAGTCCTTTATTATTCGCGTTCCGCGTGTTTTCAATTTCATAGTCTCTCTGCGTTATGCATGGTGAATTTACGTGTTTTGTTCTAGACGTGCTAGAGGCAGGTCGCGCGAATTTCCACGATTTGCCACCAAACGGCAAAATAAAATTCGCAAATGAGATTTCGCGCGCGAGCCCAGATTTATGGTGGGGAATCATAATATATAATCTGTTAAGGTGAAGCTGTGCATGTTACAACTACAGGAACATTTGGCTGTCAGTCCCTAACAAATGTCCTGAGAAACCTCCTTGTTCTTTAAACGCTTTCTTCGACCAACCACTCGTACTTGTGTCCGAAAATTTATTTATTCCGCTGCACGCGGAGATGGCGATAAGTTTGCCCCTATTAGCGGCTTTCTCCATTCGTTCCGTGCCTGTCGTAGCCTAACCGCTACATGGATTTAATACGGTGGATGTTAATGGTAATAATAATATTTAGAACCATTAATTTGGAGCACGCAAGGAAGTATGCTTTGAGCAGAGTCCAAACGAGCACGCATGAGGCCTGTAATTCTTCCTTAAACGCTTCTTCATAATTGATATCACCGAGCCATCAGAGTGTTTAGACGGGCATGCAGCCTCATTACTATCATTTCGACTAATTAGAGGCTAGACGATGGCTAGGATGGCCGCCCCACAACTGGACAGCCGAATAAATAATATTACTGCTAAAAATATTGTAGAACATGGCCGGACACGCAATATTTTAAGCGCCAAATATTAAGAACGGGCCTTAACAGCCGAGCATATTTTATACGAAGACTTACATTCAACATGCAAACCGAAATTAGCATAAAACAAACAAGTAAATCAAGGTTGGCGGGGACAAGTCGGTAAACGCTGGCCAAATATTCGAATAAATTAGCCAAGTTTGGCTCATCCTATTAAACTAAGATCGACTCCGCATCTTAATTGATCTCAGATAAACACGATTCTAGCGAATTGATAAAAGTTTCAATTTGGCGGCCACACAGGGTTTCAAAATTCCATTGGCCGCCTCTTCCTGCGCTAATTCCCAACAATGGAAAATTCTCAATTACAAGAATAGATCTTTAGTAATCCACCTGCCTACGAAAACACTACCTGGAGTACTTATCATTAGCATGCTTCTAATAAATTCATTCAAAGGTTTTGTTTATGTAGTTGTGGACCATTGTAAGTGGTTAAAAAATTATCCATGAAAACTAATTGATGGTAATGGAAAAAGTAGTTAATTTGGTTGTCATATCAAATATTGCTTAAAGGGGATGAGACATGGGACAACCAATTTAACTTAAGCTGAGAACTATAAGCTATAAACAATCAATATTCTTAGAAGTTGTGGAATTGCCGTTGATAACATTTTAATTGAAAGTTAATGTACTTTCCTAGACCATTATTTTAAAATTATATAGTGGAGTAAGAGTCAGTGTATCCAAAACAACAACTTCAAGAAAGATGTGTTAATATAAACCGACAAAGAAAAATAAATTCAGTCAAACGGCAGTGCAATTAAGCACAACAGCTCTCTGATGATCCTTATAACTTTCACATACGAGTGTATGAAACGTTTGCTCAGCAATGTACAGATAGCGCTGCCATTGCATCATTCGTATGTGTTTCGAAGACGTTCATCTGCCATTACACACACACAAGCAATCTGTCAAATTAGTTTAGTATTGACATCGGGTTGAATGAGTCAACGGATTTGCTTTAAAAATGGATAAAGTTGAAATTTGTGCCGAGATTAAATACTTCGTAAAGATGAGCTTCAAACGCCATAAACGTTGATATGGGCGACATGTTGGGGAAAAGGCCCCAGTCACTACAAAGAGTAAACAAATAGGTTTTGCTCTTAAATGGACGTCAGAGCTGTGAAGATGTAAATGGTTGATACCAATTTAATTCCCTGCATTTTACATTTCATGAGCCCTAATCAAGCTTGAATGAGTGGGAAAATTTCGCCTGGAGAGTTAGGCAACTTGTTCATCTGCTTGTTCAGTTCATAATGTTGATATAGCCGCCGGTGCTAAATGTCACTATTAGATGACGCCACGAAATTTGTGCACTTCTGCTTCCTTGGCGTCGCAACCAAAATATGGCGTGTTACAAGTGAATTTATTCTTCTTCAATCATCCAAGCGTTATGAAGCAGTAATTTCTCGTTCGTGGTTGTATTGGATTCGTCGATTCGCCTATTTATTTCAAGCCTGGAGGCGGTGTGTGCTGTTTATTAAATTTGAGAAATTATAACCTATGGAAGCACATGTTTTGTGGTCGCACATTTTCTGAGATTTGAAAGGCAGTAAAGATTCTGGTAAGCGAGCCATTTCAGCGCGAAATATATTTCTAATTTTTTTGTCTGCTTTATGCAGCCTTTTGAACAGGTCACAAGCTTTCAAGTAAGGGTAGAAATCCACTCTTCGTTTGGGGATTCCTCGTTACTCAACGATCGTAGCTGTGAAGCGGCTTCTCTCCCGTTTGTAAGCTCTAGGTACACCTCCAATCACGTTGGAGGAAGTTGTGGCTCACGAAGTGACCTTAGAAGGCCCTTTTCGACCAGAGTGGTATCCCGTCCTCAACAATCTATCTTCGTTGGAGGAGTCCGAAGAAGCTAATTACCCCACATGTTTAGTCACATAGGCTGTTAAAACAAATTGTGTTGCCGACCTCACCAGCTAGTGTAGGATATTTTGTGTGTTTCAAGTAACCTAGCCCAGATGCTGAGTTAAGCTATTCTTTAGTCGATATACGATACATGCTGTTAGTTGAAATTGTCGAGCTAGTACTTCGTTTGATCTGCAATTATTTCCACGTTGCATTAATGCAACGGCTTGTAAAAGCGAGGATTTTTTTTACCTCGCAGAGTTATAGCAAGCGATATAGAGATCTCCATTGTGCTCCGGACAATTCACTACAATATTTTGCACTGGGAATTTGTTGTATAATAATAATGGTGAGGCACTAACACCCCATGAAGGAGCTTGGCCTGCAAGGCGGAAGGTTAGAGCTTCCGTATCCTCGCTCTCACACCCGGCTGTCGCGTGTCAAATTCATGACACGTGGTGATGTGGTGAGCACCACGCATTAGACCACCGCATTATTACCCCTTGTTCTTTCGAACGCAGGTTCCCAATTATTTAAAGCGACTGGGTAGGCCGCCCGCCAGGCATCGACTTGGGATTTGAACTCCAGACTTCCGCGCCGCAGTCCGATGCTCTAACCATCAGAGCCACGCTGGCGCAAATTTGTTGTATAACTGTTATAAATTTAGTAGAATTTTTTTTTTAAATAATTAATGAATGATTTAGCTGTAAATTTACCTGCGCTCAGCGAAGGAGACGAAGCACACCTTTGGTTTCTTATTTTAATCTGTGATACCTTGTGATATATACCTTTATCTGTATTTATTTGCCTACGGGTGTTGTATTTGTTATTTCCCAATTAAGCCAGTAATTACGATCGCATTTCAAATGTTAATTATCGAACTTACTTCATTATATGATTCTATTAAAATTTTGGGTTTTATTGTTATGTTGTCCGTTGCTCAAATTTGAGGGAATTTAGTAGTTTATGATTTCAACGATTCATATGAAGCTGAGCTCGGGTCCCAAACTGCTTGGCGCCCCTACGGTTTGATTTAGTCCGAGACCTGCTTCCGTTTAAGAACGGCAATTGTTAATGTAACATGGTCTCAACGCCCTTGACCACAGCTGAGCTAGCAGAAGAGTGTGTTGAAAAATAAAATGCATTTTATCTTACATTTGTGTTTTGTCTACGTCACTCAGCGAACATTTCATAAACTGTGGCTGGGTACGGTAGCTAAGTAGTTAAGCATCTTGGCTACTGATCTAATGGTCGCGAGTTCGATTTCCGGTCACAGCAAGGTTTTCCAACATAAAAAATGCGGACCAAAGTCTCTCCAAGAAGCCATAATTCAGAAGTGATGTAAAGCGGTGCGTCCATGTTACTACGATGTGTATCATGTCAAAGGTCCCTTGCTATGCTGGAAACTCCTTAGTCTCAGCAAAATTCTAACTAGGACTTCGACCATGTTACCATAACAAATGGTGTCTAAGGTACCTGTAACTCCGCATGCCTACACCCTGTCCAGAATAAACAAACAAACTCTTCTGTGAAAGTTGGCAAGAATCATTATGGTAGCTTTTATGTAGCATTATACGTACTGCCGTTTTAAATAATTTATTTTTCTTTGGACTGTATATCAATTTATCTTTCGTGAAGTCATTTTGTTTGTAGAGCTAGTGCAGAATTGGTACCCAATTATTTGTTTAATGTGGTGTCCTTGATACAGCGTAACGGCTAGTGTCAATTCGTCTAATAACCCACCTTGTCTAATGCCATTTTGTATAGTAACTAAATTTTAGCTTATAAAAGAAAACCAACTCGACAACTCACATACCGTCCTTCCGTCTAGTTTCTGGACGGCCAATTAATTGTTTTCCCATCCATGGTCTCCATTCTAGATTTCGTTTTGTTCATCTGTCTCTTTCCAGCCTCGGCACGTTTGCCACTGTTTGGGCTATCTGTCATATTCGTTCTTCTACGTATTTATTCGTTGCTTTTAATGTCTCGTAGAGAAATACCCAGAATTGCTATTTCCATAACTTTTTGAATGAGCGAGTATCGCAACATTATACTAGATTTTATTTTCAATATTTCATAATAATAATAATAATAATGTTTATTAAATCATCCTCGATCAAAGTTAACAATAATATATGTTGCCCAACAGGCATATGCCCAATTATAGAACAACTCAAATATAATATTAATAATAATTGCTTATCAGAACTTAAATATTTTACTAAAAAATATACAGTAAACTAATAAACATAATTCAACATACGCCATTTTTATGTATTTGTTCTCCTAAGTGCGTGTTGATTTTTTTTTAAACGTATTTAATGATATTCCAAATATATTTAATTTAAAGAGATCCTGAAGTTTATTAAATTCATTGCAGATTCTAATTACTGGAGAGTTTTTGCGGTAATATGTCCTCGCTGTTACCGTTTTGAATGTTAATGGGTTTCTCAAGCCAACTACAGGTGCATGAATTTTAATTTTTTCAATTAGGTTTGAGTCATTTATTATACAATTTACTACTTTAAATAAAAATATACATTGTTGATTTATTCTTCTATGTTCCAGAGAGTCAGCATTGAATTTTTTTTAATAATTCAGTATAGTCACCTTCAAATCCATGATTCATTTTCTTAAAATAGCAATATTTTAAACATCTTTTTTGAACATTTTCAATGGCCAATTGTTGATATGTGTAGTAGGGGTTCCAGATCGCTGAAGTATATTCCATCTTTGTTCTGATTAGTGCATTGTATATTTTTAAAATGCATTCAACGCTCTGAAACTCCCTTGTAATTCTAAGAACAAATACTAATATTTTAAAACAAGTATGATTTAGTTTATCTACATGATTATAGAATGTTAAAGAGTTATCAAACACTATGCCAGGAACTTTTATTTCCGTTTTCCTATCTAATGTATTATTACCCATTACATAATTAAAATTTATAAATTCGCTTTTTCTTGTATGTGATATTACTGAACATTTATTTATATTGAATGGTAGTTTGTTATTTAGTGACCACTCATATATGGAATCTATATATTGTTGCATTTGTCTACAGTCTGTAAAAGATGTTACTTCAAGAAATAATTTAAAGTCATCAGCAAACATTAAAAACTTTGAATATTTTATATGGTTCTCTATATCGTTTATAATAATCAAAAACATTAAAGGACCTAAATTTAAACCCTGCGGAACACCTGCTGTTGGTGTAAATCTTTTTGATCTGTAGCCCCGCCATTCAACATATTGCTTTCTATTTGTTAAGTAGGAGTAGAGCAATTTTAGCAGTCCGCCGGAGAAACCCATCCCATTCATTTTTCTAACAATATTTCGTGATTAACTTTGTCGAAAGTTTTCGAACAATCCGTGTTTAAAGTATAAACAAAATGTAACTTTTTTAAGGTGCTCATCCTGTAAATGTTGGGTCCAAAATACGCCCTGTTCGTCAGGGGTAAAAACCTGGGCTATGCGCAAAATATTGTTTTTATTTAAGTAATAGCTCTTGACTCCCAGCAAAAATAACAAGTTTAATTTTTTTATGGTACTTACGTTGAATATATTTTGCCGATTTTTTTGCGGATAAATGCCATAATCGGCATAGAAAATATCGTCCTCCCATAACAAATAATTGATAAGTTATACCGGCAACAGGCAGACAGACAAACAGAGAGACACACATACGTGCGTCAGACAAACACACAGACGGAACTGCAAAAACCTGTTTTTGGTCTAGGGACACTGAACGTAAAAGTCCGAAGAAATCTCGGAAGATGATTTTTCGCGATTATAATACTTTGTTCGTCCTTTAGATGAGGGAAATAAAATACAAAGCATTTTATTCAACACTGTTGGTACCTGGGATACTATACTGATGGCGGTAGAACACATCGACATAGATGTTTTTAGTATTCTGATAGCAATTTCACAAAAAAATAATAAACATAATCATGCTGTGTGCAAGTTGGGTTGATGAACATATTGTTTCAACAACTGAAGAGGATACTGGAGAAAGTGCAGATTTCTTTAGGACAAAATTGGTTTATACTATCATCGGTTGTGTGAAAATGAAATTTTAACATATTTCAGTAACACCTCTTTCAAGAAAGTGATTAAGTATAGCTGCATTCTTCCATATTTATTACTCATCCGGGTTTCAACTGACCCTCTGAATTGTTACCGGTAACGAAACTTAGATATACTATTTGACTTCGTTTGTTAATTAGAATTTTATTTAGCGAATGTATACAGGCTACTCACTGCTATAATATCAGACATCCCGAATTATACTTAACTTCCTGTCCAAATGACAAGCACTCAAAACTTCCCGGATATTCGCAGAAATATGTGGGGAGGCAGGATGGATATTTTTCCACTCGAAGTATTTTTCCGAGTGCAATCTTGCTGATTCAATTAAACAAGGCAATGAAAATTCTCCAAAACCACTTAGGCTTTCATGGTTACTCTCGATACTATAAACCGCGGGCAAATTAGCAATTATTTCGAATTTATTAGAAGCCGCTCTTGATAGAAATTGGAATCCTTGCTACAAGCTTACTACATTAAAATGCCTCGGAAATCTAAGGCATTCGTCAGTTTATTTTAGTTGGCGTTTGTAAAGCTCGAAGAATCCGCGTGTTGTTATTCTGGCGTGGGTGATGGGAAATTGATTATTTACGGCCAATGCGGCGGCACAAATACCGTTTCACAGATACTGCACTATTTAATTGATTGCTATTACCGTGTTAATATTCCACGAACTTGGAAATTTTAGGATGCAGATACACTTTCGGAAAAGAAGCTTGTTTTACGTCGCCATAAACAGGGTGTTTCAAATACATAGTGCCAAGCTTAAGAAGGTTACAGGTTGCATATAAACATTTTCTTTGAATAGTAGAGTGGATCTAATTTCGGGGCCCTTAGTAGTGTCGTTTACAAAATGAATTCATCTCGAAATTTGATAGTCAGACTTAGATTTGGTGTGTGATATAATTAATTAGCTGCAGCTTGCTGTACCAAGCAGGATTTGTATAATATATTTGAAAGCAAAAGTCACCTACAGGGCACTCAAATTCTCAAAGAATAAGTTGAATACTTATCTTCACCTGATCTGACCTTGTTTGAACTTATTTTTAGGCCTTTACTTTCATTTCACGTCCCGCGTCTCAACTCTAGTAACCCCGATGTTTATGGCACAAGTTAATGATTGTACGTTTTTCATTTCAGTCTAATTTTATAACTTGTAAGCAACAATCTGTTGTTGGTGAATTTCATTTGTTTGATAATATTTAGTAAGTAACCTTTTAATATTTATCGATTTTAATTGTTTTGTGTATTTTCTGAATTTATTATGTACTGGTTATTATTTGTCAGAATAGTAAACGGGCATAATTTCAGCAGTAAGTGCACCACCTGGCGATTGGCGAAGAGCGTATGTTCTTAAAACGATAAGTGTACCATCTTTATAAATGTGTACCACCTCGAGTAGCTTTCTCCTTGCAGCAATTTCAAACCCCATATTTAGTCAATTCCTTTTCTAGCTTACGCAATTCCTGTATACTGTTTACTTACTGAATATTTTGTAATAACTAATCTATTATTAATTTATCATCTGTATTTATTTTGGGCCTTCAGAACCCAGTGTAATCTATATAATAATTTGAAATTAAACTGTTTAATCGACCCCCCAAGTTTATTTTATATATTCGAAATTCATGTCATTTATTTTTTACCTGTAATTTAGAATTTATTCAAACATCCTATTTGTACCCTTGCAGGCATTAATTTTCGCAATACTACGTTGTTTTTGGTAGTTCGCAATATCAAGCATTTTGTAGCATATGTTTTTCCGATAAAAAGATTTTAATAAATAATAGAATAGCCATAGTTTGCTATTATTTGATTTTGTAAACGTTTAGTAATGACATAAGCAAAAATATAGATAATGCAAAGCAAAAGAATCCATTCGTATTTTGATATACCTATATTAAAAATTGGTTGCTAGAAGGTATGTTTGGCTATTCACTATCTATTTATCTGCCCTTACACGTATCGCAAACAATTACCTTCTGCAATCTTTACCACATACATATTTTTGACAGTGAAAATAACTACTTTAGAGTGAGGGGCGACAACTACCGTCCGTACCCCGGAAAGAAAAAATACGTAAAATTGACACCAAGGCACCCCAGTCTGTACTAGTATACAAGATGACAAGGACAGTAGACTAAGGAGAAGGACCACGTTCCGAGACAAGCTACCTCGAGCAGACCGCACGGAGTTTTCCCAGTAAAACTCTTTCTAAAAAGCAAGGATACCCTGTCCTACAACTGAGGGAGCTTGCTATTTCGTTGGTTTATTGCTGCGCAACCGTGTGTGAGGATGCCGCAGGCAGAATTGTTGCAACTGCAGAAATTCATGGCAGCAAACATATGTGGTTAGCGTCCGCTTTCGACAGTTACTAGTCTGATAAATACGAGTACGCTTCATGAAGGGAAGCAAGTATGCAGGGCGAATATGCATAAGGACCACCCAGGAAAGCATAGACGGGCGCTTACAGAGCCCAGTGCTTTCAAGACCGTACTCTTGCCTTCACGTGGTTGAGCTGTTCCGACTTGTTGAGCAGAAAGAGACGGATCTAAGGAGCGAACGTGGGGCCGCCGTTTAAGGTGTCGAGCCAGGTGTAATCCTGCCTTAGTATTCGAGGCGCGTCAGAGCCCAAAATCAATCAAAACCATTTGAAGTGTCGGTCACAGGTCGGATCTACAAGTATCCGAGACGAGTCGGGCAGTCAATTGAGGGGTAGGGCCAGGAGCGAGCTGGTACATGCTCTGAAACAAATCGTTACTGTCGTTAGAGGCGTCGGCCTGGTTACACTGTGCTAGTATCCGAGACGAACTTTCCCAGGCAGACCATCTCTGCCCCACACTTGCGGGGGTAAGCGTTTTACGTCCGCGTATTGCTGGGCAGCAGTGGGTGAGGACGTCAAACAGAGGTGCGCACGGTACGGTGGAAATGTTGAGCCAAGCTACAGAAATATGTGACAGAGGTTTTACTTACGAACGGCTACTTGTCAACGTATACACGAATACTACTGGTAGTCAGCGCAAGGCCCGAGTGCCTTGGTACATGGCATTTGGATTCCCGGTATCTTGGCACTTCGATGAATGAGTGAGGACGGATTCGTGGTGGCAGCGGTTTCGGTGGATAAACACGTATTATCAAATTTCTTGTGGATGACCAGGACAGTTAAGGGGGCGGGATATGCCTTCGAAACTCTACCTGGTTTAAAAGTATACAGCAATTGGCGGGCGATGCTTGGAGCTTTGTTTCCAGTGGCGTCCCGGACGTGCGAGTGGACTATGCCGTCGCAGGCGAGGGGGGATGATATGCTTTATTGATCGGTGCATATTAGTCTCAAAAGGCAGACCAGTGCGTGACCTGTAAACCTCACCGATAATAATAATTGCGTTTACCGGTAGTGGCCGCTTTTGGACTTTCTACATCGACGTAACGATATTTGGTTTTGCATCAGTCAGCATCAACCCTTTAGGACTTCATCGCTACCTTGACTGTTTGGGTTAGCTCTCCTGACTTTTCGCCAGTACTTTCCAATTGAAACCCGCTAGGTTAACATTATTGCCACACGTACGGAGTCAGTGAATGCTCGGTTTCCCTAAACTATTGTTTCAAGACAGTACAGCACTTCGACTCGGTTTTTCTGAACTACTGGTCTTAGAAGTCTGCACTTACTGTAAATTCGCTTGGCTGCTAACTACTGCGGAACAGCATGCATTTCGCGGGTTTACTAGACGAAATTGCATGCATGTCGCAGAATTTTCCTCTCTAGATTATCATATAATCATCCAGCACGTGGAATAGTTGTTGACGTTTATCATCTGCTGTGATTGCCAAAGTCTACCAACATCGTGCAACTAACTAATACAAACATTCTACAGTAGCCACCATCTAAGTGACTAGCTCTAAGGGTCCGCAAAGCAGTGGTACCAGATTTGCATCGCATTGTTGCAGCTTATCACATTATAATTAATTATGGATTTGCATAATCGCATAGGCCAACAAACTACGCAAAGGAGCCAACTTTCACATCATTCCCGCTACTGTTAGAGCACAGAATGTTGCACCCTTGATTGGAGTTCTATCCCTTACCAGCACACATTCTTCGACACGGCACTCTGGTTACATCTGCAGTCCCTGTTTCCGAAAGACCAGAACGTGTGAATTCACGTCTAATATATTTGCCAAAAGTGCATTACATTTTACGGCTTACTATATTGCTTACCACAAGCAATAAGAAATGGCAAATATTGCAATTAAAACCTAAAAATAATGCACCTCAAGACTATAAAATATTATATTCTAAAAAATTATACTTTATACATCAACTAAGGACTGTAACGTTTCGCCAACGCGAACCCGATTTGGGATAATTAAAAATTAATTCACGCATTCTCCCACGACTTAAAGCACGTTAAAAGTCTGAGCGTTTCATCCTTGGACGCCCGAACTGAGATACGTGACGACACCGTGGACCAACTCAGGTACACCGGCGCGTACGCGATGGAGAAGCCTCCCTCTTCAAGAAACTAGAATAATCCACTGATTACGCCAGCTAGAGCTATATAAAGAGGCAGCAGAGGCATTGTAAGACATAATTCTTCTGGACCTATTCCCTCACCCAGCTCTGTTCATCTGGAGGGCTCTTATAGTACTCATCGAATGAACTCCTGAAAATAATTCCCTAGTTCCATTCATTTGAAACACCTGCGCCTACGTTCCCAAACCACTAATTGCATCTCTAACGACATAATCCAAGCTCCGCGCAAAACTAGCATCTTGGGGACCAACCTGTATCTATCACGCCACGATAGATTGCACTGGAGCGAAGCCGGCCCTCAAAAATTCGCCATATCAATTCTCCGGCCGCTTCACGGCAATCGCAACCCACGAGGCCCTCTATTAAACTAAATGCACTCGCTTACCTGGACGCCGTAGACTTTCCAAAAGCTCTCGAAGGCCCCATCAAAGTTGCCCGCAAATATAAACAGGAATAACCTTGTAGCCGCCGCTTGAAGTTATCGCCTGCTCGACGCACGTGGGGAACACGATAATACAACCAGCAACAGGTACGGGTTTTGCATATTATAATTCTGCCTTAATTTTGGAAGCAAACAAATTGAATTTGTTCATGTACTGTAGCCGTATCCACGGCGGTCAGTCATCTATCAAATTTTATGTTAGTAGTTCAAACGTACGACAGGACAGGAGGCCGAATCCGAACCAAGGGTAATCCAATAATAGCTAGCACCTTCCGGGGACAACGGACCGCTACATTGACCAAAGAGTACCGGATTTATTTTGTTATAAACATTGTTACATTTAATTTTGTCCTATGAGTTAAATATAATTTTATGTAATAATAGCTAATCAAAGTATACGTTTATAAAGTTATTCTGAGTGCTTTACTGGATTATAAAACTTAGTGTAAGAAATATACCTTTGGCAATCTGAGCTGCCTGGAGCCAGTATCAGTCTGGCAATTTGTAGCAATCTCATTAATCATTAAAGTTAAATTAAAATAGCCAGCAGAGGCTACAGGATAATGCAGGTTCCTAGGAAAAAGGCGGTCTATTTACAGTTCACCAAATATGAAAAACGTTTATCAAGTACAACACATCTGTATTTTTATGTTGTGTAGGCTTGAGTAAAGTAAAATATACACATACAACTGAATGACGTAAGGCGCATTCTAAAAGACCAGAAAGTGACACAATATCTAATTCAAAATATATGTAGAAGAGTAACAGCTTGAATAAAGACCGAAAATTATGAAGTGGTATCATCGGATAAGGAAATTCGTTCAGCTCAATACAATTGAACACAATGATGGACAAAACCATCGTTTCTATTAAATTAATGATAGGATTCAAAATTGGACTGAATGTAAGAAGTATAATTTGCGGATTAAACACTTGTAATAGCTGGCAATGAAGACAACCTTTAGCGATTACTACATTGGAAAAAACATTAAATATGTAGCCACCAAACGACAAAATAGCAAGAAACTCACTCAGATGCAAATTATAAATTGAGGAGGAAACAGTAATAGAACAGATAATGACATGCAACTATTTGGTATGCAAAGCGACAAGCCTTTAGGGGCACAAGAAAATCAGACTACTTATTCTAAAATAATAAAGCAGATGACACGGACCAGTTCGAGTTATACCGGCAATACGCTAAGAGATAAACCGCAAAGATGATGATATAAGACACCAGTCTCACATACAGGACATAGTGAAGTTTACTAATCGGCGTCGAAAAGATTAGAACACACACATGGAAGAAACCTATAGGAAACGACCAATGAGAAGTTAATTAAAACGTCAGATAGGAAGATCGGCTTCGTCGACCGTAGAGCAAAATCCAGGAATCCAGTCAGAACCTACATAACGTGGAAGAAGAAAAATATTGCTGGATGGATATTTCTTCATGTAAACTACAAACGATTATATTTACTTTGTGTACTTTTTTCTGACTGCGAATATTATAGTTATTACATAACACATATATCGCGAGAGAAAAGTTGAGCCCTCGGGCCCATCAGCCCCTTGGGGTCTTTTCTCGTGTAAATTATTTCTTACAACACATACGTTCACTACAAATTTTTTCCAACAACTCGGTAAATACCAAAAAAATATACATTTTGTATTGGCAGCTATCAAAAGTTAAAGTCAAGGTGATAGGGAGTGAGTTATAGTACCTATAAATGTACGTGTGGGTAATGACCTATATAATTCTACTAAAATCGGCATAGTTACAGCGTCATAATAAGGCGGATAAATAAATCAATTTATAAAATACCAATCTCCCAAAGTTATCATTAAAGCTGATATTATATGGCAAATGCATATTTTGTATAATTGATATGCCGGCGAAACTGTTTGCATGTGTATACTAATTACAGGAAAACAAATCGTTTAAGCCAAGTTTCATTTTGCATATTTTGCATATTTATACATTTTTCAACATACTTTTTGGATTTTGCATATTTGGTTATATTTAGCAATAATTTGTAATGCATAAACTTTTTGTTTCTTTTTTTTTTTGTTAACATTTACTATTTCATTGAATTTATTAATAAAATTTTTGTGTGCAATTGAGTTATATACTTTCACTTTCTGCCGCTGGAGGGAACGCGCTTATCCAAATAAGCATAAAAAAGGGAAAGTCTCTGTTAAAATATTTGACTATATAAACATAATCTGCTAGCAACCCCCACTTTTGCCATAGAAGCAATTATTGTATAAGATAAGATAAGATAAGATAATTTTATTTGTCTCTTTGATACATGATAGTAAATAGACATAGTCAACGATAAATTTACAAGTTACATTTAGTACATATAAACTCAAATGTCATTTAAAAATTCACTGTGGCAGTAATATGCTCTATTTACCAACAGGTTAAAAATACTTTTCTTAAATGTCTTATAATCTAGGGATTTATAATTATTTGGCAGCTTATTGTAGGTGCTTATGGCCATATATTTTGGACTATTTTCGTAAGTAGTTGTTCTATGTTTAGGTATTTCCATTGTAAAATTTTGCCTTGTCCTATAATTGTGGTTATCTTGTAATTTTTTTAAATTTGCCAGTTGGCGTTTAGCATATAGTAGTAGCTCGTATATGTAGATTGCCGGAACCGTCATTATACCCAATTTGATAAATAACTGTTTACACTTGGTTCTCGCATTTACTCCCATCATTGATCTAATTGCCCTCTTCTAAGGAATCAACCAACATAGAATCCATTTCAAGAGTCTAATTTTCAGTGTTGGGTGAATAATAGTCTGGCGGGGTTAAGGGAAATCTCATTTTTATGTAGGGTTACAACGTGAAGTTGGCGTTGGTAGTCCATGTTTATATAGTCAAACGTTAAAATGAATAAATTTACTCAAACAAAATAATTAAAATTTTGACATTATTTAGTATACTTCTACTTATTTAAAAAAATAAAGCATATTATTTGCATATATTGTAACTTGGGTGCATAGACTCAACAAAATGTATGCATATATATGCGCATATTTCGTACAATTGCGTGCATATAATTATCAGCTTTAGTTACCATTGCCAACAGTGAAGCGGCCGATTAAAAGAACTATAAATAAGGAAGTGCAGATGGTGAACGCGTGGGTTCACAGTTGCATATTCTTGTTGAAGCAGTATTACAGAAGTGCTTTCACGTTCTTCTATGT
Organism: Agriotes lineatus; assembly: GCA_940337035.1. Lineage (NCBI taxonomy): Eukaryota > Metazoa > Arthropoda > Insecta > Coleoptera > Elateridae > Agriotes > Agriotes lineatus. The sequence goes on along the minus strand of OW679197.1, from coordinate 37,082,016 downwards.
GCTTAATTCAGGCCATCCGAGAACATTAGGGCAAAATTAAGCTGCTAGTGCACGAAGCGAGTACCGACTACGGCAGGAATAATCATTGCAATTTGTTAGTGGATGTGACTAATAAAGTGCAAGAGGTTGCAACATAATTAGTGCGCTCGCAGCGCGTCAAAACAGGGTTAGCGTTACATTTACTTAATAATAACCGGAACTCGTGCACAGCCAGCTCAAAGTGCATCATGCGACAAACAAATGCATCCAATTTACAACCACCTCGCCGTGTAAATACCGCTAGCGTGCCGCATTATTTGCACATAGAGAGATATTAAAGTGAGTATTTTATTGGCTCGTTCGCGCACACGTATGGCTAAAAACTGAGAGACACCGTTGGTATGGAACGCATTACGTATACATTGCACATGTTCAAATAGTGATACCAGGAAAAATTATGCCAGCGGGAAAATGGCTCGTTCCGAGTCCGCATGAAAGCGGGATAGAAATGCGCCGTTATTTCGGAATTATGGCGTATCTATTTTGTTATTTATATGGGAATGCTAAATGCTGTGCCTTATGGAAATTATTCGCGGAGGGTAGTTAATGGCCTGAAAAAACCAACCCAGCAGAAACATTCATCTTGCTTCTTGTGCTCAAATTTGGAATCATTCCGTCATGTCCATCACTTTGGCTGAATGACAAATAGAAATTATGACCCCATTATGAGGCTTGTTTATAGAATCTTCGTACAATAACAAGTGTTAGTAGAAGATTGGGAAGAAATTATGAATGTGTTCTACACCTTAAACTAATTAATTGAAAAATTTTAGATACACAACTACACATGGTCGAAAACGCTTCCTTGAGGAGAAATTCTTATAATTATATCTCATGAGTATATTATTTATTGAGAGGAGAGAAAACAAGGCCTATGAGATATTTACAATGTTAAAACCTGAACGGATATAGATCAGAAGAGCCAGGAAGTTATGAAGTACGGAACTGGATGTTTGGGCGCCGGGCTGGAAGCCGGCGATTGGGCGACGGTTTCGGCGTCAGGCATTGAGCGAATGGCGTTTCGGCGCTAAAAAATGTTTAATGTTATCGGGCAACACTTGTCGAGTCCGACACGGGTCTGTTTAAAATTTGATGTATGTATTACGTCGGTTAACAAAGAAATCCATTTAAACTTCACTTTTAGTTCATTAAAAATGTTTGATACCTCAAATCCTTAAAAACGAATGTAGTAATATGCACAGTACAAAATAAATAAAACTAAACCCATGACAGTTACAAAATAAAAAATAAAATTCTATTTAATGTAGGTATTACGTTGGGTAACAAAAATGCATCTAAATTTACTATACAGCGATTAACAAGATACCTATATCGCAAATTTTTCTTTAAATATCCAAAAACGTAAACGATAACGTAAAGCAGCGTTTTCAAAGTCCGTTGGTAAAATGTTCTTGCATAAAATAGTTCCAGCGCCCAAACGCCAGGCGCAGAAACGCTATGCACCCAATCGCCGGCGCCCAAATGTCGCGTACCGATAAAGTAGGTCTTTCTCGAGCAATCCATCTCGCATCGTAGGCTTGGTGGACCGTAGTTCATTATTGTTTTGTCGTCCAGACTGAATGACTGGAGGTTTTTCCAGGAAATATAGGTGGCCTGCAAATAGATCTATTGAAACGTCACTAATAAAAACTAATAACCGCTCAAACGTAGATGCTGCTTTGATTCTAATAAGGCATGGGGATTTTCATCTACTCAAATATGATATACATGTTCATCATCTCGTATTGGTTAAAGCTACCTTCGTTTGTAAAGAGCATTAAAAGAACCAAATCCACATTTACCAAAAAACCCTGACCTTGTGCTAGTCGTGCAAGGAAATTATGTGAACAAAGGGCTTCTACATGCTGAAGATTATATGAGTGCAAAACTTGCTCATAGAAAATATACCACACTGTATTGTAATGTAACCCCCCGCGTAAAATTTACCGAAGACACAAATAGCGTGCTAGAAATTTGAATGGCACTAATTCATGATACAATCTTTGCCAGCATCTCCATAACGTTCGAATTTCCTACAAGGCGATCTTAGCCGCTATGCGCGGACATAGCGTAAACTGGCACGCCACGTGGTTCTGCTCCAACCCCTTCTAGAAAGGGACCGATAACGATGGCACAGAAGAGCATAAAAGGAGAATCCGCAATCATTTCAAACCATTTGGGTTTTCGAACTCGAGTCCCTGGACTTTCCCTCTCCTAATACTTTCCCAATCGAGTTCACATGTAACGGAGGTACGAATTGGCGAATGCTTTCCTTGAAATTCTTAAAAGAAGAGCAGCCCCTACTTCCATTTAAACTAAATATTTCTACATAGCTAGCACACCTGCATTCCAAGCGTTGTTATTTCAACGACACCATCCCCTCGAACATCCAAAGGCAAAGCGCACTGCCGGTTAGGGCACCGCTGAGTCTCTGCAAAACCAGGTTTTAAAAAGGCGGACTTTGCGTCAAGGGCACAGGCCTTGCTTAAGTTATTCCTGGGGTTCCCAACTTATATATAAAGAGAGCCCCGCGGTCTGCCGAGATTAATATCCAAATTACACACATCACAGCTACCGTAAAAGACTATATTTAATGCAATTCTTACGCCCACAAAATCATAACAACACCGTGCCATCTTGTTGATAGTATAAATATACTCTGCTTCAGATCTGTCGGTTCCAGGATATCGGAGCTACGAGCACCTGCGCCTACCGTTTTCAAACGTTCTTCGAGAGAATCCAAGGACAGCAACCATTCCAAGCCAGCGTGCAGAGCGGGTGTCGAACGTCCCCAAAATAATGAGACAGCGAAGAAATTTTATTTTATTATATTAATGTACACACATTTTTTTTTAATTACGATCTATATATATCTAAACACATTATACAGTTTACTCCTACACTGTGTTATCTTTGTAATTATATATTTGAGTACAAACAACCCATGGGAAGATGAGCATACCCGAGGAAAATTTAGAGAACAAAGTGATCAAAGTAAATTTTAAAATCTCCGGTAGTCACGAAAGATTTCAGTATGATTCGAAACATTTTGTTCCTATGCAATGAGTATAGTACCTACCTTGGATTTTCATCTACAGCATTTAGAATATCTTCTACTAATGCCGGAGTTTCTAAACTTCTTGGAGCGCCCGTTCATTAAATGCATATCCTCCACATTTTCAAACAAATAACATAACTTCTTAACGAAACTACAAGAGGAAAAAGAAAGGAAAGCGAAAACTGACCAGTTGCTTAGATAGATCACAGAAGAGTGTATTAAATCATTTTAGTTTTTGTAGACTTATCTATAAATTATTGAATATTAGGGAAATAGTTTAATGTAACTTTATAGTGTGTATTTCAGTAATTAAGTTAACGAGGTAAATTTTTATATTTGCGTAATGACTAACCATGAACGACGAACCGCTTCTAAATCCCCATACTAGAAAGTAAAACAAATAGTCACAGCATTTATAAAAAACAAATTTCTGTAGATGCTTTGCTTATGAATACAGGTTTTATAACGTTTAAAAAAATATACAAATGTGAAAGTAATCACCAGTTTTTCTTGAAAACAATGCTAAACTTTTTGGCAGTTGTTGGTCCAGGGATGGTGATTACAACACCTTGAGTATTTTAAAACGATAACACTTTATGGAAAAGAACACTATTGATTTGTTTAAGCAAAATTAATTAACGGTTGCCCGCATATATACAAAATCTAGCAAGACACAAGTACACATATAAACTGCGCCATTTAAACAACTTTAAGCGTTAACAGTTAACGCGGCTTGATATTTCGACAGGCTATGTTAACGAACGGACTGAAAGTAACGCGAGTTTGATACAAGATACACAATAGGACACAGAATACCGAAGGTTGTAAACCTAATCGTAATGAGATGACTGTGTAGAATTAATTACTGGCGCTTTCGAGTGCGTTTATATAGCTTCCCCAGCTGCGTAAGTAAAACGTTGTTGATGGCTTGCCGGTGGCCAGATGAACCCTGCATTTTCGCTAAATTGAAATTTAGCCGTTGTGCCCCGTTCCTAAACCGTGGCATCGAAATTACTCTCCTGCTGCAACAGGATGTCTCCTGGGCGAAGTGTCAGATCACTATTGTTCGGACGCCTTGCGCCACCCGAGTATTTTATTACCCGAATCCTGGTCTGAATATGGTCAATAGGAATGCCCCAATTCGTAATCAACCCGTATTTTGTTTCTAAAAGGATTGAGCTACTACCTATTGTTTGGTTCCGAATCCCATGCATTTTACAGATGACGTAATGTGGCCGAGGTCCTAGTTCTAAATAGCGTACTTTTTACACTGGAGTCGCCGCGTAATTTGTCACTTCTCTATACTAGTTACCTATTTTACGACACTAATGACTTAGTTGCTCTTAGCGTAACATACAAGATTAGTTCCCCGCTGATTTAGGCTGCACAGCATTTTGAATTGAAATTTTCACATTATGATCGCCTGGGCTGCTTTTCAGGCCTTTTGAGTGATTTATGAACACTCCATTCTCTGCTATAGCTTTATTCTCAAATATTCTTGGCATGCTTTTTTGAGGTTCAGTGTTAAAAAAATATTTAAATTAATAAAACGCATTTATTAAACTTTTTTTCCTTATAATATTTCTTATATAAACCATACCCTAGCTATTTCAAAATCACCGGTACTGATTGCTGGACCTTGTATACACTTTTCTTTGATATTAAGTTAAACATTACTAATATGCACGATAATCACATGTCACTGTTTTACTGCTTTGAAAATAAACAATTAACAGATGTCCTTGAAGTCCCATAATTTTTCCTGCAGGGCCTGACTGTGGGTGAGTGGTTAAGAAATCTTGAAGCGTTAATTCCTGCTTCGATTTTGGACAGTAATCATGACCCCATATTTCATATTCAATCCCAATTCTTCTGGCAATTCGGTAAGGTTAACCTCTAGTAAGCTTTAAAACTGTTGGCACACACTGTGGCCCATCTGAACAGGAAACACCATTTGCGCTACTTACTTGGAACTCATTCTTGTGATACCTAAATATTCATGTAAAATTCTGGAAACTGCTGGTTTTGAAACATTCAATAGTGCTGTTACTTTTCTCTTCTCAAATAAGGCATTCTCATTCACCAAAGATTATTTTTTTCTACATTTGAAGTGAAAACAAATCTTGCTGTTGAAGGCCCAGTTTGCAAAAATATCTATCAAACTTGAAACAATATGGACTGCTCGCAAATAGTTAATACAGACAATTATCTATTCATAAATTATTTTTGTTGTTTTCGAAATTGTATAACAGAGCCGTACTCAATGTAATTTATTTTAACAACTTTACGTGACTCCCTGACAAAAATGGTAGCATTACAAACCTCCTTAGATTTTGAAATTATTTCTTTCTACTTACTTTTCTACGTTTTAGACGTTTCTGCAAGCTCGACTTTTGAGACCATTTCATCAGCGCCTGATGAAAAGGTGCCAAAAGTCACTTGGACTGTCAGATCATTAATCTTTTTATAAATATTTCTGCATTGTGTGAACAAGCACCATCACATATAATCCATGATATTATGGAAACCGTTACTATTACAGCTTTATCTCTTGTGGGAGTTATTAAATTATGACACGTAATTAACCAGTATTACCTATACCAACCACATTTATAAACTCACTCTAATTAAAATATTTTTTGTATAATTAAAAGTGAGTTGTAAATAAAACACCAAGAACATTTCTTAACGTATTTAATAAAGAAAGCACAAGAGTGTTAAAAATTATGTATAAAATAGCTAGAAACGTTGCTAACAATATCAAACCAGTACAAGGAACACTTAGTAATGTAACGCTAGCTCCTGCTTCAAATTTTAATTATACACAAAATTTAGTAAATTTGATGGATCGCGTAATCGAGCGTTACATTTATCTGGCGTTCGGTTTACCGATAACGCGAAGGCTCCCGCAATGCTCAACGTTGCGCTAAAGTACCGACCGCATTGTTTCCCCGCTTCATGGAAATCCAGAACCGCTGCACCGAGAAAGCCACCAGAAGATTGCACTTCCATTTCAAATTTCTTTAGTCCACCGATCCCGACCAGCAACACTGGGTCCAGAGGGGCCCAGCCCCTAATCCTGTCCCTACAACTTGAGATTCCTTCACCTGAACTCTTCACCCCTCTCCGGCCCGGGTCCACTGTCTGACAGCTGAACTGTCTAACAGAGTAGACCTTCTACCGTTACCAGTTCCGGCTTTAAGGGAAGTGGCAGTTGATCTGTCAGCCCTTAAGATAAAACTTTCAGTACATCACCTGTAAAGGGAAGCCGTTAGAATTCAAGTTTAATTTGGCAAATGACCTGCCTTGTAAAAGGAAATTCTCCTGGCCTAAATCCTAGCTTGGCAGATGACCCGTCTTGCAGAATTAACTGCTTAAAGCGATCCCCATCGCCCCGTTCCTAAGCGTAAATACCAGCGCCCAGAAACATTTCACCGAGGTGGTTTAACCCGCACCATAATCTAAAACTATTAACATATATACCTGTAGGAACGTAGAAATCTGAAGATACTTCATAAAACATCGGCGCAACGGCCCATGGTACCTCTACAGCAGAAGGTGAAATCGCTCGTAACATACCAGAACCCTCGCGACCAAAACTCTCGGCAATCAGCAGCCAAAAATTGCAGATCGTTTTCGGACTAATTACAAACGTAAAAATACACTTTTGAGTTATTCTGGGAGTCCCGGATTTACATCACAAGGCACCGCCACAACTTACTTTCGTAAATTCACCACCTCGGAATCCCAGGTATTGTGTAATTTCAATATTTTACGCATATTTTGGCAGAGCTAGGAACGTAAACAAACTCCGACATTTTGCCGCTGCGTATTGCAGTAGTGACGTCCGAGGCGGACGCGAGATATGCAGCGTGGCGGCCACGCTTTAAAAGAAGGCGGACGACCACAACCTTCGGTCCGTACGTGTTAATTGGGTTGCAGAATAACCAGAAACAAAAAACACATCACCCACAGGAGATCAGTAAATTTATTAATGTACAAAGCAGTTATTTAGGAATTTCGTTTTATTTTGTAATTATAGTTAAACACAATATGTTTTTGGTAATTACATGGTGTTTTTTTCTGATCGTATATATTTGAGTTTGAACGAACCCTATCTCCGATTGAGTTAACCCGAGGTATAAACTTTCGAAACGTTACATGTCGCCCTTCACAGAGACATATAAAGTTTCAAAATGTTGCAGTAATGTTAATTACACCAATTTATAAAAAAATACGGCCGGTGGAATTGGAACCAGCACTCCTAGGGGAATCCGATTGGTACACAGATGTTTTAACCGCTAGCTCAAGAACGCGCCCCATTTTACTTGCTTATGGATGATTATAAAGAACACGGTGACCACAGCGACGATCGTGGACGTATTATATCCGATTGACTTTGATGAAAACTAAACTTACGCGGAGACACATGGACGCAGATGAGCAGGTACAACATGGGAAGTAGACTTTCAACACGCAACTTGACCATTTATACAGCTTTTTGTGTGACAATTTATCTAATTAGATGTATCTGTTATAAAGGTGCAGTTTTTTAATTATTCGTGCTAAAGTCAAAATAATTAATATTATTGAAGGTGATTTAGTGACTTGCGCCGAAGGTCGAGAAAGTAGAAGGTGAAAAAAGAATGTATGTACTAAGGAGCCTATGAGGAATATTCTGAAGTGATTTGTATACATTATAAGGCTGCCATAACATTTTCCATAATTTGCGTGCATATACTTTGATTCCTACACAAATTTAGACAATTTCGAGGTATCATGCTAGCAGAGAAGACAACAAGTGTTACTATAGCATAAACCTTTTTCAGAATGCATTGAATATCAGGAATTCAGCCAGATAGCATTTTATTAAAATTCGAAATTCGTTAAAAAAGTTATGATCTTTCCAAAATATTTGAAAATCTATTAAAACTTGTTAAAAACTTTGAAAACTTTCGTCTACCACAAATGTGTTTGCACTATAAAATCAACCTTAATAAATTACAGAACCTGCGTAAGTTGATAATCCTTTCGGACGAAAACTGGTTTTGGATTAAATAAGATTCAAACCTGGTCATGGGGTTTGTAATGCTTTATCTACCTATATAGATAATGTAAAGAGGTAAAATGCCAATAGATAAAGGGCAAGCGTTTTTAATAACAATCCAAAAGCCGTGTGTTGTTTTTTTTAATTGGAGTGTTATTCGGACAACTACATTTTCACTAATAATTTTTGGAATTCACAAATGTTTATGAAATTTAGGCTAGATTATCTATATAATAAATTGTATAAAAAATTAGTATTCGTTTTTTGCACCTCCTAAGGATTTACACATATTAACAAAATTCGCTTTGAAAATCTGATCCTTCTGCTAGAAGAGGACTTTTATGGCATGATAATATTCAGCGATATTCTATTTCAATTTAATTATTCTGATTAAAGTATCTTGTTTTCGTAGACAACATTTTTTTTATTATACAACCAAATTGTCTGTTAACCTTATATCTTTCGGCTATATTGCTCCTTCCTGATGAACAATTTTATAGTAGGTACAGGTTCTTCATAGCGGATAGTATAATAAATTATTTGTAATGTAATGACGTGATATTGGCAGAGTTAACAGTTAATAAATTCACCGATTTCGTTATCCAATGCCACCTACTACATATTTAATATTTGTAAGCCTCACCCACGTTTTTCTATTTTATGCTGTATATTTAATTACTGAAAACTGATGAATTGAATTTAATACAAAAACGAATTTAATCAAAAGAACTTCTTGTTCTTATAGAATTACCGCCGACCGGCAAGCTTCATTTTGGGAATTATATTAACAAAATTCCAAAGCGGGAAATCACTAGAACGCGGCCTAGGTATGTGCGGGAGGGTCAAAGGGTCCCCGAAATGCTCGGTTACGCCCTCTGTGCTAATTACGAGCCAGTGATTCCATATATCAATTTTTGTGTAGTAATTTGTCTGGGCTTAATTCGAAACCCAGTTAGATAATTGGGTCAGTTGCAAAGCACGAAAATAATTGCTTTCTGCGGCTGAACTTGCGCTACTTATATTGGGTTTAGGATTAGCGCTCCCCGTTAATTACGTGCGTGAGATAGCAATAATCAACCCCTTGTTTGCAAAAACTCGCACTTTTATAGGAGTGTATCACAATTGATAACTACAAACTATATTGTCCATTGCGCATTTTCGTTGTAATTTTTCTTGTTTTATATTACTACTCGTTGGTGTTATAATTTTAACTCGTTCTATTATGGATATGTAGTACTCTGTTTATGGAGCTAAATAGGTACTGCTTTGCTAGTTCTTTCTGTCCATGACATTTTCAGTAATTTAAAAACTTCTATTTTACTTACTATATTGTTTTTGGCCCTGACCATTTTTATAAATTATCAAGTTTTGTCATAAGCGCTCAATCAATTACGACCAACTCAAAAATTCTATGAAAGGTCTCTCATTAATAAAGGGCGAGTATTTTATTCCGGATGGATATAAAGAGGCTATCTCGATAACTACTTTACATTTCAGCCATTTTATGTGGAACACTAGTGCAAGGAACTGTAAAATTTTGGTCGCTTTTTCTTTGTGTGTATTTTTCAGTTTGTATTTGCGTTACCAGTAGCAGATGTTCAGTGGTCACATTCTTACGCTGTCAGATTGGTACATTGTCAATACCTGTAGACTGTCGTGCATGAGGTCGCAAGTTCGATTCTCGGTCCGTAGATTTTTTTTAATTTATCGAAAGACGCGGATGCAAACTTCTATTTCTGATCTTTAAATTAGATATGCCACATTACCGGCGTTGTCTGCCATTTTTCTACGGTATTGATAAATCTCCGACGCGATTTTAAACCGATTTCCTCCGCTTAGGCATTACAGTTATTAATTCTTGTCTCCTTTGTAAATTATCTTTAGTCTAAGTCGTTGCACATATGACGCGATTATGCATATAACATAATATAATAACGGTCATACCACATTCAGAGCACAATTCAACAGATTACGAAGACTACACGTGTCTTAAAAAGCGGGCACCCCAAACAGCACATGGCTAAAACTGCTCCATGCCGACAGTGTACAGAAGTATTAATAAGTTTCTTATTTTCTTAGTACCGACGTTTACATATTTTATAATACAGTAGGAAATACGTTTCACCATTCATGATTTCAATTGGAGATCAAGATGTTGTTTCTTGATTTTTGCAAATATTTATAACAGTTTCCATTCTTGTACTAACAACCTTCTTTTGACCTACTATATAGCTTAACAAACTTGATAAATGCATGCGTGATCAGTTTTATTATTTACTGTGGCGTGAACATGTATCTAAACCCCATGTACTTCGTATTCTCTACTAACATATATGAATAGTTAAATCAAATCGAGTGCTAGTATTGCAGTGTTTTCATTATATCCTGCAAAAGTGAATCGGAATTCTGCCAACAATACGTATGTGTATAAATGTTTTGTTTAACATTTTATCTAGATCACAAATAGCGAGTATCATTCACATTCGTATCTATTATCTGATATCTTTCATATTCTTCATCTGTTTCAACAAGCTCTTCGTTAAAATTGGGAAAATAATAGGTGGCTCTCTCATCTCATATTCTTGCCATTTGATAAGTGCAAACTATTTTGAACAGTCTGATCTTCCTCGATAATGCAGGTGTAGGGGCAAATTAATTTCTTGCCTTCATATTACAGTAAAGTGCACTCGCGGACCAAACGCAATCAATAAGCATTGACGTAACTGGCCCGGAAGTCCGCAATAAAAACCGAATTCCGAGCTCGTAGTTTTCTAGATACTGGAAAATAGTGCATTGTGCTCACAAATGCTTCAACTACCTTCAGGCATCCGTTAAATCATAAAATATTGTATACTCAGACATTAAATATTGAAGAACTTAGTCAGGTTCCAGTGTATCCGCCCTTTTTGGCACTCTGCACTTGTGATTTCAAAGTCCGCTTTGAGTACTTGTTGCTTGTGCGCTAACCTAGCATTTTTACGTACATAGTAAAATGTTGTATACGCGTACTCTATGTAAATAACTGTTCTAAATTGCTACATATTTGTAGATGTTGATTAATTTTTGTTTTCAAATAAAAATAGGTGCTATTGTTGTCCATACTGTGTATTATTTGATGTTAACCCGGGCAAATCAACCTCAACATTGGCAACCTAACCCTTTAGAAGCACTTAAGGTTCTGGCTCTTGCACCGAAGCTATATTCTTCAACAACTGTTTGGCGATAATTTGACTAGCTTTTTTACTTGAACTTGATTTTGTCTTTAATCCAGTCGTAATACGTTATGCCATGCAAATTTAGCGTTGAGAGTTCTTGCAGCCGAAGGTTAGAACAGTATTTTTTGACTACCTTCTGACTTTACTTCTATCAATTATTTTAGAAGTATTTTTTGGTATTCTTTTTAATTCAACGTTATCTAAAGCTATAGATGCGAATTTTTCAATAAATTCAAGGATGTTGGTAAAGCAGAAAAAATTATCAGAATTGAAAGACCTATTACAGCGTAAATAGTCTAGTGTACTTATCAGCTTCATATAATTGTAGCAACTATTATTCTTGGAAATAAATTACATATTGCACATATTTTGCAAATTTTACCTTTGAGGAAATAGACAATTTTCAAGAAGTAAAAATATATATAGTGACTCTAACCCCAGGTAACTTTTGGGAGCTATTGCTTTTAAAAGTTTCAACGTGCATTTTATATCACTCTATCCTAGTAACCATACTGGGGTAGCACGGTTTTCTTTAAAATCACCTGAGTCTACTCACAGGCTGACATTAACATTAGATGCAGCTTCTCAAATACCCAACGGCCTTCTAAAAGTAAAATATGCCATCATTGTTTCTTAATATTTTATTTACTTTATTATTAATTGCTTTTAAGAAAAATGCTAATATGTTGCCTATTATACATTTTTGTTTGTGATTGTTGGATTTATTAAAATTTTTCTGTTTTAGCAACAAATGCAAGGAAAGTGGATATTATTCTTAACTCGTCTAATTATTAACATTCGTAAACCTACAAAAATTTCAATTTGGACCTCTTGTAATACTACTGTAAATTTTGTTAGGTAGTATTTTATTCAAGCGGTTTTCCTGCTCTACTATAGTTAATTGTACGCTCAATTTCTAAAGGTAAATTATTTAGGTGCATTTACTTTTTTATTGTAATTTCTGCCGTACTAAGTGTTTCACCCTAAGCTTTGAATTTGTGTGATAATAGCAGTGCCAGAGGTTTCTATGTGGAAGGTCTTCATTCTTTGAACACTCTATTAATGTTTATTTCCGTTGATAAATCGTATATTTTAGTATGTAGTATCATTTTATACTATTCCTTATTCACCGATTTAAAGTTTCTGCTTTTTTCCACTAAATGCAACAATCAGATGTAATTCAATTCCTTTCTGAATTCTCTATGATATTGAAGTATTTTTACTATAACCAATATATTATTACTTGCTTCGTGATTAAGTAAAGTAAATATTCTCAACACCTATGTTAGACTTCCATTTACGTCGTATTTATAATATGTGCAACTTCTAGTATATAAATTTACTGTGGTTTGATCCCTTGATCATCTTTTAAAATTTATTTATGTTGTTATTCGTGTAACTACTGTGGAAAACGCATTTCCACGGCTTGTACGCACAGAATAAATTGTTTATGAGGTTGTGAAAATAAATGTTAGATGCGCTTTTGTGTGTTATGTTAAAATTCCGATACGTTTGAAATGTGTCAAAGTGGTGGATGCAACTCACCCATGACCACAAGGCGGCGACGGAGTGCAAACAGTGCAAACTGAACTCTTCCTTCTCCCAGTGGCGGAGGAGGCGGTTAAATGTAAAAGAACATAGACATCAACGTATAATACCTGGCCTTGCATCGGTCAGCATCAACCCTTTGGCACCTTATCGCTGCCTTCAGTAGTTGAGTTAGCTGTCAGTACTTTTCGCTAGTACTGCCCAATAGTAATCCACTAGATTAACTATTGTTACAACCTGTACAGAGTCGGTAAATACCCGGGGGCTACTGGTCTTTCACAGTAAAGTAATTACCGTAAATCGTGCTAGGCTATAGCGGAATCACGTGCTTCCTCGGGCTTACATTATCACTGCGGAGCTTATCATGCTTCAGCGGATCACTGTGCGAAACCTCGTGCTTTTGCAGGATCCATACCTTCGATTATCACATAATGAACCAGCAGGAGCAAGAACCGTAATTGCCAAAAAGCTACCAAATATCATTCAACTCACTACGACAGTACGTACATTCTACTCTAGCAAATCTAATTCACTACCTATAGATATGCATAGCAGCGCTAGCAGCTTCACTTGGCATTATTGCAACTCATTATAAATACTTATTGGTTCGCATACTCGCATAATCGCTTGCTCCAGGAACTAACTAAGCCAAACAGCCCACTTTCACGAAACACGTCTAGCCTCTATCACAGCACCGAACGTTTTCCTATTCCGAATTTTATTTCTAGCCCAGTACCCCTCGATACGGCACATTGCTTGCACGTGCAGTCTCCGAAACACGGAATTGTGACTTAACGCCTAATACATTTGTGGAGGTTATTACATTTTAGGGCTCAAAATATTCCAGAAATGGCAAACATAGTAATTAAACTTTAAAAACAATACATCCCAAAACCATCAAATATTTCATCCCTAATATAAATGAAAATTAAATAACCTTACCAACATGCTACATAACGAGCGGAAGATTACTTTTTCGTTCTGCATCAAAATTACTTTACTCTACAGAGTACAACAAAATAGTTTTGCTCAACTTGTTCATAAAATATTCACTTTCCCGAAAAAGCTATCATGGAAAAACAATTTATTTAAAGTGATTGAATATTACGTATTAGGCAGCCACAGAAATTCAGATTGCTTGGAAACTATAATAATAAGAATTTTACTGATGTTTTGAAAAGTAAGAATGAAGTCACGTTTTTCATACAGATGTAGTGCGTTAAAAATGTCATTTCCTAACAATTTTTCGTATTAAGAACATTCTTCAACGAAGTTTAACTATAGAACCTTTGATAATACATTTTAACAAATGTGTTCTGCAGAATGTAAGCAACTCCTAGAATAATGTTGTGGCGAATTTGAAGTTGCTGGAAACAATTTTGGGAGACAAAGATTTAAGCTACTTTGCCTCGTTTCTTCCAAGTTGGCATCTGCAAGGGATTCACAAATAATTTGATTCCATCTATAAGATTTTCATCACCGGCTAGGAAGTGATGTGATGATTTTCGGTTCCTACGGCTTCTACCCAGTTTGAAATTCGACTAGTCTTGGAGACTTTGGAATACTTAACACTAGAATTTTGCCAATTTTTAGATTTCCTGTTCCATGACGTTTCATAATTGTCAATTGAGCCTTAATGCTGTAATGACTAAGAATACCAATTATGCTGAATTTGAATTAAAGTAGGGACAAGAAATCAGATGACGTGCGCCACCAAGCAAATTTTAGTGACGTCATAAATACCACCATTAGATTTACAAAACCGATATTTATTTTCTTCTTTACAGCTCATTTTAAATCATGCGTTTGGTTTAGTTGCTTCACACATATTATAAATCCTCTCTGCTCGTTTATTTTAGCCGTGTTTACACCAATCTTGGAGGGAGTTTAATTTTTTTGTGAACTTGCCAATTTATTTCTCGTGAAGGAATTAAGGTTCAATTATCATTATTGTGTAAGCAATAATAAAAATTTCATTCGACAACGTAATTGCTTTAATATTTTTAGGTTTTTCTTACGCCTTCTGTTCTTGTATATAATACACTTGTAATCAAATGTATAACTATTCGCTAAAGAGTGTTACAACGCACTTCAACTACTGCAAATGTAGTCGACGACCGTTATTAATGTTCTGACAAAAATATGCTAAAATAATATTTCCATTGCAATTAATGAAAAAGATACTAAGTTGTTGCTGTGTTCCTGTCATACCAAAACCAAATATGATTTTGAATTTTGTTACAACTCATACAGTAACAACCGTTACTTAAATGGGTCGATAACAGAAAATTCTAAGAAAAGCAAAGGGAATATCAAAACTGCTCGAATGACTGCTAAAAGATTCATGGACTGGTCAATATAGAACCAAATTTTCTTCATTAGGCGTCTCATGACATTTTATGAATTATTTAAAATTAAAATTGGCCCCTTCTTGGCAATTTATTTTATATGCTTGCCTCTTTAGTGGGTTATTTCGACCTTATTTATATTTTATAATCTTCCACCTGCCTCTTTACCGATGTAAAACGGCAGGACGACGGATTCGCTTAAATATATGGAGTTTCCGTTGCAAAATTTTTAAAGAAAAACACTTTTGCGTAGTAAATAAAGTATCAGAATGGCGTTAAAAATATCAATTTACATACTAATACACACTAACGACTCTTAGTGACACCTTTACGAGCTCTATTGCCGCCCAAATGTACTCTTCGAATATTCGGTAAATATTTCATGGGGCCGTTTAATGGGCCGAGCAGAACAAGGCATTGGAAATAATTGAACCGTCCACAAATCAAGGCCGACTAATAGCTGGATGTGCGCGTATTAGGTTTCAAAACACCGAAATGTAGCTGTGAGCAATGTTTACGATGTAACCAGGGACCCCACGCAAATCACACAATATTAGAACTCATTATGCTGGGAAATAAATTAGAAAACTCGCCTTGAGTTACGGAGCTGATGCATCGGTCTATTGACTCCGACTGGGACGAATCCTTGAGGAAGTCCAATCGCAGGTGAGTCCTGCAGATTCGAATTATTTTAATAGCGCAGGATGGGAACGCAAATTGAAATGGTAGAGCATCCATCATGCAATAATTAGTGGAAGGAAAGCTGCATGAAAAAACAAATTCTACGTGCGGGATGATTTATGGAGAATGCAAAACTTGTACGTTTGTCTTTTAATGGCACAGAGGTGCAGCATGTGAAAAAGTAAAATATGAATGCTGAGTGAGTTTTTCCTTGCATTCAGCTCTAACTTAGTTATTATTTACTCCGTTGATTTACTGCGGAATAATTATAAAATTCAAATTTCTGCCCGCTGTTTTATTAATTAGCATTTATTTATTAGATATAAATATGCAGCCTATAAGAAATTTAAATAACAAATATTTTAATTAGCTTTACTATTTTTTGTACATTTATTAAACCAAGCAGAAATACCCTCATCTTTTACTTTAGTGTTTGTATCTCCCGCTGAACCTATTAATTTCTATTAATAAATAATGGTGTTATTCAATTCGCCATACAAAAACTACCTTTTGTATAAAAGGCACGTTAAATAATGTTTAGGTGGAGGATGTTTGTCTTTGATATCGAATTTTTCTAGAAATAATTTGCGTTTATATCAGTGGTCGGAATGTAAACTTTGACGAACCGGAACGCTGTCGGGGGGGGGGGGGGGGCGGGGGGTATGCCACCCGTGTGCGCCGCAGACGAAAATTTTCGCGGAAAATAATAATAATGTTGATAATAATATGTGTTTTTCCGTCAATAATCGACACAAACCAGTTTAATTTAATATTTTATTTCAAAGTGAAAAGACCCTAATTAAAAAAAAACAAAAACGGTATAAATACAACAAAATAAAGTTTATTCATTTCCTTCTAGAATAACTCAATAATAGGCAATAAAATCAAAATAATTCAACAAAATTCAAAACTCTAAATATTGTAAGGTAACATAACAGATATTGTATTAATGATCTTATTTTAAGTTTTTCGGTCCTTCTTGCTATTTTATTTACTGCAATAATCAAAGCTGTTTTAAATAAAATATATTGCTTACTAAATCTTTTAAAATCTAGATCAGTACAAAACCAAGATCAGGATTTTTTTCTCTGACGTCACGAGATATAAAATTATTAAAACAGTACTACATTATTCTTTAACCTTCGTAATATGTACCTACATTGTTTTCTGTCTAATGTTAT
Organism: Agriotes lineatus; assembly: GCA_940337035.1. Classification (NCBI taxonomy): domain Eukaryota; kingdom Metazoa; phylum Arthropoda; class Insecta; order Coleoptera; family Elateridae; genus Agriotes; species Agriotes lineatus. The sequence continues at coordinate 37,064,899 of OW679197.1, read as the reverse complement.
AATATGAGACTATATTCAGATTTCAATAAAAATATTGAATATCAAAATATACTAATATTTTGAGATGAGATGTAGTTTATCACTGTTATAAACAAAAAGGTCTAGATAACATTAATGTATTCAAAATGTAATATAATAAACCACTAATAAAAAAACATACTACTACGTAATTCAAGCATACATGCTGAGTTTAAAATTTAAGCTGGTAGCTATGAAAAGACAAACGTCTGTTTCTCCCACACTAAGGAATATTTTAATGATAAGTATGTGTTGCTGTTATATACAACCGTAGAATAGATTCAACTCTGATTGGAAAACAGGTGCAAACATAAATTTAGACGAAGACAATATTTACCTAAGTACCAAGACTCTTGGTTTTGGTTATAACATTTGAGAAAAATCTGTAAAGGGGTTTATACAAAACTTCCCTGATGCATATTAGATCAATTTGAAAATTTAAAAAAATGTAGCCCGCTGGAGTTTGAAGTCCGCCGCATCTGCGTAGCGATTATAATCTCATCCACTTATCGTACTGTGCCATCCAGTCTTATTGAAATGAGTGCGGCACGCGCCTTTATTTAACGGAACGGTCTTATTGTTGAAACGCTTTGACTCTTTTGTGACATTATCCTGTATCTGTTGAGTCCTATTTTCGGCAAATGTAAAGCCTGGCCTATGTAAAAATTATTACTTTTATCTATTTCAAAGTTAACTCAAAAATTAACGAAACTTAGTTTTTTAAGGTGCTTACCCTGTTTATATTTGTCTGAAGTTTTCACAGTTTCATGCCAGGTAAATATATAATCTGCATGAAAATATCGTCATCCTTTAACAAATAGTTGAGTTATACGGGCAACAGACAGACAGACGGATTGAGAAAACCTGTTTTTCGTCATCTAGAGACCCTGAAACGTAGAGATCTGAAGAAATCTCGATAGGTGATTTTTTCGCGATTACAATACTTCCTTCGTCTTTCAGACGAGGGAAGTAAAAAACTGAAGATTTTAGAAAAAGACGAATTTTGCTCAGCCTAAGTTTTAATTTTATATTTCCTCTTTCTCTAATTGGTGCACTATGTTACAATCAGAAATCTGTCGCAGTGAATTTTTCGCCCTCAATTCATCGAGAGCATCAGACTATTGCGCTAAGGCTGCTGATAAATTGTACCGATGCAATCATTTTGTGAACGCCGCTATATTTGCCTCTTTCTTTTCCATCTCTTTTAGGAAAAATTTTCACGAAACGGAACGGATTTTGATGACATTTCACGAGACGGAACGACTCTTGATAATATTTCACGAACCGGAACGCCGTTCCGGTCCGTTCCGGTACATTCCGACCACTGGTTTATATAATTGTACTCGTACAGAAACGGCAAAATTTTTTAGGTTGTTTTATAATACATAGATATATTAACATTAAAAATGATAACAAATCTGTAAGTTTATTTAATAATCGTCACAATTTTACATTTTTACTGTATAGAATCGGCCAATGTGCAATGGTACCCATATGAGAGTTAATTTGAAATCTTGTGTAGTGCTTTTGTATATTAAAACAGTAATCCCTCACCACAGATTTATGGTTTTATTGGTATAACTCCATTTAATAAGTCACTCAATGGTTTTTTATCCGTTTAGGAATGTACCAGGTCGTTGCAGATGGCGAGCTTTTTGTTACAGTCCGAAAGTAAGACTTCGAATTTCCACCCGCTGTTGCTATAGGTCTGGCAACTTCGTACACCGTCCTGCATTTCAGATCGCCGAAATAACTTTTAGTAATATTCTAATTGGCGATTGGTATTTTTCTTACGAGCGAATTCGGTCCCGAAAAAGTAGTAAATTCTGGGACGGATTTGATCTTATGAGTAAACTGGTGTACCCATTTGTTGATTACTTCAGAATACGATTGTATTTTAGGAGTAAAATACGTTTTAACCGCCTAATCTAACATAGAGTTTGGTTGTCTCTCCTTTGACGTGTTCTAATATGGAATTTATCTTTACGTTTTCCTTTTTATTTCTTCTTTGTTTCGCTTTTTCTCGGTCCCAGCTGGTTGTGCTTTTAATTGTGCACTTCTACAACGATATTCCTACATATATTCCAACATATTCGACGCTGGGAAAAGCCAATATATCTAGTCGCGAGCCCTTTTCGACAAACTCATCTTCATTTCGATACACTTTTCTCTATTAAGGTATGGCGGATATCTTAAATCTTTTTTTGAAATTTTCGTAAGAAGCGAACAACCATCAGCTGCTTACCATCCTAGCTTTGCTGCCGGTGAACAACCATTTGTTGCTTACATAATACCATTCACTTTGTTTGTTGTTCGATTGTATAATGTACTTTTGTTTGTTAAGAATATTAAACCGATAAATCCGATTACACTTACATACGCTTAGTATTCGACGGTTAGGTGAACGTTTTGCGTTACATGCGATAAATACTACTATTGTTTCTAAATGCGTTGCGTTAGGTGATGCCCCGTCGATAATTACATCGTGATTCACCTTAATCTAAAGTTTTTTAGTGCTAAGTGATGCTTTCTCATAGCACCTTTTACTACCTCGCTCAATCAATTCCTTGCACTTTTATTAAATCACGTCATTTTTTTCAAAATGCCTGTATACAACTGCTGAGCGAGGACCCTGAAAACGTCAACACAATGTTGGAAACCCCCAAATAAAATGGGTGAATGACATAAAAAGGAAGGTAGGTCACGACCGGATCTTCAGATAGACAACAATGAAAAGAACTTGAGGGAGGGTTGTATTCGACGATGGATAGAATAGATCAAGAAACGGAATGGAAATACATGCAGTAGAGTAAACGTGTTTGTTCTACATGTGTACTTTGTAAGCACCTTCATTATATTAAGTTGTATTGTTGTTTTAACTGCTTTAAGTGAGGCATCTCCGTTAACCCTTGGCTGAATCTAACTCCTGAACTTTTAATTTGACTAACGTAGTACATTCCTGGTTTTTTATGATTAATCGAGAGTTATAGAAATTGGGCTTCTTTGTAAAGAGGATACACTTGAATTTACTTGGTGCAAAATGCACACTTACAAATTCCAGACTGGCCATTGTGGTTACTTAAAAAAAAATACGCTTGGTCCGTTAACCGTGAAGGGGGCGGGGAGATATTTTTATTCTACAGGGTGACTCAGAAACGTGTGACGAAGCGAACTTAATTTTTTAAGGAAAATCCCTATACAGATTGTCCGAAATCAGTTTTGAACATAAGAAATTAATGAGTGCGACAAGGAAGACATAAACAAAATAAGTAGCAGCACAAAGATAGAATGTAATCATGGCTAACTAAATTTTTAAACTAAAATTAAGTCAATGAAACAAAAACCTTTCTGTCAAATATTTTATCTGTCATCAAGAGTATAAAGTGATGTTTAAATAATTAAAATAATTATGTGAATAGTAAACAATAGTATATTTAAATCTCACTTTATACTCTTAACAACAGCTAAAATATTTGACATAAGTGTTTGTTTGTTTCATTGACTTAATTTTAGTTTAAAAATTTAGCTAGCCATGATTAAGTTCTGTCTTTGTCCTGTTACTCATTTGGTTTATGTCTTCCTTGTCGCACTCATTAAATTCCTATGTTCAAAACGGATTTCGGACAACCTGTATATGGATGAAACCTGAAAGGTTCTACGTCAAAATGATAATCACTTTGGTACGAAGTTGTATGGGTTTAACGTTAACTGTGTTGGAGAGGTTAACGATTTTATGCAAACAAATACTGAACTTCGGGCATGAATGCAATGATAGCAAATTTCAAACGTTTAAAGTATCTTTTTAACGGAATTTGTTTGTTATCCCTTTAAATAAATCATCTTAAGAAGCTTAATTATTTTTTTCCGTCGATCGTTTATTTATGGGTTTCCATAATGCATACAAAATCGTTCATTAATAACGCTTATTAATGTATGATTTTATATTTTTTAAAATCGTTTATTCGTGACTTCTATTAATGGATGATTTCCTATTAATAAACGATTTTAGTATAGGAAATCAAAGCTACCATGGATGTTAAGACTTTTAAGTGTCATACTTTTGTCATGCAATAAAATAAAATTTTCTCCAACTTAATAAGGTAGGATCAACGAAAAAATATTGTAACCAACTCGTGTGTTAATCGGCGATTAATAATCTCAACAATTAACGTGTTTGCTAGCGCTCACACGTTAAGATGTCTCGATTATTAATTGTTCTCGTTAACACGCTTGTTTGTCAAATAACTATTTTATATTAAAACTCGAATATTTAAAAAAGGGTCCACTTTATAGGTTATAAATAAATTATCATAAGAAAGCTCATTAAAAGACAGTTTGCAATATGCAAAACTATACAGGGTTTTCCAGAAAAAATCTGAAATGACTAAATCTGAGAACACCCTATATATTGACACACAGAGCCACTATTTCAACCTAAAAATGTAGTTCATATAAAACTTTTTTTTTGTGAAATTAAGCAGATTTATATTGATACGATTATTCTTTTGATACAACACATTTAAGCAAAAGTAAAGTAAAGCAAGTTTAGTTCGCCACAATTTTTTGAGTCACCCTGTATAATTAAAAAATCTTAGTAATATACATCACCTTCATACCTACAACTGTAATAAAAACACATTCTATCTACTTTAGTGCCTATAATACTTCAGTTTGGCAACTTGTATCATAAGTAGCTATTATTTCGTTTTGTAACCATATTCTTCTTTATTGGCCCTCGATAGCGGGGGTAAAATGAATTTTATGGCTCTAGGGCCTATAACGCTGCTAAGTAGTATATTAACCACCAACAATGTAGTACAATACCAAAAATCTGCACAGAAACCATAGTACACCAAAAATTCACAGCGCGAGCACAACGATGACGTAGTAGTCCGTAGCCAAAATACTGAATCCTTTGGATTTTCTCCACTTTGAGAACCAAAATAAAATAAAACGTTGTATGTACCACTTGCCTAATCACGATTATAGATCCTGGGCAATTTAAAGCTCTCCGATTTGGTAGGCGCCTTAAACATTTTCTCGTGCTATAATTTGTTGATTATGCCCTTAATACATAAATAACTATTGTGTATCCTTACAATTTTAGAGATATCTTCCATCGTCGTATCGTTGCAAGACCCTGTATAATCAGGTCTAGAAATATTTCAACTTCGTAGAACAGAGATAATACTTCCTTCTCTAAAAATAAGTCAATATAGCTCTGGTATACAAATGAATATCTTAAATACTTTGAAAACTTAGAGATATTAGAGATTTTTCATTAGTTTTAAAATAAATTAATAGTTTTTTAGTAGGGTATATTTTACATCGTTTTGGAAGAATTGTAGTATACCTGTAAAGAATTAATTGATTAACAGATAATATGTATTAACGCAACTGTCTCGTCAAAGTTACGAAGGTGTTAAGCGACTGGTAAAATGTTGCTGCTTTTAATATGTTTACGAAAATAATAAGTATCTAATGATAGATCTTCTAGGAAATCTCTTTGAAATTCTTCAATCACTGTTGAGTTGTAGTGATTTTACACTTGTGCCCAAAACTAATATTTTCACTTAATTTTCTTAGATTTTACAATTAAAGAGCTTATTAATTAGGTTTCTTTTACTTTAGTATTAATATAAGTGAAAGCGATAGAAGTGTTATGACAGTTACTTTAGGCAAAAGCACCGATATTTTTTAGTGTGAAACATTTCTGAGCAATCGTAACAATAACAAGTTTATTTATGAATTTATCTTAATTTTAGAAAATTTCTAAAAACCGTTAGTGTAGTGGACTAAAATGCTACGCCACAGATTGGCAATAGGGTCCACAAAGTTGCAGTTCTGTAAACCTTGGGTATGGTTAAGAGCTACTAAATTTTATGTTCTGGATTATTGCTAAGTCTTATAAAATCGTTTACGTAGTTCAACTGAATTTGTTAAATTTAATTGCCGTGATTGCTGAACCTGTTTATCTTTTACGACGAGTGATTAAATTGAAGCTTTGATTTCTGAAAATAGGTTTATGTTCAGCTGTAAAGACGAGCTGAAGTTAATCGCTGCTTAAAATGGTCGTTGATAAATATTTTGTGATACAAAATGGAAGTGTGAGTAATTTATGGAAGAGGTTGGAGCTATAAAATACTCATTGCTAAACCCACAGTTTTTCATTTAGTGTTATTTTATATTTGCTGTTATGCGCCTATTTGTAATTAAATGGTTTTTTTGTTTTTGAACGACATTGGTTTTATTAATAGAATGAGAAACAAAATTTCAACTGCTCAAATAAACTATCTGTCGATTTATGATGTAAGCAATAATAGATTTTTGATATAGTAAAGATATGATCTCGTGATATTGGAAAAACGCGTTACACAATTTTAATGTATTGCAATGGATGCATTAGCTCTGTTATACTTACAGCAATTGTATTATATATTTATAGTTCACTTTAGCTATTCAAAATCAATAATTTATATTGATTTTCTTTTAATTTTGTTCAAGATCATTAAACCATATATCAAATTTAACTGACTAGCAGCCAGAACAGTTTACTACAATTCAGGTTAGGTTCATGCATTTATATTCTTAGTAATTGTATTTCATGCTATTGAGTTTAGTAAGAATTGTATTATATGACATTTTGATAAAATAGAATGAAGTTAGTGTTAACTCCAAAACAAGCCAATCTAATACCTTTGCAATTAACAACTCCTTTAGTATTACTGAAATAGGTAAGTACTCCTTCTTATTATTGTTTATTTGCTCATCAATTATCCTCTTTATGATTTATTAGCTCCACTGAACCAGTATAGGCGTTCCCCCTTGGACCTCAGATCAGCAATTGTGTCCACGTAACATCTCTAAAAGCTAGCAGCAGCACTCCAACCAGCAACTGAACTTCATACCTCCAGCACCTTTCTGATGTAGCCACCTCCAACTGTCACAACCTGTCGTTGATGGCCCCCACACTGCAACGACCTACTCCTGGATTTCACTTATAACCAAACATCTTGCCTTTGTTTTTTATTTGACGTACAACAATTTAGGTATTTACATACCCTTTATTTTTATTTCAATAATTCACTATAATTGTTTTGGTTTTTAGTAATTTTTACCGATAGAAAGTTCCAAATTTTATATCCAACACTCGCTATATTTTCATTTTTCAACTATTTCTAGTTCATTTGACATTTTATAGTAATTCATAATATTTTATAATAAATTTACCTTTAAATATCATATTATTAGCTTTTTTTTGTTATTCTAAACTCTACTCTAGTTTGCCTTATTATATGCATTAAACATTCTGTTTTAAATGTAAAATCATCTGATTTGAATCCATAACAATAATTATAATTATACTTCATTTTTAAATATTGATTTATTTTGAATCATCGTCACATGCTTTACCTAAATCAGATCAATGCTGCTTTTAATCTAATATACATTCCAACTTATTATTAAAGCTGTATGAATTGCAATACAGTATTTATAATTAAACATGCTAATCTTGTCATCTAAAATTATTCAAACTAGGCTAAGCTAAAATTCAGCAAGACTAGCATCTCAGTATATTCTTTACATAAATTAACTATTGATCTGCTTATCACCATATTGCCCTATCATATCATGTCATTTCTTTTAATACCAACTCGAGCTTCTGAATCTCTTGAAACCGTACAATACGTATTAGGTATTCTTGGTAAACATAATTTTTAGCTTTTAATAATTACAAGATGTCAACATATCGAAACCGGGATAACATTTGCTCACTTTGCTTTAGATCGTTTGTCGATCGCAGTTTCCAAATACCCAGGAAGTAAAATGCACTACATTTTCTCAAGGTACCTTTTGCAAACAATAAATAATTCCCTAATGCACGACAGGGCTTGCAGAGGACTTTGTGCATCCTGAATCGATAAATTTACATAACTTGCACAATTTCCTGGCTGACCTATTTTACATCGACGAAAACAGTGGACGAGTGCTCGTTCAATATACTCGAGAGATAAAGAATCACTGCTGGCATTTGTCGATGCTACCTCCTGCTGGCGAATAAAGATGTCAAAGGCAGGTACCAGGCTACTGCTTGAAATACATCCGAGACATTTCTTATTTATTTAGAACTTGAACGGAATCTATTGATTTACGAACAGCAGCGAGCCGGTTGCAAAGAATTTGGTGACGGATTACACCAGCTTTTCGCCGAACGCTGTTTTGACACCAACAGACCGCTGCGAGCATTGGCAAACCAGAAAACAGACATATTTATCTCTTTAATCGGTTCCGTGTCACAGATCGGGGATTAACCGGTAAATATTAATTAATTCCGTTATTACATATATTTAGATGATATCGTCGTTTCGAGCGCCATAAATCGCCCATCATACCTATAATCCACAGCGTCGGGCAATAATGAGCTAATTTACGGGTTGCTCGCCTTTAAATTTCCAATTCCAATAGGAATTTACATCGGCCGCTACTAATTAGGGGAAGTCCCTCTTTCGCCGCGCCGCAGTTTTTCAGCGGAAGCGAGTGGCGACCGTGTCGTATTTCAAGGGCTTGATTTCCGTCGTCGCTAAAGTAAGTGGACAGAGCAGTATTTGCTGTCCCACATGTAAATTAATGCTCACTCGCGAACTGTTGTAACAAAAGGTTGTTAGTGTAATTTTGCACAAGAGGAGTCATCTCTCAGTGAGACTGGAACTTAATATCCTGGTCCGTGCGGCAATGTTGACTTGCAAATACAAGGCGCCGAGGTGATTAAAACTTTAAAATTAATGAAATTGGAATACGTATTTATTTATAACTTGTTGGCCTAACTTTGTTATTCCTCCTCGCGCTGCGACATGCACTTCTGCAGGCTCGTTTGTAAAGCTTATGCCAAAGTTTTATGGTCGTGTATTTCCATTATCCCTTATGATAACTTGTTTCCATATGTTAATTTCATTGTGAATGTCATTAAAACTATCTTCGTGAAGCGACGTATAGTTGTTGATTTTCATTTAACTATTTACTATGCAGCCTTTATCTTCGTATCAGTGTCAGGTGGAACGCCGAGGAACCGTTGATTCGTCGTGAATTATACACAACGTTCAGTACAGGTTTATTAAACATAAACTAGCTTAGTACTCGTTTTATCAACTGCAATAAAATTAGAATTTTTAATAACTTCTAATTTGATCATAGATATAATTGAATCGTTACAGTATACAAAATGGGCAAAGAATAATTAATGGTTACGGTTACAGCTAGTCATTTTTCCTTACTCATTTCGTGTACCTTAGGAGGCCTTATCCTCTTTAAGAGAAATGGATAAAGAATAATGCATAGTTACGGTATACGAAAGGAGCAAAGAGTAATCACTAAAGTAGGACAATAATCATTTTTTTAAAACAATTTTAGTGTCGGCAATTTTAAATGTGCGTGAGATATGATATATAGAGAACTGATACCACGATCACAGCAAAGTTCAAAACCAAACTTAAATCAAACTACATTATTAGAGGTAGAAGTAGTAGTTGTGGGGAGATCGAAGTATAGCAAGTAGTCCACCATCTGCCCTTTTTGCCAACCCCATGCCATCCTCTCAACCACCTTCATTATCGTCCTCTTTAAAGGGCTCTTCTCCCTGCTTTAACTTTCTTGATTTTCTGATGAAGATCAGAATATCGGCCCAAGGTAAGGAGTGCAACTCTTCTATTCGAAGCGTAGCTGCTCCGAAGGTTCTATACCCAGTCGCGGGTACCCCTCGCATTCTTCCAAGTAGTGAAAGGACGTTTCCTCATCCCTCCCACATCATGTTGTGTGGGCAGCGATCGTAAACAAAGATATAAACAGTTTATTACATGAGTTTCATGAAACAACAAGCGTTTTATTCCAACCTCTATAAATAATCATATTTATATAAGATATAACGTCCAAAAGGCTACGAATCTTATATTTGGTGACTCGGAACGTGTAAAACACATCATAGCTTCTTCCACCTGAAGCAACTGAATCCTGTGAACTTCCAAACCTTCAATCTTGGTTCAGAACCCCCCTGTTTACTCCAGCCTGCACACTACGCTTTCGTAACCAAGTAATGGTCGCCAAGGCTGCATGTAGCGGCACGCTACATTACCCCCCCCCCATATTTAGTTTTGGCTTGCTATAGAGAAAAGCTATAATATAATTTTGAAGAAATTATATTTAGCTACAAAAACTCTATAGATCTTTTCGAAAATCCTTAGGGCTAATTACAATATATAGGTAAATACAGTTCAAATATTTGATTAACTCGTTGCTGGGCAGCGGCGGTGATTATAAATTGGTTATCATTCTCCTAGCTGAAGCGTTTTTGACAAAAAGGAAGCATAAGCCAAACGAATTCCCCACCTATGACACATACGCACACGAATCGACGCCGGCCAAACTACCATCAGTGGATGCAGCGGGAGCCGGGTAACATACTATCAAGTTATCTCCAACCACCGAACTACACCACGGACGCAGCCATCAACGTTCAACATACACGCACACATACAACTGACAAGGGAACTTAGCTTTATATGACAGGTAGCATGTTGGAAAATATCCTGAAGGAAGGGGTTCAAAGGTAGATCAGGTAGTGACCTGGTTGCCATTTAAGTGGCTTCAATTTGGACAGGTCTGGGGCTGCGTGTGATGATTCAGGTCCGCTGCTTGTTGCTATTGTCGGATCAAAACGGGGAGGGGGGGGGAAGATGTTTAGATGGATGTCTAGTTGCTTGACGTCGGGATCATGGGGTAATCACGTCGAAGGAGTCACCAAATTATAACGGCTTGAGGGCATTCGTTATATTTACATTTAATTTCGGCAAATAAAACACATGTTTGTATGTGACGGAGTAAAAAACCAAACTGTTTATTTACATTTCGTAACCAAGTAATGGTCGCCAAGGCTGCATGTAGCGGTACGCTACACTACTGGAATTTCTTGACTAACAACGGCACCGACAAACGTCACGTATCGACCCCCCAAGTCCGACCGTCATCACCCACATGCAGTTCATTTATTCGCGACCATAACGCAGCCTGATTCCAAACTCGAGGAAAGACACCTTGGAACGCGTCACTGCAAGAACGACATACACCTATAGTTTAATTGCGGCACTACGCGAAAACCATTAATTACAACACACGAAAGCCCGAAGACTTTACGCCGAGGCGAAAAAACAGTCCGAAAACCACTTGTTGCCTTGTTAAGCTCGCGTTAGAATCTCCAAGAAACCCAAAGCCACGCGACCTATGTCAGGAGGGGACGCTCATTTCGCGCCAAAACAGCATCATTCGATAGGCACATAATCCAACGTCTGGCCCGCGGCCAGAGAAGGCGAGGTAAATCCGTTCGCTTCTTCTCTTTCCTGCTCACACAACTGACTCTTTTTATTGACATATTTTGCATTCCAAAACAGATTAATGAAAAAGACACGTGCGTTAAACTGGCGCCGAGAAATGCTTTTAAACCCGGTACATGTTTACTGATGCTCTTTTATAGGCGGGATTTTAAATTCAGAAACAAGAAAATGCAACAAATTGGAATTAAAGTCGTAAAAACGGAAAATGTCCTCATATATTATTAGTCACATAAAAATGTATGTAGATAATCACATATTATGCAATAGTTCACACGTAGTTCAAACTTGCACCCTGGTACCATTGGACTTCGTCTACTTGATAGCAAATCTCCTACAATAACAACTGCCTGAGAGCGTTTAATGACGTAATGACTTTGTTACTTTGTCAGTTAATCTTGGAAATTAGAAAAGTCTTGTGTTCTCTCGAAATAAACATTTTAACATCACATCTTGGTTGCACAATTGTCAAACTGACATATGAATTATTTGTAGGTATGTGAACTAATCTAAGACATTATTTATTTTCTTCTCCCAGTCGCCCTTCTTCGAAAAAATACTTGATCGCACTGTATTTTGTTCTACAGTTCCATTATATACGATATTCTCACAGTTTAAGCAGGCTATAACGTAACAATAACAAATGGCCTCTACACATACAACTAATTGGAACCAAGTCGCTATTCCTACAGTCGGTCGTCCTAGAATGGAGCTGGTGTTTATGTGACGCAGTAATTTAAATAAAACAGCTAAAATTTATTAATCTGCGGCTCAGCATGTAATTCCAGGAGTTTTGTTTATAGCCTGCTTGCCTTTGTTTTATTGCGCGAGTCGCATTCGCGAGCCGGTATTTAAACGCGACATTAGCGAATTCGCGCACTAACTCAGAAATCACAAAGAAGTCCGTCAGCAGTCGCGGATTTCGGCATAATTTTTGTAGCATCTGCGAGTTTGAGCTGAAAGACGCCACGCTGCGCTGCACAAACGCATAAAGCCAGTTGCAGCTACAAATGTTGTACAGGGGCGACTCTGTGCGAAAGAATAAAGATGATTTAATATCGCTGTTAAGCGATTTTGGCTTTTTATGCCAAACAAAGTCACCGGGATATTAACGGCGCCCATAAGTTGTCCTGCGTCGCAGGCACAAGTATTTATTGCACACATCGGCCGAAATATCTAATTTAATTAAGTAAAGGACTTCTTTGTATTCGCGAATATCTGCCCTATTACTCGGCCACCGCTCGGGGAACTGGAAATGGGACTTTTTGTTTAATTAAAATACTTCGGATCATTACGAGGGAACTTAGAATTAAGAATAAGCGGTTCCATTCATTACATACCAAAAAATTTTAGCTGTGGTATTTATAGTAATTACTTTAATTGCTGCTGTTTCTAATAGCACATATTCAAAGATCATTGCAAAGGAACTGATCATGGGTTATATGAATCTTCATGAGATCAATAGTGATGAACTGGTTTAGTTCTTCCAAATATTTCGCACCAATTTTCTAATTAACTTCTTTGTTTCAACAAATTTCTTTCGGATTTTTAGTCAGGGAAATAGATGGAAATCACCTTGAGCAACATCGGGTAAATAACTTGGATGTCTGGGAACGTGCATTGTTTTAATTCAATATATCTTCGTTAACTCTGAATTTTCTTTAGGAATTGTTTTATCTGATTAGTGAAGACGATACTCTATTGCTGTAGTAACTTATTTTTTTCAGAATTAAGAACTTTATATTTCATTATCTTTTTATTGTAGTAAAGTATAGTCAAGAAGATTACAATATCTAAGAATAGACACTAACAAGTTTCATTTAAAATAGCTTGAAAAAATATAAAAGAGGAAGACAAACACATTTCGTATAGCTTCATTTCCATTGGCAAAGATTTAAATTAGAACACATTATACGTCTACAAACTTACCTACTAAGGAATAACTGACCTGAGCGCTCCAATTTTACGCATAACCTGAAATTAGCAAGTCTACGTACAGCTTTACAATCAAATCACAAATGATCAAACTCACGAACAGTTATATTGGGCCAAACAGAGTTTTCATTAATCCGATCGGTCTCACCCATCTCAAATTATAGGAAATTTTAAGTTAAGCGTTCTAAAGTCGAACTACTAAAAAAATAAATCTGAATGATCACAAAACCTGATGGTTAGGCAACTTCAAGTACTTAGCAGAAATATAGGTTGCATAATCTTTATCTAGTTTTTTTTGCTTTCAAATAGAAGGCTAATTTAGATATTTTCAAGTTAATAATAAAGGAGGAACCACTTCCTGTTATGAATAAAAAACAGATTGAGGCATCATAACGTCTAGCAAAAAATAAAATTAAGAGCTAAATCCCGGCTTTAAAAGGATACAAAATAGGAAACTTTTTATATGTAATATTATAATTGATCTAATTCTACAGTGCATTAAGAAATAATGATTTTTCAGGCGAATAGAACTGACTCATTGGGCAGTTTCTTAATAGAAAAGCAGTTACGAATTAACTGGTATGTAAATAACTAGGGCGATCCTTACATATCTTAATGGAAAATGTCTTTGAGTTAGCTTTTTGCTTCCCCTATTATTCTTGCTATCTTGGAGCAACGGGACATCATGATCCGGTGGGATAGAGTCACCCGGAGTCGCCTAACAGATAAGGGAAGATCACGTTAGACCAACGTTAATTCTTGTTAATAACTCCTCACCAGTAAAGCCGCTTCATTGGTTTGGCGATGGAGGTCGTTTCCGTTTAAATAGAGTTCAACTCAATGGGCAAGGCAACAATTCCTAGCATCATGGGGTCGCCTCCGTTTTAGTTAGGTTAGTCCTAAAACCTTAGGAAAGCTATATAAACTGTTCAGTTCATTCACAATCCAAAATATGTCAAGTTACCAGTTTAGAATGAAATTTAATCTATCATCAATAAATTCATAATAATATAATAAGATTTAATTACCTTTTCAGTAACAAGGCTAAAAACCAGGTTATATTTGTAAACGTCAAAAAAGGGGTTTAATGTTATACCACAGGTATGTGTCAAATAATGAGCATTTCTTATACTTTAGAAATGTGAATTGAGTTAGCCCGTAAGTCAATTAACAGCTTTTATGTAAGATATAAATAAGTTAAGAGGGTATAGAGAGTTCTTTAGATTTATCTTATCTAAAGGTGTTGAATTTCCGCAAAAGAAATAAAACTTTTCTATAAAACTAATGGTGGATTAACCATTGTAATTCAAACTAATAAGAACTCAAATTTGATATTTCCGTGTAAAGTATCATATAGAAGCTGCCGTAGTAGATAACCCTTGATTATTATAACTCACAATTAACCATTAACATGACCCATGAATTATATGATTGAATGTACATAAATATTATAGAAAAAATTTACGATTTAAATAATTCTGCGAAAGTGAATTAAACAAAAATCCCACATTTATCATAACCATATCGCAGCCGAGGATTGAGGTAGTCGGAGTTATGTGAGCCTTCTAAGGTAGGTTACAACAGTTGGTACATAAGAGCTGCCTATGGCGTGACGTCACACAACAAAAAATAGTTAACTACGTAATGGCGCTATTCGCGACCGATACAATTTGATAGGCGTCAATCAGGGCTGGAAATCCGCGTAAGACGCCTACATAAATGCATTGAAGAAGCAAAGCCTAAAATTGTTATCCATCGAAGGTGACTGGTTTGTTGATTGCGTCACAATTTTTTTTCAAAGAACGGACGGCAAATGCAAATACATGCCGAAGTTCAGTATGGCATAAATATAGATACCTACATCAAATAGTACCATCACGTAATAACGTTCACAGGCGATACTATATTCCCTTTTTGGCCAGTCCAAAAGAATTCGCTGCTGTGAGTGAGTTGTGACCATTATACCCTGGTTTATAAATCCGGTTATTGGTCTACACACGTGAACTACCCCTGCTTAAAACGCACACGAGCTCAATGACGTTCAGCTGACGACTATTGGAGCCCGAATTTCAAGAAACGCAGCCGCGGGAACGCGTTCACTTCTCGCTCTTTTGACTAAGAACAAAAAAAATCCTGTCACGGTCGCTTACCAGCGGACATTAGAAATAGCCTAATAAGTTTAACAACTGGATATATACTGTGTTAGAAAATTTAAATGTGTTGCATCTGGTAGTGTGGAATGTGATCAAGAAAATGTCTAAATGTACAGTATATCCACAGACCCATTCTCCACATCAGGGTGTCCTCTACTATGAGAGAATTACTCATTTATTTTAATAAAAAGTTGAATTTAATTTACACTGTAATTAAGTTACAACGACCAACTTAATGGGTTCATAGTTGACTGTGACACTTTGTTCGCCTTTCAAAATGTATAACCTGTTATACCTAATACGAAAACTAATTGAATAAATATAAAAAGGCTTCTTTTATTCATTGATAGGTGCGAGCATTGTGTAATGAGTTGTTTGGTAGCCCTTCCGTCGGGACGCTCAATTTAAATAAACCTCTCGCACGCCTTAATATTTTTATTGATTAATTGCTCTTTGTTTGCCAGTTAGATTAGTTTACAACAGAAGAACTCTTACCTTTTGCTCCAGTGATGGTTGCGAACACCCAAGGCCTCGACAGTTAACCTACTACAAGGTTTTCTGAGTGCTACATGCATTTAGATGCGAAAAATTGCCGCGCTTCGCAATGTAGTATAGTACTCCCGCTCAAGGCTGCTGTTTACGTCATGAATTACAACAATGGCTTAAGTGCGGCTTCAAAAACGTCGCTTAGTTTGAGATCCGAGATGATGTAATGTGATGCGAATTGCTATTCTCATAGTTTTTAAACATGAAGGTCACCAACTTTTAATAACTGTGTGCGGGTACGCAAGTCCTCGTTCTTGCACCTGGGGCAGTTTTCCTAATGTTGTTTATTATTTCAACGCCTCACACTGAAATGCCCATTTATGGGCATAGTCCCATATCGTTCTCGCAAAAAACAGCCTTATTGCCAGCTATGAGCCCCATATGCAAAAATGAAGTTGGTCGTTTGTTAATGTTGTAGGCAAGCATCGACTTAACATTTTTAAGAACTGACTTTTGAAGTTTAGTTTTTAATCCTAGGGTTTCTCTAATTTTCTAAAACTTCCGATGATATATTAACCGCTGCTACTAACAAGTTGTCTTATCTTGTTTTTAAAATTGTTATATATTTTCGTTTAACTTTCGTTCTAGCAAAGGCAATTCAATATAGTAGTAGTTTTTAACAGCACAGCAAGTTTCACGTTTCTAAAATGTAGAGGGGCTGTTAATCCCAGGATGTCAATAAAAATATTTGTGCAGCAGAAGCTTTGCTCGTAACCCATCTTCCTTCAATGCCTCACAAGCTGAATCCTCTCTAGCCGTTAAAATTTTAAGCGCCCGATTTCCATGGAAATAGTTACAACAAGCTCCTGCTCTGACATTTTTCAACGGCCTGCAGGATAATAACACGTACGTCCTGCACGTGTCAATTTCCTTTGCAACCTGCTGCAATGGTTACGTTGTAATTTACATTTATACTGGGTTATTTAATGAACCATTTAAAATAATTATATTTAATACATGTTTTAATCATTCCGCACTCCTCCTTTTGTGAATACTAAGCAACTTGTAATTAGTGCTCTACATCACTCCTGGCTTCATTTTATTTCTTCGTTGCTTGTTTAACGTTTATGGCGGAAGATTAGCAGTTAACGTGTTGAGCTTCTCCCCAGGATCCCTTTATGCCTTAATAGGCCCCGTTTATGGAAACAAAGAATTTTCCAAGGAGCGCAATGAAAGATAGAATATCGTGCAGACTGGGAGCTTAAAATTTGCAAAGGTCCACAGATAAATTGGAAGAATATTAAACGAGGATCAAATAATAAGGAAGTGGCTAAAAATTAATCGCCTTTGCTTAGCTAATTAAGTACAGTGTGATGAGTGTAGAGAAAAGAGCGAATATTTGCATATCTCACAGGATTCGAAACAACCCTTCCATAACCAGTTCGCAAGCTGGACAAATGAAAACAGGAAATTGCTCGTACTTGTTATTTTATAGCTTCGGCAAACAGTAACTTTTCAGATATTGCCTGCGAACAAACGTTTTCATTACTAAAATCCAACATTTGCATATCACGCCCTCTACATAATTTGGAAAGTTTGCATTTGCCCTCACTTCAGGCGTTCAGCGTTTGGTTGATGAAAGAAATTAGAGTGTTATAGCAATGGTGGCCTGTAATGGTGAGTACAAAAGGGCAAAAGCAACAGTCACTTTATAATTATTAATTCCCCACTTCCGCCATTTCAGTTTAGAACCAGAACATCAAATCTGTGCAAGAGCGCTGTTAAAACTTTGTAAATAAACATAAAAATTTACAACCTGGTTTTGAACTCGATGGAACTGCAGTTCTGTGTTTGGGGTTTTATGTTCAGGTTGTTGCAGCTTTTGACAATAATAATGCAATTTCCTTAGTAACTTCATTTTGTAATTAAGTTTCAGCACCAGTTACACGTGTTCAAGTGCCGAACTACGACAGTTCGACTTCCGGAAGTGGCTTAAACATTAATAGTTCTTGGAATTGGTGCAAACGCGCAGATTTAGTTTCAGAAATCAACTGCTAAAGTACAAGAAATTATAGGTATAAGTTTAACCTGCTTTTCATTTTTAATGTATTTACACGGTATCACTTCGAAGCTGCGTTTGCAATTCAGTTGAAACCAATCCAACTAAATCACTATTTTTGTGCCTTACCAAGGCATAAATGAGCAATGAACAAATGATTTTAATTATATAAAAGTCTTCATTTTCAAATTCTGCCCAACTTATTCAAAATTGAAAGCGTTGATGAGGTATAACAACGTGCTCTTGAACAGGCAAATTTAGGTATTCGTGCGAACATTTTGGAATGGTATTCGTTTTATATAAAAACGTACAATGAACCGCTGTAAAAGAGTCCCATTTCATGGCAAAATGATGCACGGCGGCATTATGCGTTTAGTTTTCTGCGTATTTCCTGTTCTAGTGTTCGCTTACGCATGAACAAGTAACCATCCACACGCGCAAAACGGGGCCTTACATACACCAACACATCCGCAGATAAAAAGAGAATGTTTGCCTATAAACTTAATGCGGAAATATTTCTCGGCTATTTACGTCCATTTACACCAATCGCCCCTTTTTCTGTTTTTTGTCAAGCATGAACACGTTATAGATTGAAATTGCATATCCAAATAAAATGAAATTGTATTAAAAGTTTTAAAAGACGTGTAAGAAAAAGTTACACCTTTGTTCTAATGAAGTGGGATTTCTTGTAAAATTTACTAAGCTGGTCTCTGTACAATAACGTAATAAAGACTATATAGACCAATTCCTACACCTAAAGAACAATATACAATGATTCTTACAATTAAACAATATATACCACTATTACTACTACACAAATCGTTTATGTTCACTCATTTAGAGGCAAAAAGCATAATTTGTTTAAAGGCCTTCGCAACACTCCGCGCATTGTTTTTACCGTCACCACTCTCACTAATTGGTCAGCCCCTGGATGAAGCTCAATTATTCTTCCCAAGAGCCACTGTTGAGTTGGTACGTTGTCCTCTGTCACGATGACCATTTTTCCTATGCTAATATCTTCGGGCGCCCTTTGTCGCCACTTGGAACGCTGTTGCAGATATTCTCTACGCCACCTTTTCCAGAAATGTTGCCGAAGTTGCTCCACTCTTTGCCACCGGGAAAGGCTATTTAATTTTAAATGGGTTGTGTCGGGTTCTACCATTGTCATCAAATGTTCCCCGATCAAGAAATGTCCAGGAGTCAGTGCGGCCAAGTCATGAGGATCAGAGGTCAGCGGTGTGAGGGGTCGGGAATTTAGACAGGCTTCGATTTGGGTAAGGAGAGTGTATAATACTCAGCCAACAGCTGTTCGGCCAATTATAGGCGTCGTTGTACATTTTATGGGGACTTTCAACCCCGCTAACGACTGTCATTATGTTATTATGACGTCCGGGACCAACTATTTCCGTGGTAGCCGTACCACGAGGCGCCGATAGAAGCAGCCGTGGAACTACCATCCAAGTTCTAACCAGAAAGAGCGTTGCTTAACTCTACTGCTCGTACATGGACGCTTGTTCAAGCTACACCACCCATCTGAATGCAGATTCTGAAGAGACGTCCAGTATGTGGATTGTGTATTGTACGTTCTACAGCACTTAGGCCACTTTTCCGGGCCCATTGTGCATACTAGAACTACTACTACCTTAAACTACCCTTAACCTAACCTATGGTAAGGGGTCTCCTGGAGCTGACAACTGCCGAGGTCCGGATTCGAACCATCGGCCACAGACTCCCGAAAAACCCCTGTGACCTCGACTGCAAGCGATTGCCGCACTCGCCTATCGAGGCCCCTTCGTCCAGTATGAAACTAGAACATCTCAAAAACAAATCAAAAGGAAAGGGCACCAAGAAGAGAAAATTCTGACAGAAATGCTGAAACAAAGAGAAGACGCTATACTTCAGAAATATTTGTCAAAAACGAACAAAAGATTGAGAGCTGCTATCCATACCACAGCACAATTGAACACGTTGAGTATAGTCACAGAATATAACATACTTATCTTTACGCCGAAAAACTCGTTTACAAACCAGAAAGATGGTTAAGTAGCTCAGTGAAGATGAACGGGGTTGTAGGTTAAAAGAAAAGGTTTGCTTGCGATAGTCAAAACAAATTTTACGCTGGAGGTACGAAATTCGTATATAATTTCTTAGGCGTCGCTTGATGTATCGTACATTAAAATTCGTAATCAGAGTCGCTTGTGATACGTGTTTTACGTTTGGCAGCACTGAAACCATTATATATTTGCAGGTTAAGTTTTGCGTTAGTCTGTAAAATCACAAACAAAAGCTAACCTACTAACCTCAAATTTGATATAGACTGACAATACACTTCAGTACTGCCAAACGTATAACACGTATCACAGGCGATTCTGATTACGAATTTAAATGAACAGCCGTTATGCTCAGCTTAAATATATGACCTACTTATGCTTGTCTTACTTCTTACTAAGAAAACCACTAACATGTTTTCTCCCCGGTACAATTTTACGGGTAAACAATACAATAGGCTGTCCGCTGAAGTCCTTATTGTGCTACCAACAGGGTTGCATTTAGAACTTAGGTTGGCCTAAAGTGGCTAGTTCTTAAATATGGCACAACAGACACGATGTTATCTTAAAACAATATATCCAATTTGCGGTAATTTACAACCATCGCTTGTTAATGGAACAGGTTCAGCTTAGCTCGACATGCAGCTATTTGGATCGATGGTACCGAAGAAAGAAGATACTGCTTCAGTTTAACGTGTTGGTAACAAACGTAGATAAAGAAGAGGTTTTTCAACCCTGCGTCGGCATAGATCTTAGCTATACTGGAACTGGAACAGTCGATGACGGGTGGTTCGACTTTTTTCAAATATCCGACCAGGAGTCGAAATGAAATTTTATTGCAAAGCTACTATACGGTAAATGGAATTTCAGGTTTGTAAGCTGTGCCTTGGGAATAATTAAATCCGACGACGTTGAAAACTATCAAAATGGCTGCTCCATTACAAGAAACTGCTAAATTAACTCCGCATTAACATGGGCCCGCACAAAGTTCGACGAATTGCAAACCGCTTCTCCACTTGCATAAAAAGGAAGTGGCAGCGTCAAGTATTAAACTGATCTAACACTATTCGTAGATTTCACTGATTTCCGAAAACCTTTGATACGGTAGGGAAATGGGAAATCACCCAAGTAATACTAGAATAGACTATAGATTACAGAAGTCATATCAGAACGATAGATCCTACAACGCTTACGGTAAAAATTTACGAAACAATAGATCAGTTGTTTTTAAAACAGAGTAATTATAGTAGGGGAAAGTCTGAACCAGTTACCGTTCGTAAATAATCATAACCCATAACACTAAATAGTAAAAAAACTCACTATTATGATTAGATATTTATATCAACAAGCAATACACCTAGGATGAAAAGTCAATTTTTCGAAAAACTAAGCTCCTACATAGAAGTCGAGCAACATGAAAAATTTAAAAAGTACTTACTTATATTTATCTAGGACCTGCAAGTACTTTAGGCAAGGGAAATCAGGATCTTGAAGTAAAACGAAATATATAGCTAGAATTAGCAGCATACAACAGGACGAAATTGGAAATGATCATCCCATTGAAAATAAAGATACGTATACATCCTGCTAGTCATATGCGACAGAGAACTGAATTAATACATGACTACGACAAAAAATGAAATAGACATGGCAAAACAAACAATTTTTATAAAATGGACACGTCGCCGAGTCAAAAGGAAAATGTAGCAAAATAATAGAGTGGTGGCCATGGAGTGAAGGACGAAGAATAGAAAACATACAAGAAAGATGTGTTAACGACGTTGAGAGAATAGAGTACTTAAAGAAAAAAAGGATAGATGGTACACTAAATACGAAACAGTAGAGTGGTGCAAAAAAGATAGAAATATAAAAAAAATGCTTGCACAAAGAAGTTGTTCAACATGGTACGCCAACTATAATAATAATGGTGAGGCACTAACACCCTTGAAGGAGCTTGGCCTGCAAGGCCAACTATACAAATTAAAATAAAAACAATGGCGAGTATATTTCATGAGTTACTTTAGAAATTTACTTTAAACACATAATTTTTTTGGAATACCTAACTTTTTTCCACCAGTATATACAGGGCGATTCAAAAATGGCGCATTTCCTCTGGATGGGTTGTTGAGGACTACTAGCGGAGTACGGGAAAAATCACAAAAAAAATCTATACAAATATTAACAACTGAAAATGCATTTTGAAATAAGCTATTTACCAGTATTTTTTTTAAATCCATCATTTAAAACGAAGATTATTATTGTTATTAAATATCCCAATTCAAAAAACTGACAGTTTTATCAAACTTACCTAAAATTTTAGTTTTTAAAACTAGGCACCAAGGACTGAAGTACATACATAACTTTCATTTTATGTGTAAGCAGAAGACCAGAATTCACACAAAAAATCATAGTTTCTGTATTCTTTGTCCTCCTTTTAAATTTTTAGTGTTAACTCTGGCTTATTCTTTGTAATGTACAGTCGCGTTAAAAATGTGTTGTACAGCTACAGTTGTAAGTTTATTGGTAGTTTTGTTACTTCACAAAGGCTCACATTGTATCATTAACTAGGAAAACGTTGATGTATACTTTGAAAGTATTTGTATATGCAACACTTTTTTTTAATTTTATGTAATTAATTTATATTTACAAAGCACAAATGTTGTGCAGCACTTTAATGAACACGACTGTACATTTGTTTTCTAAACGCTCCTCCCACGTAATTGCGTTGTCATAATTCTACTGATAACAATAAAATTATTTATATTTACTATAATTTTCTAGCTTAATTTATTATATTCTACAGTTCCAGAAATCTGTTCCATAACTTTCTTTTTCTGGAATTTTCAAAACTGACAACTTTCTTCACAGATTCTGGTTTCAAAAGTGGCTATTGTATACCACTTTTAATTTTTGGTGTCACCAATGGCAACGTACGATGAAAACATAATTTTCACGCTTTTTATGTAAACATAATCTAGTATATCTAATACAGTGTGACAGAAAAAGTGTCATCTAAATAAATTTTTATATATCTGTTACGATAGTGGTAAAAATTTGCATGTAACACGAACAAGAAGTGTGTTTATAGCACCCATAAGACAATTCATGTTGTTTGCCAGAACCACGAACTGCTTGCAGCTGTATCATAAACAGTTATTAGAAATATCAAACGTGCGTGGTTTCTAATTGAAGTTAGAAGGTTTAGAAAAAGCTTCATGGAGTGTTTATGTTTTAGGTCGTAGCTTTACTTACACGTAAATAAGTAAAATACTAAGTAAATTAACAGAACTCTTTTAATATTCCAAACGTGTACAAGTATAAACTGACATAAACAACCATAGCAACGCTCGGAACTGTCAATCAATGGACAGAGATCTCAACTGCACAAAGCCTTTTATACAGTCCTGGCCATATTACGATCCTAGGAATTTTGTAATCTTTGGTTTTCCAGACACTGAGCAGTCACACATATTGACATTCTTCCAAAGATTACAGCGATCTGTTTGCAAAGCCCTGTCTCGGATTTTGGCATTCTTTGAGGTATTACGATGTCCTGTAAGCTCTTGCAAAGCTGTTAATACACAAGGTATATTTTGAATTCTGAAGTTATATTTTAGGATGTTTGTCTGTTCCGTCAACATTCATCGAGGGTTGAACTGTTTACATGACCCTAGAGTCTTGTATGTCCACACTCTTCAAGACATTATAAATTACGTATGTGGTTTGCAAGCTTGCTATAACGTTCAATATATTCTGGGTCTCGAATAGAGTTGTGATCTGGATTTGAAATTAAAGTGGCCGAATTGCTGCACTAACACTTAGGCCATCATACTGGGCCCGGATAGAACCTCGTCTCACAAGTTAGTAAAATTTTTCATTACCTTGGCTTCCGTCGTGTCTCATCTCCAAAACGAGTCTACCAATGCTTGGCGACACTGATCTACAAGCCCCGACATGACTTTGCAGCCAATCAATGCCAGCAGGGTGGCTCTGCTGTCATAGATATTCTACAAGATAGATAAATTTACTGCTAATATGGTTCTCAGCAATCATCATGGCTTCTCGCATCATGCCAACCACCTCATCCTGGATTATGGCGGTGTGAGTTTCAAAAAATACACTAAAATTAAGATTCTGCTTTTGAAAAAATGTTTTTGATCCTAAGCCTGTATGCATTAACTTATTACAAGGTTTGTTAAAGATAAATTTAGGAAATATGAGATCTATCCACATCTCAAGCAGATGTATTGTGGTGTTGTTTGAACAACCTCAGTTAGGATGATCGAATGTATGTTACTTATTCTTTTATTGTGTAAAACCCTCGCAGAACGTAATATATGCGAAGTGCTCAATACAACCTCGTCTATAAAAAGATTCAAGGGAGTTATTTATAGTATGACCTCCATAGGCCTTCTTATATCAATGCATGATAGTATTTATGTACATGATCGATGCGAAAGGCTGCGGTATTGTGTCTGAATCTGAACCACCAGACATGTGCTTAAGTTAATAATGATCATATAACAACAGGAACAAAGAGTGATCTTTGGCGACATAACCCACGACCTTTCCGTTGCTCAGCGACACTGCCGGAAGGCTAAGCATGCTTTTTCTCAAATGCTGAAAACGCATAATGAGGAACGCCACTTAAGGTGTGCAGACGATACCACACTAATCACCCGTAGTAAAGAAGAAATGAAAGAACTTCTATAGGGAATACAGGACGAAAGCTGAAGATTAGGAAAACTGGGGAAGAGCAAGGGGATAGTGAATTATTGAGTCCAGAATCAAATCCAGAAGATGCCTTTGCAAACCATGGATTCCTGAATATAATAGAAACTCTTGATAAGTTTGTATATTTAGAATCTGTGATTTCATTCACATCACATTCAAATGTGATGGGAATGCCAAGAGACGCCAATGAATGAGAATATCTGTCATGGAAAAATCACTGAGAATTTTGAAAGACCAAATTAACACCACAGAAACTAAATAAGATTGGTAAAATCCATAATGTTCTCAATTACCACCTATTGATCAATTACCTGGACCATCAGTATCAACATGAGAAGACGTCTCGACGCATTTGAATTATGGTGCAGGAGAAATATATGGAGAACATCATGAATCCAGCACAGCACTAATCGGCCAGTAATAGCTGAAATACAAGTTCCTAATCGATTATCACACAAGAAGAGGCGCAGATAACCTTGAAACACAATAACTGAAGGTAAAGTGGTAAGTACGCAATCAAGAGACAGATAATCTTGGGGATAAACGGGCTACGTAAAAATGCTTACGAAATGATCTTTAAACACTTCGTACGAAAATAGCTAAGCACACGAAAGGTTGGCAATAGACGCACCCGAAAACTAGGAACAATAAGCGGAGGTTGTAACTCCCCTAGGCGGACTTTTTCACCATAAAGGGAGAGTGTTTTCATTTTCACAAAGTATTGATGATAATTATTTCTTTATAGGTATGAGTTCTAGTATTTTATTTCTATATTGTACCTTCCTTTTTTTAAGTATATCTCCTACTGTAAGTTAGGAATCATCAATGCCATTATAATATTGACAGCTACCCTGAATAATTCTGTGGAGCTGTAGTCGATCCATCCTCGTAAGTTAATCAGTCTGCTTTAATTTCTTTGTTCTCTAATTTTGATCTGCTTAATTAACCATAACAACGAATATTTGCTTCCTCTTATCTTTTGTTATTGTGTTTGTAATTTCACAGTTTTTCCTTAAGATTTCATTATTTATAAACTTACAGCAAACGCCTAGATATTATTCAGATTAATTTGTTTCAACATCCAAGATTCAACACTATGTAGAAGTTGGAGACACTTGGCGTCACTGTTACAGATTATCTTCTTTCATTCCTACAAATGCAGATCTCGCAATTTCGATACCGGTCCTGATTTCGTTTCGCTTGATCTCCAGTCTGTCAAGTTATTATGCATCTAGATACTTAGATGAAGACACTTTTTTCTATAACAGTACTGGAAACAACTGATCTCTCTGGTATGTTTCTATAGAATGTGTTATAGCCATTAGCATCGTTTTATTTAGATTCATATTCAGTTCATCTTCTTTGCATGACATTACAGTTGCTAGTATAACTGTGTAGTCGACATATATAAAATTGGTAACAGGTATCTCATTTGCCACAATTACTGAGTTTTTCTACAGTAGGGCTTTTTCAAAGAATATCGAATGTCTAGCTCTTTCATTATCGTCCTTCTACAAGTTATTTAGAGCGGTTTCATGTGTTGGTTGTCCTGTGAATTGCACGCTAGTGTTCACTTTGCTATGTTGTTGTGCTTAGTCTTTACAATATGTACTCATTTTAATTTTCGTTTTTCAATTTCTTGTTGCTTTTTCTTTCGTAGGAGAGTTTCACTTGTTACATAGCCTGAGTTTGATCAATTTATGTTCAATATTTTTGATTTATTCATAAACGTTTAGCCTGTTGCTTCAAACGCATGCAAGTACAAATTTAACATGAACGCCCAAGTAAAATTTTTCGAGGAATTACTGCGAGTTGTTTGCACGACCCTAGAACCCGGATGTTGGCATTTGTTGAGGTCAGTAAGCTGCTGAAAGGCTACTATTACAAATATCTGCAGCTTGTTTGTCAGATACACTGTTAAAATAATATATCATTAGCTGCTGTGATTCAATAATAAAAAAACCTTAATCCATAATAAGTAATTACTTTTCTTTAATATTGCAGCCTTGGTATAAGGAAGCTAACATTTTTGACTTGCACTTTGGTCTGGGAATTTATAATTTTTAGCATTTTTAAAAGAGCATTTCAATTGTATAGCAAACTAAGAACTACTTTCGTTTATCCTCAATCGACAATTTTATTAAAATCTTGGTAAAATTGTACATCAATTATACAATATCGCTTTATAATTAGTGTTACACCATTGATAAACTTTAACAAATTCAATTATTGCCAACCTTTATCCAAACTAGACATGAATCGCTATTCCCATGGAAAATAACAAAAAAATTCAAGAAACCACAGCATCTCGCTAGTAGACACGGAAAAGGTTTAGGACTTGATTTAAAAATTAAATATCTCGTCGGCTAACCGACAAAACTTATTAAGAACCTCAAATTATGGCTGTGCTGCCTTGATTAAATTCAAAACGAAAACTCGGCGCCTCGACGCCTTTTTAGTGTTTGCTGCTAATTGTAGCAGGTGACACGGATATCTACTTAGCTGTCTAGCGACTAAGCTCGAGACGGCGGCGTCGTAATGCATCGACGCTGTCGAGCACCAACAATTTCTTTAAAAATATTACGTGAGCATTACCCACCTTCATCCCTCGACAGCCGTAAATTAGCCGTTAGTGTCTCCCCATATGATTAACTACTGCGAACCCTTGCATTCGTCGAAATAAGTTCGTGCTCGGGCGCCCCTTTATGCCGTATTCTTATCTCCGGCTCGATTGCTTATTATTTTTAAGAAGTGCCGTTTCGTCCGCAAAAAGCGCGAGCACTCGCTTCGCCCTGATATATTGCCTGCAATACATCAGGAACTTATAATTATTGTTATAGCGATGATATATTTCTTGCACTATCTCCTTAATTTAGAATTTATTGGCGCGGAGATAAAGCGGGTAAGTGTGCAATATCTCCAGCAAGAAGCGTCCGCTCATGCCGATATTATCGACTTTTTCATAAATAATGAGCAGTGGGAACTCTAATAATTACACAGTCATAATAGCGCCGGGGGCGTCCCGGCGGGACAAATGCAGTCGCAAATCGAGAACTTAGTGCAATAATAACGTAACTGCAAGCTCTTTTTGTTTTAGACACAACGCCCACATAGGCATTTCAATATCATTTCCATAGAGTTTTAGAATTTTCGTATATTAATAATATAACATTTTTCAAATGACGTCTAGGTAGTGCTTTGCATCAGAATAAAATAACGAATTTAGAAGGTTTAGTAACATATACACTGCATCTGACTGCATTCAAAACATGAGCCAACGTCAGTGGTCAGAACAACTGCATATTTATTGCTGCTACAGTTTATTTCGTAATGTAGCTACAAGAGGCTTGATCGCATCATCATCTAAAGGTTAATGAAACTTCAAAGAGTAGTCTCGATGTTATCATGAATGGAGAGCCGAGTGGGAGACCAAACTTCTGCAACCAAGTCTATATCGACACACCAGTGTCATGACTAAACAAACAGAAAGATTTCCAGCATTGGTTAGAGTTTTAGTTTACAAGAAAAAATTTAAACCCTCTTATTTCTTTACCAAGTAGTCGAGAAATTCAATGTTCTTGTGTAAGCGTAACCTAAAAGCATTAACACTATCCAGGAGGTAATTACTCTTCTAAATAATTAAGAATGCCAAGCAATTGATAGAATCTCTAATGCATATTTTTGCATACAAGTGACATTGTAATAGTCGAGAAGCCAATAATTCGGAGACTGCTTCCAGTGATTAGATTCAAAACCCTTTAGAAAAATTAAGTAGGTATGTCGTTCTTTATGCTAGATGCCATTTTTGTAAAAAAACAAGCTGAAAACGTATGCTCACTGTAAATAAAATAAAAACAAATTCAATTTAGAAGAAGCAAGTCAAGTGCCTTAGGGGACCTGCAGCTCGTACGGTGCGCCAGAAAAATGGCTCGTTCAGATCGGAGTGCCTCGTTAATGGTGGTGTGGGCTATTGTTGACAGTCGATGAGGTTCTTTGTCAAGTGCTGGTACTACAGGGCGTCTGACGCTAATAAGTACTAGTCGGAAAATTACGTACTGGACCAAATTTATCCTTTAAAACTCCATCCGTGCTTGAAGATGTCTCCCTGTATGCTGGCGATGAACTGGCTGCCGGCTTCTAGCTCGGTGGTGAAGTTGTAATTTCGTCTGACGATTCTGACGTCGCAGTACCTCTCCAATGGCCAGGATGAGGTCAGCGTGTAGCGTACGTTATGCCTCTAACTAATTTTGATACTGGTTGGGCCAGGAAGGTGCTTATCGCGTCTTGATCAACTCAATTGGAAAAGGCTTGAAAATTACGGAGTTCTAAACAGGCTGGTGGCAAAGAGGGTGTAAACCTTGAAACGCAAGAGATGTAAAGAGGTGGTGGAAAAATTACTTACGTTAAGTTCCTGAGCTCTTATAGCTCAATGAAGTACTCAAAACACTAATTGCTTCACTCAGCCAATGCTTAGATAAGTCATTAATAAGTCGTTAATTAGGAGTCGCCAGTCAGCTCGAAGCAAGAGACGGCCGTGGGTTCTTTAGATGGGGTGCAGCGCCACCAATTTATGGATAACAATAAGAAGGTTCCGAAACCCCCTAATTTAACGACTGATAGATTTCGCCCCAGCTAAGTTGGAACACTGTATAACTTAAAAATTAAACACAAAACCTGAAGTAAAAAAATTTAGTGCAGGGGAGATAATTGCGTTTTATTTACTCGTAAAGCCGGGCACACACACAATATATATATAAATAAGGGCCGACGTATATGCATGAAAATACCCAAGGATCCCTGTTCACAACAGAGATTGGCCAAGTTAAAAACAATTAATTATAAAAGTTGGGGTGTTCCTGGAAAACCTCAAGATGTGAGATCATTCCGCGCTTAGCGGTATTTAAGTTTGCAAAGAATTTCGCAAACAAGAGATCATAACCAGGAATTTCTATAGAATCCAAAAAGACAAATAAATTCATGTAGCGTAACTAATGGTCAACAATTTTAATGAGGTGAGGCCTCGTATTTAACATATTAAAATTGATAAAATTGAATAATTCGTCTCTCTCGGACGACGACAAAATTACACACTTAAATTTCCCAAATTACGGCTGTATTTACTGAATGCAGTTTTATCTAATGAACGACCGCACTCCCGTGAAGCATGGCTCGATTTTCAGTATCATTGGAAGCAAGACGGTAGCACTGTAACGTTTCGCCCAGCAGAAACGCGTTCTTCTGAATTAAAATTAATTCGCGCGTTTTCCCCTAGCGATTTCTACGTTACGAATTTGAATTTTTCGCCCGCGCTACCAAATACGTCATCGAGAGATCCCCGCTCCACGTATGCACTGCTCCCCCACCTAGAATGTCCGAAGTGGTTGCTAGATGAACAAAGCACGAAGAGGAGCCCATAAAAGCCGCTTCACGACCGTTCCAGGGGCATTCATTGACATTCATTCGCATTCACTCCCTCCCTTCATTCCCTTCCTGATCCTGTTAGACCGTTTAAAGAGAATTTCCCGTTTATACTTTGGAATCCGATATCCTTTAGTATTTCCCGTAGCTAAAGTCGAACCGATGACTCCAATCCTGGAGGCCGTGTTCTTAGCTAGCACTTAAATAAGTCAATTTCTTGAAGGATCAGTTTTCTGAGGCGATGCTCCACCAGTGGGGAAACCGTTTCGCTGATCAAACCAATGCCTGTTATAACCTGGACTCAGCGTAGACCTTTGGCCCCAAATTCCGTTGGCAAATAATTGTATCAAATTTCCTGGAGAACGTATTCGAAACGAGGGTTTAACAACCAGGCCGTTTCATATGTCTATTTCGTAACAATAATTAAATCAGCCAAACACCGTATCAAATTTCATGCTATTACGCCCCGGCACGTAGCCAACTTTAAAGGCCGCTTTAGTTTGCTTTTAAAATGTTTGTTGATTTCAGAGTTCTACTTACCGTTTCAAACAACTACCCATAGCATCTCCGGAGAGCGACCGCCGCAACGATCTTAACCTGTCGTCTGCTGAAGATACGAAGCTGGGCCCCAGGTGGAAAATCGCCGACAGATTCCCATTCCATCGCATCTCGCACAAACATACCGCCAAATCCCCGGGATTTGCAACACTATCACGGTGTCGTAAGGCATAAATCATAACATAGTCGAATTAACCTATATTTGCAGCTACACGTGTATTTGACATTGAACCTGATATTCGAGCCCGAAGGTTGGCACCAAAGCGACTTACTTTGGGCAAATCGTCTTCCCGACCAGTGGCGTTCCGACGATTTTTCCAAAACTCGGCCAACCGGACCATCCACACACAGGTGCAAAACGGGTTGCCGGGACGTAAGGAACTCGCAACAGGACGTCCCGTAAAATTATTAAATTCAATGTAAAATACATTTTATTTGGTTTTAACGAATAATACTGTTTGTAAATATTGAACATTATAATTAAACTGTCTAAAATTATCCTGGCGGTTGTTTGTTGATCTCAGGGGGTATATCTGTTTGAATCAAATTAACTCCGACTGAGAAAGCTACCCGAAGGTAATTTATTCAATTCACTAGCCCTTATTAGCAGAGGGCTAGGACGTTACAGCACAGTTAATAAATCGGATAATCGTTACCTTCAGTTGGTTTCAAAGCAGTCCTGTAATTGGAGTTCCACAGGAACGGACTTCTGTAAATCCGATAACCAGTTCAGGGAGACTACAGCACGCAGGCTGGGAGCCTCGGGTGTGCGATAAGATAATCGCTATGAGAAGGCTCGCCGGACTCGCATCTTTCAAGCAAGCTGGGATTTTTCCACGCATTCGACGAAGATTATACTCTTGGTTTAATGAATTGGGTCAATCACGTGGTGGGGACTAGATTGTTGAAATAAACTGTTAGCGGGTAAACGAAAGGGGTTGAAAACGGTAATACTCACACTAAATTCCCCAGATGTCGTACTCGGAAAAGTTTTGGCCTTAAATATCTGACTCAGGCAGTATCTCTTTATTCACCCAAGAGAAATATCTAAACGCGCAAATACCCCCTAATCAAAGGGTAAAACGTTTCTAGACATCAATAGAACACCTTCTTCGCTAAATCGCGGTTTCGAACAGCACCAAAATTTTCAGACAACCTTCTTTCAAAAAACGCCGGAACAAGATGAACATTTTCCGAGTCACCAGCGCTCACAAGGCGGGGGCGCAAAATCGAAGCATCGACGGCACATCAACGGTGCGCGTACCTGGACGCAATTCGAAAATACACACAACCAAACTTATATGGAATCACCCAATATTTCCGATGTTATTCAGTATTTCTGACAAATTCCGTATAGAAAGTGAGAAGGACGTTTGCCCATTCCTCTTGGGCGGCTGGAATGAGCTGTTCCTCATTTCCTGGAGCATTTCTTCTAGCCCTAATCCCTTTTTGACACAGTCCCACACATGCTCAATGGGATTCAGGTCTGTATATCGCAAAATACTGTAAAGCGAAAATTGACGGTAACAACCTTTACTGCAAAATATAAGCGACGCAAATGGTAACTCCGGGCGAGTTTTTGATACCAAAAATGAGTGGAAGGAGACAGGAAGGTTCAAGTTTAGGATACTGGTTAGAGATCTAGGAAGCTTCTAGTAATAGTTCCTTGGACCTGAATTTCGAGGGGCTTTCCTAGCAGGATAAAGCAAAGTACAAATCGAATCGGCGAAATCGTTTCGCTAGAGGAAAACGCGACTCGGGTGTTGGCTGTAGCAGAAACTCGCTTGGCAGGGTCAAGTAAGGGCTTCTCACTTTACTGCAAACCCTTCCCTGGCTGAAGGCGAGTGCCCATTGTAAGGTAAGCTATTTATAGGACACCTTTTCTAGCCTTCCCTAAATAGGGCTACTTTGTCATCATGAGTGCTGTCGAATTTCCATCTTTATTTCATAAATGCCTAAGCGACCACTCTCTCGTGACCGACCTTGTATAGATATGTTGTAAAGTCAAAGCTGCAGCATGACTTGACCCACCGCATTTTACCTATCGCCAAACGTCTTTTGGATTTGAGATCCCTGTATGGTAGAAGTTGAATTGAGATAATTTAGACAATAATAAAAAAGACGTGATTTATTTAAGTCAGTAGGTAGGTGCCTATCTACAAACCCATTTGTCCAAGAATCATTTGATCCAGAGGAACTAGGTTGATTACGACTGGAGTAATCCGGGGATACAGTATCTGGCCATCAATATTTTTAATCCGTGTTGACGCCATCTAGAGCCTCTACCCCATGGTTGCCGTATGGTGCGGTCTATTAACTTTGTTCGCCATCACAGTCTGCATGCAGTTTGTGTGAGATACTACACATTCTTTAAACTGTATATAAACCTTCTGAGCTCCCCTCCAACAGATTTAGCTTGTCGGCCATGTCAATTTTCCGGAGTATAGCTGCTGCGTGTATTACAGCTACTTGGGGCGCTGGCAGGCGCGTGCTGGGACTGTACAAAGGGCCCGGGCATTGAAATTTTGGGTAAGGCCCCTCAAAAATACCCGCGGAAATGTTTTAATTTTTTTAAGTTATACGATATACGACAGAACTTTTTTTATGTCGAGAAATATATTCTAAATAGTAATTGGTTTTGTAGAATTGGGTAGAGTAACAAAACTCAAAATATGATGAGTAAATTGTATTAAAAAATAATAGTCGTATATTATATAAGTGTGGAATGTAGCATATCACGCACGAATGAAAAAGTTTAACCACGACGCCCGT
Organism: Agriotes lineatus; assembly: GCA_940337035.1. NCBI lineage: Eukaryota > Metazoa > Arthropoda > Insecta > Coleoptera > Elateridae > Agriotes > Agriotes lineatus. The sequence goes on along the minus strand of OW679197.1, from coordinate 37,031,340 downwards.
AGAGATAGTGCAACACAGTTTGTTGTCTAACACCTCTCTTAAATCTCTTTAACTAATTTTTTTCTGATTTTTTTGGCACTAACATAACATTTGCTATGTTTTTAATAACATTTAAAAATCACAAACCAGCCTTGAATTAGTTATATACCTATAATAATTATTTCTCCGCTTTTTTTTTATTTTTCTCTCACTAGTGAGAGACGAGACTAGTCAATAATAGTTATTAATGTATTAAGGGTAGAATTAATGGATTCTAGCACGAGGAAATATTTAAAGCACGAAGCAAAGAGCAGTAAATTTCTCGTTGGCTATAATCGTGATTACGCACATATTTTATTTTATTTTGGTTCTCAAAAAAGACACAATTGAAGGATTCAGTATTTTGGCTGCAGACTACTGCGTCATCGTTGTGCTGTCACTGTGAATTTTATGTGTACTATGGTTTCCATGTAGATTGCTGGTGTTGCTATACTACATTGTTGGTGTTTATTAAACTGCTTAGCATTGTTATAGGCTGTCGAGCCATAACAGCCATATTACGCTCGCTGTCGAAGGCCAATAAATAAGATTATAATTCTAAAGTGAAATAAAGTCAGATTATGTACTAGTCGTATAGAAAGCTAAGTCTCGGAACTGCGTAAAATCTAAATTCCCTCAATTGCCGAATTAATTTGCTCAATTGCATTATTGTCCAAATTTATTTCGGCAATTGGGTGAATTCAGCATCTGAATCTAGTACACACATTGAATACAATACAATATAAATTATACTTGCATAAAACTACAAATACACACGGTGGACAAATAATGCTCTTCACATTCCCAAAACAGCGTTTACTATGATAGCTATGGGCGGGGACTGGATCTTCCGAGGAAATTTCATTTTCAAGGTCAATGTCAACATTTTCTTCACTTTCTTGTCCAGTTTCATTTGATTATAGTCTTTAGTTTTAGATGTCTCATAAACGTTTTCAAAATTTCTTTTTGGTAACTGCTGCCACAGTTTTAGTAATTTTTCCTTCAAATTTGTTCTTTGTAGAGGGCTGGAATAACTTCAAAAATTTTACTGAAGGAGTTTATCAGCATATTTTGACTAATTTCAGGAAATCTACGAGGATCGAAGCATTCTAAATTACCATAAAATAATCCACGATCCACAAATCTACTCTCTATGCTGACTATAATTTGGTCTATCACGACAGTACTAATGTGGTCAAACAAAAGTGATCTTCAATTTGATAGTTTATATTTTTTAAAGAACAGACTATTATAAGAATAGTCCCAGGTTCCAGGACCCAACGATTCAGGGCCTACTGGAAAATGCCCGGTAGCCCGGCGGGCCAGCACGCGCCTGGGCGCTGCGCTGGTGAGACTTTATAGCAGTCCTGAGGACCAATCGAGCGATAGTGACCGACACCCTCTAGAGGTACTACCTCTGAAATTGCCACTATACCCCAAACTGTTAAATAAAATACCCCTGACCGGCACTACCTGGCCATGTCGGAAGACAGGAGTAATCACAAAGTGGCCAAAATAGATCCGCTTCTAGTAGATGCTAGAGTCTTCACCAGCATACGATGTGCAGCGCAACAAATGGAGATCACCATGGACACCTCCCTCAGCCTTGGAAAATTTGCTGTAGATTGAGATAACGAGAAGGACGTCGAAGGTTACTTGCAGAAAGGCATAAAATGTATAATTTAAAATGTCAAACCAGAACTAACGTGAAGGCTAATAAATCGCAAACCCGCCAGAGATACTCAAAAAATTGGTGAAAATATGAAAATATTCTGAGATCGTAATAAAATAGAAAAACTCGCAACTTTATACTGTAACTTATATAGCGTACAAGTTGAAAGCTCGAAAGAGCTCTGATAGAATATAAACTCCCATTATTATTAGTTTTACACTCTTGCGCAGCTAAAACGGTTGTAGATTATATTGCTTTATGAAATGGAAACAAGAAATACTGCATTTGAGTTGGTCAGCTCTCGGAGAAATTTTTTACAGAAATGTATGTTTTATGTACATTTTGCTAATTTATACAGAACATTTTTAAGTTAAAATCAATAATATGAAAAATTTGTACTTAGTGAAGATGAAAACTTGTAGAATCTTATTGTCATATTACTGGCTACTATTTTCTTAGCAAATTGCGGTCGATTAAAATTAGGTAAAATTGTAAAATCACGTATATATTATATCATTTTGAAATCAAATATTATGTAAACTGTAACTGTCAATTACAATAATTTATTTTATTTCATTTTGGAACCATAATCTTGTTTATTGGCCATCAATAGAGGGCGTTGTTAAGGATCGTTTAATTACTAGATGGGAAATGTAGAGCCTAAATGTTATGTAACCCAAACCACAAAGCCACCCTCGCTTTCACGCATGTGCGATTTTAAGGGAGGTTTTCTTAAGTTTTGCGGAAGCAGTTCTCCCGCAATGCTGATTTAGATCAAATGTATCTGTCGTTACTTTTAATATAGTTTTTTGTTTTAATGTGTTTGTGTTTGGTTGTTAAACTGACCCTTAAGGGGCGCTTAGACACCGTCCTGGGTTACGATAAATAATTGCTCCCAGAATCAGCAGCTATCGAAGAGGGTTTTGTAATTTGAAATAAAGCCCCTGGTCCTTCAAGAAGTAAGCGATTCATCATTTTGGTCCTTCGAGCCGGATCAACGACAGAAGCATCTATCAATCGTTACCAATACACAGAATCACATTGCAGGGAGAAACTCATCAGCAATTTACTTTGAGGCAAGTAAGCGCATTTATTCCATTGTTTAAGCATCACGGCCGGCGTGGGTACGCCATTGGTCATCCCGTCTTCGAAACGGAAAATTCCTGTCGTAACGGACAACGCTTTATTTGTGACGTCAGCATTACAGCAAAGCTTGGCATCCAGGTGACGCCACGCTAAGACGCCCATTCCCGCCAAGCGACTCTTGAAGCTCCTACCTGTGTGGACGCCTTAGATGATATGCAGGTGGGCCAATAATAATTTCTTACATTTTTCTTACTCCGTTTAATGTTTTAGCGTTGCCTCAAATAACTATTCGATTTATCTTGCGCAATCAATAATTTGCTTAAATTAGCCTGTTTACTTTACGTTGCAATAATTTTAATTACATTTACGCAACTTTTATAATTTACAATTTACTTCAAATAGCGTTGTAAACTTTACGTTGCAGTTTTATAACTATACATTTTATCTCAGGCAACTTATTTACAATCGCATTTGAAAATACAGGCGTTTAAAGGCAATTTTATAGAAATATACTACATAAATAGCTATCACTACAATCAGTTGAGCAGCTTAGTGCAGTAATTTATATTCACATAATTATACTGATTATTAAATGCCTAAAATGTCGAAAAAAGAAGTTTTATTAGCTACTGCTCGCTCTTTAATAAGCGAATTAAACGAATTTGATGAATTTTTGGCATCTGTCGATGAATCAAACTTACCAGAAGGTATATTTACAGAAATTAAATTTCGATTAAGTTATAGCCAGGAACTAAATAAGGAATTTAAAGATACATGTATCCAATTAAATGCTTCGGGTGCAGGGTATGAGGATATCATGAGTACGCGCGAATTTTACAAGAAATTCGTAGCAATTAATGTAAAGTCCGATACAATTTTAAGTAAAAAACCAAAGGCATTAAATTTAAATGAGTCATCAACCTCTACAATTAACAATCAAAATAATGTTAATGCAAAACTCCCCAAACTCTCAGTACCAACGTTTTCTGGCGATTATACTAGTTTTACTAGTTACTACGAAACGTTCACTGCGTTAATTCACAATAACCCAGCTATCACCGATGTAGAACGGTTTATTTACCTCAGGGATAGCTTAAAGGGGGCTGCAGCCCAGTTGATTTCTAATATACAGCCTACCGGCGAAAACTACAAAATTGCATTTGATTTGTTATGCGAGCGTTTTGACAACCCGAAACTTATTGTTAGCAATCACGTAAAGGGAATTTTCGATCTGAAACCTATCTCAAAAAATAATGCGGTTGAAATGAGAAATTTGCATGACGATTTAAATAAACATTTGAGAGCCCTAGAAAACATGTCAATTTCATTAGATTACAGGGCCATATTCATTTCACACATTTTAATGTCCAAATTTGACGGGGATACCTGTAAGGAATGTAGTAAAATTAAACCTAGGGAAATTCCGTCTTTAGAGGAAATCAACAAGTTCCTTAAGGAACGAGGCCAAACTTTAGAAGAAATTGAGGCCAATAAGAGCTCCAATAATAATCACATTAATAATAACTCAAATAAAAATGATTCTTCTAAAGGTGCACGAAATAATAATTATTATTCAAAACCAAGGCAGCAATTTAAGCAGTCCTTCGTATTAACAAATAAACAAAAATTTTGTCCGAACTGCAAAGCCAGCCACTCTCTAAATTTTTGTAGTAAATTCTTAGCTTTGCCAGTAAATCAAAGAATCGATCGTGCAAGGGAGTTGAACATTTGTAGAAACTGTCTTTATCATTCCAGTCAAAATTATTGTAACTCGCGGTACTCCTGTCAGGTATGCTCTCGCAAACACCACACATTGTTGCATTTAGAGCAAGCTACAACCACTAATTCAAATATCAATGATCAACCTAGCTCTATCAGTTCACAGCAGATTCTTGCAGGTCCTAGCTCTGAAAGCCAAACTTCAAATGCGCCAATTCCTTTATCTTGTTTTCTAAGTAGCCAAAATCAAGTGCTGTTACCAACTGCTATTATACAGGTCAGAGGGAAGGACAAAAAATGGCACAGAGCCAGAGTACTGCTCGATTCTGGATCTCATATCAATTTAATTACTGAAGCAATGGCTGATAAATTGCAGCTTATTTATCCTGTGTAGCTATACGCAGAATAGCAGATAATCTACCATTGAACTCTTTCAATAGAAGCAATTTAGCTTTGCCCAGCAATATTCAGTTAGCTGATTGTAATTTTAATGTATCATCTTCAATAGATATCCTGATTGGTGCTTCACTTTTCTACAATCTCTTGTGCGCAGCACAAATACCATTAGGCAAAAACACGCCAATTTTGCAAAAAACAGTATTTGGCTGGGTAGTTTCAGGCAATTATGCATTTGATAAAAGTTCACATCAAAATGTTGCATGTTCAAATTTAATTATAAATACTAACTTAGAAGTTTCAGTTGAGAAATTTTGGCAAATTGAAAACGTACAGCCGAAATACGAAACATCAAAACTTTCCCTCGAAGAACAATTTTGTGAGCAACATTTTGAAAAAACCGTAAAGCGAGATCAAAGTGGGAGATTTCTCATATCCATTCCATTTAATTCTAATTTAATTGAATTAGGCGAATCCCGAAGGTTAGCACTCAATCGATTTCTTCATATGGAGAAAAAATTATTAAAAAATCCCGAATTATCAACCTCGTATAAAAACTTTATGCGTGAATACATCGACTTAGGACATATGAAGCAACTCGAAAACCCAGAAATGCATAATTTTGAAGAAAACCAAGATACTGCGGTAGTAAATACCTTAAATTCAAGTGTGCCCTTATGTGACATACCGGAGTATTTTCTTCCTCATCATGCTGTGTTGAAAACTAGCTCCTTGACTACTAAGCTCAGGGTAGTCTTTGAAGGTAGTACAAAATCAAATACTAATATTTCCATAAACGATGCTCAAATAGCAGGGCCAGTAATACAAAGCGATATTTTCACGATATTATTACAGTTTTGGCAACATATAGTTGCACTCACCGGAGACATCGAAAAGATGTACCGGCAAGTTTTAATTGACCCTCCGTTACGCAAATTGCAACAAATCTTATGGCGAGATAATCCTGCGTTACCTATTTGTACTTACCAATTGCAAACACTTACATACGGTACAACCAGTGCCAGTTATCTGGCAACTAAGTGTTTGCAATATTTGGCAAATCTAAATTCTGCAGCCTTTCCGATTACCTGTGACATTATTAAAAACGATTTCTATATGGATGATCTGCTCACGGGTGCAGATACCGTTGAAAATGTGTTACAAATACAAAAGGAAGTAACGTCCATTTTAGCAAGCGCCGGTTTGCCTATACGAAAATTTCTCTCCAACAGCTCTGAAATTTTATCTAAAGGCTGTAATACGTCATCATCTTATTTTACTGTACCTCTAGGGGAACGTGAAAACGCAAAAACTCTAGGTGTGTCTTGGAATTCACTATCTGATAGTATACAATATAGTAACACTACTAAGTCCGAATTCACAAGAGTTACTAAAAGAACGATTCTTTCGGAGGTGGCTCAATTATACGACCCTCTGGGCTTAGTATCCCCACTAATTGTAAAGGGAAAATTAATGATACAAAAACTCTGGCAATTGGGACTTGCATGGGATGAATCTATACCACAGGATTTGTATTATGAATGGATTAATTTTAAAAATCAATTACCCGACTTAACCTTACTTAAAACTCCGAGATGTGTAAAAACTCCAAATTCTGTAAGTATTCATCTTCATGGATTCAGTGATGCCAGTTCTATAGGTTATGGGGCCTGTATTTATGTTAGATGCCAAGATGCATTTGATAATATTTCTGTTCATCTATTGTGCTCAAAATCCAGAATTAGCCCACTTAAGGGTACTACTATTCCCAGACTAGAGTTATGCGCTGCGGTGCTTTTAACGCAATTGATGCAAAAGGTAAAGGAGTCTGTAACTATGAAATATAACGAAATATTTTTTATGGGCAGACTCTACCATTGTGCTGCATTGGGTCAATTCCACTCCAAATAAATATAAAACTTTCGTAGCTAATCGTATAGCATCCATCCAAGAAGTATCAAAGAAAAATCAGTGGCAGCATGTTAAAACTAACGACAACCCAGCTGATTTGGTGTCGAGAGGTGCAACTGTCAATGACCTCTTAAACAACCCAATTTGGTTTTTGGGTCCAAAATTTCTCTCAACGCCCCAAGAGCAATGGCCTGAACAGCAAGTTACTAATACTTGTAATTTGCCCGCTACCGAATTTAAAAGCCATACCAATACTGCAATGAGTTTTGTAAATACTAATACCTTTGACCTTTTTAAAAGATATTCAGATTTCTCGAAACTAAAACGTATTATAGCTTGGGTAATCCGTTTTTCGAAAAATTCAAGGATTGCCAAACCACTAAGAACTGCCGGCCCTTTGGGAACTTCCGAATTACAGGAAGCCTTAATTACTTTGTTAAAACTATGTCAAGCAGAAGCTTTCTCACATGAAATAAACATGTTAATTTCTAAGCAAAGCTTAAAAACTAGTTCAAACATTTTATCCTTGAATCCGTTTTTAGATTCAAATGGTGTTTTAAGAGTAGGTGGCAGAATCAAAAATTCTGATTATTCGTTTGATAAGAAGTTTCCTGCCTTATTGCCTAAGAATCACATTTTTACCCATTTGGTTTTCAAGCATTTTCATGAGAAATTACTACACTGTGGTGCTCAACAGCTGTTAGCTTGTATACGTGAACAATTTTCGCCTGTATCGGGGAGAAACTTAGCAAAAAATATTACTCGCAATTGTGTAAAATGCTTTCGGTCCAATCCAAGATCTTATAATCCCTTAATGGGTGACCTGCCTTCAAAGAGGTTGCAATTTAATACGCCTGTGTTTTCAAATGTAGGTATAGATTACGCAGGGCCAATTTTCATAAAGGACAAGAAAGGCAGAGGTGCTAAATTAACAAAGGCTTATATTTGTATATTTGTTTGTCTAGTAACTAAGGCTATACATCTCGAGTTAGTTACTGATCTAACAACTGACCTTCATAGCTGTCCTAAAAAGATTTATAAGCCGCAGAGTTAAACCTGCTACAATTTCATCCGACAACGCCAAGTATTTTGTAGGAGCTGCTAACCAGTTGCGTGAACTGTATAAATTTATTAATACAGAGGAAGCTAAAAATAAAATAATCACTTTTTTGGCCAATTTAGACATAAAATGGGAATTTATTATACCCCGTGCACCCCATCAGGGTGGCATTTGGGAAAGCGGCGTAAAATCTACTAAGCTACACCTAAAAAGGGTTTTGGCTAATACCTTTCTTAATTATGAGGCATTTCAAACTCTGCTTACTCAAATAGAGGCAACGCTAAATTCTCGTCCACTGTCACCTATATCCACTGATCCTGCCGACCTTGCCCCTTTAACCCCTGGACATTTTATTATTGGCAAACCATTGTGCGCATTACCTGAGCCCAACTTTGCTGATATTCCCGAAAACAATTTGTCGCGCTATCAACACATCCAGAAGGTAGTGCAAACGTTTTGGAAGCGCTGGAGTAAAGAAGTTGTACCCGAGCTACAAAAAAGAACAAAATGGTTCCGAAATATACCCAGTTTGATGAACGTCAATTCTATTGTGCTAATCCAGGAGGACAATTTGCCACCACTACAATGGTGCCTCGGCAGAATTACTGAAATTCACACTTTCAGAGACAACATCCCTAGATCTGCTACAGTAATCACCCCTACGGGTAAGCTGGTGAAGAGAACAGTGCACAAACTTTGTGTCTTACCGGGAGTGTGATAGTGTAACGCAAAAAAAATGGCCTTTCTTAGTGTTGATAGTGAAACAGACTCAAAGAACTCTCTTTACTTTAGTAGTAGTTTATAATTTCATGCTTAATTTTAAAACTTTTCATATTCCGTTTGTATATCGTTAGCCCCTTTCTTTTTTGTGAAGGGCATGATCTAGGTTGTATTTAATGTTATATTGCTAGGTACAAACATAATTTTGAACCTGTTGGTTCAAGGCGGGCTGTATGTTAAGGATCGTTTAATTACTAGATGGGAAATGTAGAGCCTAAATGTTATGTAACCCAAACCACAAAGCCACCCTCGCTTTCACGCATGTGCGATTTTAAGGGAGGTTTTCTTAAGTTTTGCGGAAGCAGTTCCCCCGCAATGCTGATTTAGATCAAATGTATCTGTCGTTACTTTTAATATAGTTTTTTGTTTTAATGTGTTTGTGTTTGGTTGTTAAACTGACCCTTAAGGGGCGCTTAGACACCGTCCTGGGTTACGATAAATAATTGCTCCCAGAACCAGCAGCTATCGAAGAGGGTTTTGTAATTTGAAATAAAGCCCCTGGTCCTTCAAGAAGTAAGCGATTCATCAGGCGTAAAATGGCTTTTATAGCCCTAGGGCCTATACAGTTGCTAAGCAGTATAACAAACACCAACAATGTAGTATAGCAACACCAACAATCTGCATAAAAACCATAGCACACCAGAAATGCACAGCGCCAGCACAACGACGACGCAGTAGTCTGTAGCCAAAATACTAAATCCTTGAATTTTATCCATTTTGAGGACTAAAATGAAATAAAACGTTGTATGTACCACGTGCCTAATCACGATTATAGCTCTCGGGAAATTTAAAGCTCTCCGCTTCGCGTCGAGCTTTAAACATTCCCTCGTGCTATAATCTATTGATTACTCCCTTAATACATAAACTATACTTTTATCATTACTTATAGAAAAGTTTACAGTAAAACATCCATCCTATTTGTATAATCGGTTTGAAGGGTTCTGATGTAAATGTTGTAAGTGCGAGCGTAAACTATCTTACAATATCACAGCAAACGACAATTTCGAAGAATCTTGTTAAACATGCTTTGCATAGAATAGGAATAAATTAAACGTCATTATATTTTGTGTATGTAGATGACCTTACGTATATTTATTGGAGAATGAACGAACAGAACGGCATTGCTTCCGTTTTGTAACATATCAATGCAATTAATAGCTTCATTTATTCATTCATATTATTATTTTCCAAAAACAAGTAATTTTATAGGGTGTTGGTAACTGCCTGAAGTCCCCTTAATTTCTTACACCTTTTAGGAAGCACTTCGCAAAGCGTAACTTGTAGATTGTTATTATTCTGAAGAGATTAGAACATGTTGAAGGGTAAGGTGTGAACGGAGTAGCCAGGCCTAACTACCCCTTAAAACATTTGTATACCTTAAATTAAGTACGCAGTTATAAGTAGAAAATATTGGTGTCGTGTTTTACTTATTCTAGTCAACTCTGCGACCTAGTAAATTACTTGAATTTATTGCGAGACCTACGTCTGCGAAAGTACTTGTTATTAAGCAATAACACTGCAACTTGACCCATGCTTTCGTAAAAAGTGGCTTGCCAGACCACACACTATGAACTGCATTTAGATTTCCATAATTTCCTTAAACTTAACACAATTTTCTAATTTATAATCGAACTTTAGTTTGAACAGTAACAATTCAACTTATTTCAGCTACTTTGACTGTTTTCGGGGTTTGTCCAGTTTCAACATAGAAGTTGAGATTAATGAAGAGATTAACTTATATAAAGTACTAGAAAAGTTGCACAGACATTAAAAAAGTTGTGCATAGTTAAAATTTAAAAACATTATAAATGTATATAACAGTACTCATAGATGCTTCCTGGTAGGATTATTAGTATTCAAACAAAGACTGCTTTTTTTTAATTGCTCGAAATTTGCCAACGTTAGTGCCATAGCTTTCCTATTCACCGACAGGAAATTAAATACCATTGGTAGCTATGCTGTAACATCCGGCCCCTCTTTGTAGGGGTTGTACTATTTATCTACCACGGGTTAGCTCATATTTCGGAGATAGGGTTCGATCGCTAGCTCAGATATACCATAAATAAGCAAAACACACTAACGGAGTATCCTGTATAACATTTATTATGTTTATCTATGATACACTAGTAAATTGTTGTGTAATTAATTAAACGAGACGTAAATTGCTCAAATTGAAACGATAGTATATAAACGCGGCTTTCTGGTTGTCGCGGGCGGATTCTACGGACGGAAGCAGCTTCCTGGTTGTAGCGGGCGTGACCTCCGGGACGCAATTCGCTTGAAGACGTCGTGATCGGCCGGACTGCAACTTCGTAGCTCTTCGGGACGAGCTGCGCGCTGAATGCAATACCGGGCAGCCTGTCAAATTTCGCCGAACTGCAGATTCGGGTTTCTGTAAACAAATAACAATTAAAACTGCTAATGCGGGTTTTCACCCTATACGTGTAACTATAGTTCGGTGGTGAAATACTCCGCGGAATTCGCCGCACGACGGGACTTCGTTTGAGGAACGAAACTCCGGCTCGGCGTGACTTTTGAGGTTATCAATCCTCGACACCTGCAGGAGAGCTCTTTGGCGACGCTATCAGTGCGGTCCGCAGAGTTCCCAAGCAAGTCGGCCGCTACAATTCTCAGGGGTTAATTCAGGTAAATTCAAATTAGGTAGCTTGAAGCTTTTAATTCTACTTGAATAGCAAGGCGGTGAATTTAAAATACAAGGGAGCTGGGATTTTGACATTACGTTAATTGCTATTTGACCAGCGGGTTTCGGCGTAGGAGATTTTCAGGATTAATTAGCGGGCGTTCCAGGATTAATTAGCTGGCGTTCCAGGCGTTCACAAAGAACCACTGAATTAAACTCAGCTGTCAGGGATTTTCAGGATTAATTAGCTGGCGTTCCAGGCGTTCGTAAAGAACCACTGAATTAAACTCAGCTGTCGGGGATTTTCAGGATTAATTAGCTGGCGTTCCAGGCGTTCGCAAAGAACCACTGAATTAAACTCAGTCTCAGGACGGCTTGGTGGAGGGACTCTCTGGACAGGGCAGGATGAAGGACCGGGGACTAGGTGTTTGCTGGAGGAGTGTTAGGTATCTCTGGGAAATCTCTCGGGAATCTCTGTTTAAATGCGTTCTGCAAGCAGTTTTATATGCCTTGAAATGCTGTTAGGTAGGGAGAAACGGCGCGCGTCATCACTTTGTTTGCGCTGTTTTCACGGGCGGAACTTCGGTCTGGCTATCTTATCTCGCTGGAACACACCGGGTTCTTGATAACGCTAAAGGTCGGCGACGTTTAAATCAGCAAATATTATTTAATATTGAATTAATCGGATTCAAACGGGAGCTAGCGTTACAATGCCACTTCCGGCCTATACTTCTTTAAATGGGGACAAGAATCATAACTTTATCAATCCTGCAGAAGTAATTGACTTAAAGCGACGTCAAACTGTAGTAGCAAGAAATTATTGATATTATCAATATATCGAATAATTATTGAATGTATCGACTGCGTATACCGATACAAAGATGTATCTATTACTTATATCGATACGCCGATATATTAATATTTTTAGAATCCTATAATGCTCTTTCAATATACCGATATTTGTATCGATTATTGAGAGAAACTTCCAGCCCTAGTAACAATAATTTGTGTTTTCTGTAAAAAACGTTATTTAACTGTGAGACGCGTAAAAGTGCGTATTGATCATTGTTTGAGTTCAAAAGGTGCAAGGCACAAACAAGCAGACATTGCTGTGCTTATCTACAAAGACGATGCGGTCTAAGCCGAAGTGTGATTTTAACATTTCCACTGCGAGTAGTATATGTCTTTGCAATTGATATTTATTACGTCATTTAAAATCATATAAAAGGCAAATATAATACCTATAAATTTGAATGTGCATTAAGTAATTCACGTTTAAGCAACTGTGACTTTCATGTCTTCAAAACGAAAAATGTTTTACTCCCTCGAAATGTGCTTTTGCATAGCCACGCACGAAGCTCGAGCAAGGAAAAAGAGTAATCAATGGTCCCAAGAATTTCATTTCAACTCGAGATTCGCTGAATTAGAACTAGACTTGTAAGAATCAGCGGCTATGAATGCTCGGTGATTGTGAATAGGAGGAATATAAAAGCCCTATGATTGAATAGCGGCAAAAAACGATCTCGGTTTGATCAGGAGCTCCAATATGACAACCGCGGATTATTCTCGCCGTGAATTAGACGAGATGTCTCCATTTCGGAGCCTTTCGTCCCACTTTTAATTTGCTTCCTGGCTAAGCCCTTTCTCCGGGCCGGGATGACCTGAATATGGCTTTCATATTCGCATCCGAAACAAAAAGGTTCCGCTCGGCGTCTCGCCGAAAATAGAGGAGTTGCGGATTTTAATATTGGGATTGCGCTCGCGAAACTCTTCAGATTTCAAGACTCCTTTGTCAACCATCGAGACAAAGGTCGAGCGGAAAGTGAAGAGCAAACCAAATTCAGGAATTGCTGAAATAATTTAAAATTCTTCCGATACTCGGCAGTAGGGGCGCCGAATTCGATTCCAACCCTTTTGCGGGCGACTTTGATGTCGCTCCCTTATGAAAATTTATTTTCCTTTAAGGTGCTTCTTTCTCCCGGGCTTCGGCGGTGCGCTTTATTTTCAGTGTGGCCTAATTTCCGATCATAGTAATCGCACGGCGGAACGGGCAAATCGATTAAAGCGGCATCCGTCTAGGCCAGCGATCAGTGATTTTTTAATAGTCGCCCGTTCACACGGCCTGGAATCCCGTTTGATAAACTGGAATAATTTAAACCAATAATAGCGTGAAATAAGGTTTAATTATGGGTTATACTGTTATTAGTGTTTAATTTGTAAAAGTTTCTCACCCAAATCACTTTAAACAGACACGCCGTGGCAACCTTCCCATTTTGAGATTCACTACATAAACACTTTAAAAGATAACATTTATTCAATCAGTAGAAAATGCCGCCTGTATAAAGTTTTTATGCACCGTAGAAGTGATAAATTACTAGAAAACTGTAAGCTTTTTGTAAACATCATGTTTATGGTGTTTACTTATTCTTTCTCCTCCAACCGAACTATAATGAAACAAGTTTTCTTTTGATATATATGATTACCACTATGCAAGTTCAAACTACCGAAAGCAATATTAATTTAGCTGGAACTATGGTACGTAATTATAAATTAACAGAGATGTGAATGTGTTATAATATTTGACGGTATTATGCCTATATTGATCATATAACGGATGCGGATACATTTTGTGGCCGAGGCCGATTAGGCCGAGTCTAATAAATTATCCGAGTCAATTATAAATATTAATTGGCCGTATGATTTTGTAATATCTAGTAAAACCGATCAATTTTAAAATATTAATATAAATAATAAGAATTACTATAACCTGAGTCAAACACGTAATTTGGTAGTGTAGAAACGGTTGTAACGGTCGTCGCTGTTAAATTTTATCGGCCATGGCTGTTATGTGGGACATTTCGATCAAACAGATAATACTCATAGAGTACAGGCCTACAGGGTCCAGCAGAATGACCGATCCTATTTACATTGGTAAGAACTGTTGCAAATTTTGAAATATTTTTAATTTTTGTTCAAAAATGTAAATAGAAAACTTGCCAATTTTAGTTACAATACAATTTATTTATAAAAATTATAGCAGTTACTCCAAATTAATTTGGTGATTATTCAGTAGTTGAAGGAATTGTTCACAAAACTTCTAAATCTCGTGGTACCTAGTAATTGGTGCACGACTTGAAGTTTGTAAGGATGAAATTTTAAATCCTTTAAAATACGGCGAAGAGTTCTGTCTGATAGGCTTGGGTCTTGATGAATTTAATCAAATTAAGGATTAGGTTAATCTATAGTAGTGTGAAAATGAAATTTGAGTTTGAGTGATGCTATTTTGAAAACCTAATATTTTTAATAAATAAATTATATTATAACTAAAATTGGCAAGTTTTCACTTCACATTTAAAAAAAAAAATTAAAATATTTTAAAATTTTAAACAGTTATTAACAATTTAAATAAGGTCGGTCATTCTGCCGTACCCTGTACAATAACGTGAAGGTAAAAAGCCTAATAAAGCTGTGTTTAATGGACACCGTTCATAGCGTTCAATTTCATCATAGCAATAAATTCTACAGCCAAGAAAAATAAAAGTAGATGTTTAGATGTTCCTGAAAAATCAGATTTTATAAGCATTTGGAAACTTTAAAAAATCTGTAAAAGGCTTTACCCAGAACTTCCCTCGTGGACATTGTGACACTAAATAATTTTAAAAATCAAATTAGTTGGGAGTAAAAATATCTTCACGTTTATAATAAATTAAATACATTTTCAAATAAAACAAATTAAGACGTTACCGGTGGTGGAATTCGAACGGCAGGCGGACCGCCTGTGCAGCCCCAACCTTTAGTGGGATATAGTAAGTGACTGGGCAACTTCCACCTCCGCCCCGGAGGACCGAACTCTAGAATTTCTACGTCGCAGTTATATTTAGTAATGCGCTAATTTTTGCCTCGTGTTTGTATTGTAAAAAATGTATTCTGTATCTTTTGGCTGCCATTTTTTGGTAAGAATAAAGCCTGCACTATGTACAAATTTTGTCTGACATTTTCCCGGTTTCATTCCAGGTATAATGTGTATGCAAAATATCGTTTTCCTCCGACAAATATATTTTGAGTTATACCGCCAACAGACAGACAGACATGCGGAACTGAGAAAACCTGAAACGTGAAGATCTGAAGAAATTTCGGAAGGTGATTTTTTCCTGATTACAATACTTCTTTCGTATTTCAGACGAGGGAAGTAAAAATGGTAAAAATCAAATCAAGCTGAGTCTTTCCAGTAAAATAAAACAAAAACTATTTTAGAAATATATTGTAGTGGCCGTCGTCAGCGTGGCAGAGCGGTTAGGGCGTTAGACTGCCGTGCTACGGTATGGGGTTCAATCCCCACATCTGACAACTGGCGGGCGGCCCACCCAGTCGCTTTAAAAATTGGGTACCGAAACCACAGTTGTGGAAGAAGGGAAAGTAAGGCAGTTGTCGAAGGCGTGATGCTAACCACATCACCCAGTACGCCGTTAAAGATATGCCAGGTGACTGGGTTTCGGAAAGAGATATTTCGGCGACCCTGACTCCTCTTGTCTCAGGCCATGTTCCTATATGGAATAAAGTGCCCGAACTTTACTATATTGTAGTGACTTTTCATTTTTGATTTTTACTTGCCCCACGTTGGGATCGACATTAATATGAAATGGCCCTTCATTATGTGCTATGCTACTATTTTATTTGATTTAATTCAGATTTATGTTAAGATTAATTTATGCAAAGATGTACCCTCGTTTTGAATCATTTCTTATTTAGTCTACTTATTTTTCTAGCTCCGTAGAACATTAAACTCTTAAATCAGGTTAAGTTCAAGCTCTATAAAATATAATTAGTTTTTTTTTTTTCTTCTTTAGTCGCGGCATCAATTGTTAAGATTATTAGCCGCATCTCTGTAAGTAGTATTTACGCACTGCTTAGATAGAACTAAATAATCCGGCCTGCTGGAGAAAGCTTATCAACTTCTTACTCTCAATCCCTTTCAAATCATCAATTGATTCCACCAGAGGTCTATATCTTCTACATCGTCTCAAAATGTGATCTACTGTTAATGGCTCCTGACAGGTATTACAAACTGGTTGGTTTTCCCTTGACAAAATATATTTATTAGTTAAACATGTATGTCCTGTTCTGACTCTTGTTAATACTACTTGCTCTGCTCTTGATATATTCTTTGGATATGTAATACCATCGATAGCATCTACGAAGTTCTTCATATAAGTGTTACAGCTGTCCCACATTGTTTGAAATTGCAGGTGTATTTGGTGTTTAACATATAGCAAGAGGTCTCTCGTGCTGCATGATTTTTCTTTATTACAATTTATTCCATTAGCTGCATCCCTAGCTGCTGCATCTGCTCTTTCGTTCCCATCAATACCCACGTGACTTGGCACCCACAGGAAGGATATTTTTTTTCGTGAGCGTAATGCTACGTTGTACTTGCCTCTTGATTAAAGAGTCTCTCGTAAAGACATCTTGCATTGCTAGTAGCACAGACATCGAATCAGTACATATTACAAAGGCGGAATGTTCCACTTCCGTGCATAGCACAAGTGCTGAATATATTGCATAAGCCTCACACGAGAAAATACTCACGTACGAAGGCAGAGAATGTTTTGCTATTGTATTCTTGTATACCACTGCATAACCTGCTCCACTGTCAGATTTAGAACCGTCAGTAAATATTAAATGGGAATCCTGATACTCTTCTATTACTTGTCTGTAAAAGTTTCTGATGGTAGAGGGATTAATTTCTTTTTTACTCATTTGTAATAGATCATATCGAATTTCAGGTGTTTCTTCTAACCATGGCTGTATTGAATTTTCTTTAGTTATTGTTATCATTCTTTCTGATATGTTCAGGTCAGATATGATAATGGTAGACCTAAAAGCCGAGGATTTGTGTCTAGTAACTTCTTGTTCGTACCGAGCGGAGAAGGTGTTGCTTTTAAATAGAGATAATATCCTATGATCAGGTTTTTGATGCAGTCTTATTCGATATGAAGCAATTATACGTTTTCGTCTTAATTCTAACGGCTCCTGCCCTGAGTCAACATACAGACTTTCCGATCGACATGTAGGAAATGCTCCCACTGCGTATCGTATTCCTCGCTTATTTATCGTATCCAAAGGAATTAGGCGACTCGGTTTCGCAGAAGAATATGCCACACATCCATAATCAATCCTCGATAGAACCAAACTCCTATGTAGAAGCAGCAGAATATCCCTATCGGAACCCCACTTGGTGTGACACAGGGTTTTAATGATATTAATCGTTTTATTGCATATTTCTACAAGATACCCGATGTGAGGTTTCCAGGTAAGTTTGTTGTCAAGAATAATTCCTAGATATTTGAAAGTCTCAACATTTTCTATGGCGTGCCCTTCTATTTCAAACAAAGGTGGGTTTGTACATGTTGACCTCTTTCTGCAAAAGTGGACAGATTTGGTCTTGGAGAGTGACACCGAAAAGTTTTTTTCCTTCAAATCGAAAGCTAATTTTTCGAAACTAAGTTGAAGAGACTCTCGAATGACATTTGCCGAAGTACTAGTCTTAAATAGAATAATATCATCGGCATATGCACAGTAACATATAGATGGATCGATTGCCGCCAAGACTGAATTAATCGCTATTAAGAACAAAGTAGCGCTAAGTGGTGAACCCTGTGGTGTACCATTTCTAAGAGTATAACTATTCGATAGAGTACCACCTATTCTAACCGCCATCGTTCGATTAGACAGAAATTGGTTTAAGTAGTTTGGCAAATTTCCTTTCAAACCCCAATCGTGTAGCTGGTGAAGAATATCTGTGTGTCTTACTGTATTAAATGCGTTTTTGATATCAACGAAGATTGCAGAGGCATGCATTGTATGTAAAAAACAGTTATTGATTGCATTTTCAATATAAACAATAGCATCAGTGGTAGAATGATTTTTTCTAAAACCAAACTGATAGGGTACCAACATCTGCTTCTGCTCCATAGTCCACATGAGCCGAACATTAACCATTCGTTCAAGCAATTTGCTTACGCAACTAGTGAGGGACACTGGTCTAAAATGAGATGGGTCGGTGGGATTGCTGATCTTAGGAAGAGGAATAACAGTTGCATATTTCCAGGAATCTGGAAATGTACTCCCTTGCCAAATTCTATTTAATGCATTTAAGAGTATATTTTTGGCTTCCTGTGGTAAATTCTTTATAAAGTCGATATGAATTCCATCATGACCAGGAGAAGTACTCTTGCTATTCTTGATAGCGTGCTCTAGCTCGTCCATAGTGAAACTTGCATTATATGGTAAGTTCTCTGATGTTTGGAAGATTACATCATTCTCAGTTCCTGTTTCTGCGATGTCCTCATTACAGGATTGCGCGAAATACTGAGCCATAAAATTAGCAATATCTCGAGAATCCGTTAACAAACCACCGTTGACAGTTAACGCTGATGGACATTTGGTAGTATAAATACCACTAATGGATCTTACTTTATGCCAGACTTCTTTTATTGGGGTGTCTTTGTTTATGGTAGATGTATAATTACGCCATGATTTTTCCTTTGCATTTACTATAGTTCTTCGACTGATAGCTCTTTTCCTCTTAAAGTTAATGAGATTTTCTTGAGTGGGGTGTCGTTTGAATATTTGGAGGGCTTTCTTCTTTTCTCTTATAGCATTCTTAACTTCCTCACACCACCATGGGACCGGTCGTTTTTGCAGAAATCCTGCCGTTCTTCTAGGTATACTTTGACTTGCCGCTTGGTGAATCAAGCTGGTAACAGTATCAATATGATTATTAGTTACACTGGCGCTAGATATTGCTACCAGTTCTTGGAAAAGTAACCAGTTAGCCTTTTGTAAAAACCATTTCTCTGTCAAATATGGATACTTGTTCTGACAATGTCGGAATTGTATGGCTATTGGAAAATGGTCACTATTATGAAGGTCGGGATCGACAGACCACTTGATTTCGGGTAAAAGAGATGACGAACAAAGAGATAAATCTATAGCAGAATAAGTGCCATAACCTACCGAAAAATGAGTGGGAACACCAGTATTAAGTATGCAGATTTCATCATTATCTAAGAGTTCCTCTACTTCTCGTCCTGTCGGATTTGTTTCCGTAGAACCCCATAATTGATTACTGGCGTTAAAGTCGCCCAATAGGAGAAATGGACGTGGCAACTGAGCGATCAAATGAAGCAGATCTCGACTGTTCCAGTTCGGGTAGGGTAGATAAATGGAACAAATGGTCATTTTAAGAGGGAACTCTACTCTCACTGCTACAGCCTGTAAGTTAGTAGTAAGTTGTAGTACCGAGGCCGAACGATCTTGTCTTATAAGTACTGCTACTCCTCCGTGGGTTCTAACTCCATCAGGTGCATCTTTTCGAAAGATGTGATAATTCCTATAAATTATATTTTTTGAGACTGGAAACTTTGTCTCTTGGAGGCAGAAACAAAAGGGCATATATTTATTTATTAAAAGCTCGATTTCCGGTAGCTTTCTGAAAAATCCGTTGCAGTTCCATTGTACTATGGTATGCGGTTGTGTCTCACTGCTAGTCATATCTCCATTCCTCGAAATACGATCTGGAGTAAGCTGGTCGTTTGTATTTATTGTTGCAAAATGATCCATAAAAATATAATATTGATTAAGTTATTTTAAAATATTAGACTATTTGACTAGTTAAAAACATCACAATATCAAAGAATATAAAGTGTAAAAAATATCACAGATAGGAAAAGGTAAAAAAGTGTCACTTTTTGTCCTTTCGAGGGCCTCTCAATTTACCTTTAGGCCACCCTTTTTTTTTTTTGCGGCCACTTCTTTTAAGATTGCTTCATCAATTGACTCTAGACTGGTAAGCACCCCCTGTTGTGGAGGGGAAGTAGTAGCAGATCCAAGAAGTTCAATTCGTTTCCGCTTTTCATGTGTTGTTTCAACATCCATTATATTTGCTTGCTCAGGATTAATGTTAGGGGGTAATATTGGTTGAGAAGAACTTAATACCGCACCTAAAGGGTCATTGTTCAAATTCTGTACAGAAGTAGTTGACATATTCTTGGGCATTTCTGTCATTTTAGGTTCTATTTGATGTAAAGTTTGCTTTAAATCACTCACTTCTTCTTTTATAAATTTTCTTAACTCAGACAGCATTGCTTGAACAATTGCTTCAACATTATTAATATTGGTTGATTTCTGAATTGCTACTGAAGCATATGACTCAGAAAACAGCTGGGGTCTATTTCTCAACAACTCAGACTTTGCCTCAACATAACTAATTCTCTTCTCTGTTCTTATTCGCTGTATTTCACCTTCTCTTTTATACACGGGACAGTTGGTTGAGCGTGCCGAGTGCCCTCCTTGACAATTGACGCATGTCAATGGAAGTTCGCATGATCGGCCTTCGTGGATAGCTTTACCACATATACAGATTTGCGCTTGTCTACAGTTAATCGATGAGTGTCCAAACCTTTGACATCTGAAGCACCTAAGTGGCTGAGGAACGTATAGACGTACAGGGAGACTATAGAATGCAACCTTTACTTTTTGAGGCAGATATGTCATAGCAAACGTTAGAAGAAATGATGATGTTCCAACTATATTTCCGTCTTTTCTTGTAGTCAGTTGCTTCACATCTACTACTCCAAATGGAGATAGTTCCTCTTTAATTTCATCTATTTCACAATTTAGAAGATCCGAACATGTAATGACACCTTTCGAGTAATTTAATTTTCCATGGGGGTAAGCTTCAACATTAAAGCTGATGAAGTGCTTTAGATTTAAAAGCTTATTTGTTTGACGATCCGTGAACGTTTCAATTAATAAACCTTCCTTTGTTTTACTTGTAGATCGAACTTTACCAACAACTTCTTGAATACCTCTAGCAATTATAAATGGATTTACTTTTGAAAAATCACCTTCTATACGTTTAATTAAAATAAATTTAGGAGCTGATAACTTTGAAATATCGGAGTTTGGACCGACGGGCCCAATGTTTCGACTATTATTAATACCCAACGGGGTATTACATTGTGTAGAGAGTGGCTGAGGTATGTTCTCCACCATCTCTCTGGTATTTGCCGTGTCCTCGCAATGTTGGGTGACATCAATAGAACGATGGGCGTCACCATCCACATCATCCTCAGGCCGATCATCAGGACGGCTCCGAATGGGGTTCGGCCTAGACCCCACACCGCCCTGAGAAATATCTTCACTCGACATTCCATGGGTTGCGTTTTAAGGCTATCCGCCAGCCTACGGGGAGAGAAAACTATAATACCATCATCAGTGGAGCCCCGCCGGGTCACTACTAAATTCATGACCGCACTGTGATGGGAGAACTAAAACCATCGTTGGACACCTAATCCAAGGATGGGGCTGGGGCACCCGGGGTTGCCACACCCGTACCCTTCAAAGGAAGGGCCCCCTGGGGGGTATAATTAGTTATTTGCATTTATTAGTCTTTATTATGGTCGTGATTGTTATTGATTACTTAAATAAATATTATACTTCATGGTTATTTGGTAATATGTGAATTATATCAAATGACACTTTTGTCAACTGTCAATGTAAAATCATATACTTGAATGGTAAGCAAAAATTAATATTTTTACATTTGATATAGCTTTCAAATAATAATAAATGATTAGTACTTGTCAATATGTTAAACACTCACTTTTGTAACATTTAAAGTTTATTCATATATACCTGATACGTCTTCCACATAAGGACGTTTTCCTCCTTGACATCAAACAATAACTCCACCGCAATCAACATCCAAATCACGCTCCAGATTCCTCAACACCAACCTCTGACGTCGATTAAGGCTCCACCGCAGTCCAGCTCCAAACACATTTAGCTGTTTACGGCTCAAAGATTAGTCTGTTGCTCGTATCTGTTCATCTTCTTCCTTCAAGACTATTACATTTTATTCTTCCTCCTGTAGTCACTTTCCAAATTTCCAATATTATATTTTATTTAAATTTATTATTTTGAATGCATTTTTATCCATATCAATCACGCATACCCTTTTATAATATTTTAAATTTGAAAATTCGTTTTAATAGGGTTTTATTTTAAATTTTTGTTTATTACAAGATTTTACATGTACATTTTTCTCAATAAAAATTAGTTGTTTTTTTCATAATTAAATTTCACCATGGTGCTCGCTATTCATACATTTTTTAATACGAACACTCCTGTATTATTTACATTACTATATTGATATAACCAGTGACTTTTTAAATATTTATTTAGCTTAAGCCTTTCACATTTACTCAAACTATATTATAGTTTGTTCTAATTGTTATTTAATATCAATTATGACTTCTACTCTGATAGTACCAAATAACAGCTTTATTACTCCAAATATCAAATAGTGAGTTGTATTCCAACCTTTTTATATTAAATAAACCCTTTATAAAATATAATATTTTAATACTTAGGTTCTTTATCACTACATAATTAATCGTGAGGTATGTTTGTATTATCTTTAACCTCATTTACCTTGCGGTGTAGAGGCTGGTGCTTTATGCGTTGGCATCTGGCGGTACAATGCTCAACTTGTCCCGGATTCGGGATATAGAGTTGGAGCGCGTCCTTTGTGCTTGCGCAGCAACCATTGTGTGAGGTGTGTGTCTTGGTGATGTGTTGACCTTGTTACTCTATCTCTTAGGTCTGTGGTTCTGAGTAGAGCACATTTAATTTGGTGCCCAACTGTGAATGGTCTCACCGAGCCCGATTCTAATCGCCAAGGCTACGGGACAATTCCAACCCACGCGGGATTCGAACCGAGGACTTGCTTAATGCAAGCCTGGCGCTTAGCCAACTGCACCACACGGCTTCTTCTAATCGCGTGGTATATTTTTTAATAAAATTAATTATTAGTCTTGAGGTACGAAATGATAGCAATATTTTAACTGGCAGTATACTTTTTAACACGGAAATTAGAGAATTGGCAAAATTTCAGAAATATATTAAAATTTTAAAGTAAGCCTAAACGGCCCTGCCTTCCTCCAACAAAAGCTTCTATTAACGACAAGCCTTTTAATATTTAACTAACGACTAAATATTTCATTTTTTAGTTTTCATCTAGCGTCGCCTACGCGTTACCTCAAGGTTTTGGTCTGGTCCTGTAGAATACATATAAGAACAAGGCTTATAAATCCAGGGGTGCATTGTATCTACGCCAGCATAAGATTGAATGGGTGCTCAGGGAAACGAGAAACTATTATGAATATTACAAAATCTTGGCTGAGCAAAGTTTGTATATGGTAATTCCTTTGGTGCATTATGTGACGGGGCGAGCGCCCGTCTTGAATGCTATCTTGCGAATCGCGATTCCTGGTCGCCGCCGGCGATGGTGCTGCACTCGTCAAATGCGCTACTTCTGTTATTAATAATGAGAAAGCCGCTTTCGACCTACTTTTCCAGTCACTTGCAGTGCGCTCTAATTAAAATGCATGATTCTGTTGTCTTTCTAATGCCCGACTCGTAGCTGATGAACTTTGCAAGTGCAACCAAAGCAAGCAGTATTCGGCACGCAATTAAATTACTAAATTCTTAGAGTGAAACGGCGCAGCTTTATTAAAAATTAATCATGCGCTACGGTCTCAATGAAGCTCTAGAGCAAACTCATAATGCTTCGAAGTTAGTGCAAACATTGCTTAGGTACAAGTAGAATTGCATAGTGTTCCTGAGGGCGTCTGTTTAATGTTCAAAAGTATAGGACGCATAATATGCAATTAATATGGATTTACTTCCAACACGATAAACCTCAAATACAGGAAATGTGGAATATACAATTAATTGAGTATAAACTGTAATAGAAATATCGTCTTAGAAATATTAAAAAAGCCTAGGTTTTTGCTGATATTATTTTTGACAGTTTGGCGCATAACTGAATTACGAGTACAGTACGTTAACTGTGTTATTTAAAATATTTCGTAAATTTGGATTTATGATACTTATTAAAATTAAATAATGACACCATCAAAACCATATTGGGCAACAGAGAACACTTAATTTAGTAATCTATATTTTACAGCAAAATAGGTTAACGAATTTAGCATAAATAGAAGACCAACATAACAATTCTAAGTGATGGACAACCATGTATACGTAGCAGATACGTATATTTTTAAGTTTAAAGTCTAAGATATTCGAAGCAGACCGTTCATAACCCATTTTAAAACTTTTCTTCAACAATAGTATTAATAGGCGGTACTTACGTGTATTATTTCATGGAAAATGTTAAGATCATTAGCAAATTCGCATCTTTGGAGTCGCGACGTCCTTTAATTATTGTTACCACGAGACGATACGAGACTAGATCTTACCCATCCCGATTCGTTCTCGAAAAATCTATAAAGTTAAATCCCGATTTCGAACTGAAAAATTCTCGAACGTGGATACTCAATCTCGAACCTCGACAATCTCAATTCTAGAATATTATGTATGAGCGTACCGAATTCAGTCATTTGCGAGAATAAAAAATAAAATAATGCTTACCCCATGTACTAACGCTTTGCTTTGGTCATATTTATAGCACTATACTTTAACGGGAAAAGCAGTGAAGCTGGCTCAGAGATAAAGCCGTAGGTCCTAGACCATAATATGTGGGTTCTATTTCCACAGAGCTCTTAATGCCTAACAACCTCTTCTAAGGGAGGCCGATTATGCCTAATTTTTATGCCGGTTTTTTAAAAATGCTATTGAAAACGTGTTGTGATCGAAAAATGTCAATCTCGACCTAGATCTTCGAGAACTGTTTTGTTTCGGTGGCATCACTAACTTTACTATATCATAAATAAACATAATAAATAGTAGGAGCCTAATTATGCTCCCATGTGGAGCACCAATGATAAACACCTGTATTATAACTGTTTTCTTAGAAAAAGACTTCAGTTTACAATTTAGTTAATTATTTATGTATTCTATTTTTGAATAGATAACAGGTGTGCATCAAAGATTGTTACCTGCTATTTTTGCATTAATTAAAAATTAAGTTGTCGAAGAATTGTCTTGAGTTTTTAGCAATCCGTTATTGTATGTTTGGTTGGCTAGCTAAAATTTCAATTTTCTGTATGGATTTTGGAAAATCCTTGAAGCTCTAAGAGATTCTAAGTAATTTTGAAAAATAAATTGTCAGTATAATTACCGGCGGCCAGTTTGTGGCGCTGATGGTGTGGGATTGTCTTTTCGTGCTGTGAAGCTTTCTGGCTTTTTTCACTAGATGTAGATAAAATAATTCCTAGATTATTTCAAAAATTGTCACACAGCTTTAAGGAATCGTGTGAAGAATTGCTGAAATAACCACTTTATTTCTGTGCAGTTACCCTATTCTGGCCACCTTTGAACTCCGGTAGGCTTTTGTCGTTCGCTTCTGGACTTCGTCCTCGATTTTGTGTGATTTCAGGCGTCTTGGTATATCGATCTTAACATCTCTCCTCCTGGAATTTGATGTCAACTCGTGGACACCTGGGGAATCAACTTGTAGGCAGTTGTGTGCCTTTCTATTATTTTAACTGCCTCCGAAATCTGATCCACGTGTATTTTTCTTAGTGCGAATCCAATAGACAACAGATTGGAGGAAAGCCTGCACCACCCGACTGCAGATTTACCTGGACGGCTTCTGACCAGGAACCCCATAATCGAAACCCTGCGTAGCTTCTTCAGGGACGCTGACTATGCTGCTTCCCCCAGGTACCTTCTTCGTGTTACCGCCGCGTGTTCAGGTCGTATACTCAGAATCTGTAAAATATCATTGGTGTAACTGCTATTATATTGTAAGAGTGTTTACCTACGGTTTCCGCTGTCGAATTTCTGGCGAATAGTAGAGAGAACTCCTGACATCTGTCGCCACAATGATGTGTTCACTTTGAGCTTTAGTGATTAGCTAAATTCTTTAATTATACATTAGAGCGGCAACAATACCCACGGTTTTTGGCTGCAATGAACTACCTGAAGACAATTTTCACTACGTTTTGGTAACACCTAATACTATGCTAGGGAATACTGTATCGAATTGAAAATTATTTGTAATCGCCTAAACACACAACTAAAAGTGTGTATTATACCTCGAGCGTATGGGCATATACGCTCAGATTTTCGCATTCTAACATAATTAAAATTCTTTGCGAATTGTGGCTCCCGTTATTCGTTTTCGCAAGTCCTATATTACACATGACAGTTGAGTTACGTATGCTTGTGTACAGTATTGAAAGCTAGTACTCTTCACGCAATTTATTCAAATTTTATGTTAGAAATAGAGCTGTGTAAATATACCAACAATGTTAGTTTTACAACATTTAAAACTACAGTATGATCAAATAGTAATTTACGATACAAGTGCGTAAAGCTACTCTTTAGGCACGAGTGGGGTAGAGTTAAAACGCGAGTGAGCGAGCGTTTTAAGCCCCGCGAGTGACTAAAGATGCTTTACGCATGTGTATCGTACAATATTTTATCTAAGATAGAATCTAGAAAACACGGTAAATATGAAAAAAAAAATTAAATGTAAATTAGGATTACCAGCAACCGGTCGTAATTTTGGGTGTTTTAAAAATTTTAGAACACGTTGCTACTCACAACGTGTCTAATGAAATCTTTTAAATACGTTACTATTGACGACGTAAACTAATGAAAATCTGTTATTAAACAGTCGTTTTACAAACTTAAAACTGCCAACTAAAATGCAATTTTACACACTGTCGTAGATAAAATTATTTTCTTCCAGTATGGCTGTGGAATATTTCCTAAGTTATGAATGCAACTAGAAGTCACATAAAAATCAAATTGGAAGTTTGAAATTTAAGTATAAACGTAGTTGATTTCATAAATTAGAAACTGTTCTATGGTGTTCCAGATACAAGTGATTTTTTATCTTATTTTATGTAAAAATTCGAAATAAAACCTGGAAACTTCCACTAAGTACATTTCTAACGGAATAATAGCTTACAATTGAGAATACCCCTCTTCGGATAGATTAAAGTATACAGAATTGTGAGCTTATCCATTTCATAATCTGTAATTTAATTCATATGAGTGTAGCATTTCGCAGATTTGCCTTTTCCCTCTTGAACATTATGCAGATATATATTTAGTGTAACTAAACAATTAGGTTATATCAATTTCTAGCGTTTGCATTGATTCATTGTTTTATGAATCTGCTATTTGAAGTATTACACAAATTGAAATTTACGTGAATAGAATTAATAGATTCAGCTAAAAGGTCATTGATTCGGGTCATCCGCTGTGGAACTCTCAGGTAAAATTTGGACAATAAATCCGCACAGTATATTTGATAATTCATCAATTTAATAATAATAATAATATTGTAAAGCTATTATACACAAAACGATTTGCTCACACCAAATTTTAAAAATTACGTGGAAGTACACAGTTTGAGCGAATAGTTATATCCTAGGTACATCATAAATACGCGGGACCGGAAAATTTCTTCTACATTCCCTTTGTTATTGGTTTTCCATGTTAAGAATTCAAAAAAATATCAATTTTTAAATTTACTTGGCACGTTATTTGTATATGTGCAATTATTCACTAATACTTGATTGTCATCAATAAAATTTTCAAAATATAAATATTTCATTAGTGAATATTTTTGAAAGAAAATAGTCAAAATTAATATACCGGGTGGGCATAGATATCTGTGATCCCGGTAGCCATGGAATTCCCTACTTATACTTACTATAAATGTTAGTTAGCATTATATTTCAATTATAATAATAAATTATGGTAATCTGTAATCATTTTGACACCTAGGAATGTCAGTTATGATGATATGAATGACATTTGATATTTAGGTTAGGTAGTTGAATACCTCATTTTTTAAAGCGTTGCTTATTCCAAAGGTAATGCGATCACAGACATTTATGCCCACCCGGTACTTTAACAAATGACAATTTCAAAGTTTCCTGAACACACACATCTTAATTACATGGATTTCTATCGCGTTGCAATGAGTGTCACGAATATGGCGTTCTTAATTCATTTTCGAATCTATAGTTACAGTATCAAATTATTAATTGTGTCGTATAACTCTGTTTATTAATAGCACCCCAGTTGTTTCTTGTAAGGGTTATACCTACGTATTATTATTTTTTTTTGGTTGGCGAATTTTGGGGTTTCCGTGCTGGAAATATGGTGGTCCAACCTGCTATTTGCATTTATTTACCCATGGCAGGTGTTTTTGCCTTTCTGCATAAGCAACCAGGACAACTCTTTCATTTTAATAAAGGAGACATTATAATAGGCTACATGCAGAATACTAAGCTTTTACTAACAAGTAATAGAAAGAGCTCGAGAATTATACTGAATGCTGTACGGATTGCAACCAAACATTTTCTGAGTATCATCGATGATATTCACGGCAGCCAAGGTGTTCACATAGGCTGAGTGCCTTTTACTACCACACCCTGAGTGCGATTCTAAGAGCCATCTTAAGCAGTAGCGGAGATAGGTAGCGGGCATAACCCCTTAAATTAGGGAAGAATTCCCTTTCACCACTAAAGGTGTACCTGGAAATTCAGTGATATTATATTAATATAAATGATTTAATTTTTGAAAATATGGTAGTTAATGATAGTGGTACAGTTGTGATCGAATCGCCTATGGTTAGTTATTAAACCGACGATCCAACACAATATAAAACAAGTTACTATATCAATATACTGTAGCATTTAACATGAAAACACCTCTATGTTTTCGCAATTTGAAGGAGTACTGTTTTGAATTTTTACACAGTCTTACAGATTGATTAGTGACATGTTTTAAGATACTCAACTTAAATGTGAACTTCAAACCCAGCCTATTATGACTTCCCAAACTTTGCGATGCGTTACAGATATGGAAAACGTTACTAGAAAAAGTAGTTCAGAATCTTAATTTTAACTCCGTCTAACAAGTTTCAATGCAAAATTCGTATTTAGTTTTTTTTCTCATTTTGGGGGAAGTGCCACGTTTTCAGTTTTGATTGGCAATTAGTACGAAACGTCAAATTAAAGTAAATTGCGTTGGCACGACAGCATAATGCCAATTAAACCTCTTAGTTTAATAAAAAATTAAATAATTAGAATATTTAGTGATAAAAAAATCGTCCTTCGCCCAAAATGACAAAAAATCCAAATGCGAATTTTGCATTGAAACTGGTTCTGCGAGGTTTAAATTACATTTTAAATAACGTTTTCTAGTAACATTTTTTTATATCTCCAACGCATCGCAAAATATTGCAAACTACCGTTTTCGCGAAAATGCCTTAGGCTGGGTTTACACCTGACAGTTGAATTATGTGCCCTAAGAAGTTCATCTCATGAAGTTCTACCCATGTCCGAAATTTTCAAAATGGCGACTTTAAAAAAGCCAACTTTTTACGTCGCGTATTTATAAAGGATCTTAAGATGCAAATTAACTTTTAAAATCAAACCCGGTAAAGGTCATGGGGAAAGTTTCGAAGGTATGACAAGACCACGTATAAAATCGAAATATTAACCTGTAGGGTAACCGTCACCTTTGGCCAAGCTATCGAGCTCAATTTACACACTTACAGTAGGTACGCCTGGCGGATAAAGACTTATACAGTGTCCGCCAAAAAGTCGTCATAATATGGGAAACATTTTTATTTTAGATTTTTCAAAAAAACTGTTTACGTCAATAATTTGTGCTTGTCCAAAATCCTATTTAGCCCTTATCATATATACCGAGTGCTTTTTAGTTATTTAGAAGATGGAGTTTTTCGAAATTGTCAAAATTTTTCGTAAATTAAGTAAGATTTTAATGAGCTAAGTGAACAAACGCAAGACCAGAAAACCCCTAATTTCTTTCAACTTTAGCTAAAAATTTATTTTTCGATTTTTTAAATATTTTTCGGAATTTCACATACCAAGACATATTAAAATTATTTTTTTTATGTGAATACTTTAAAGATTTATAATTGGGAAAAATAATATAAAATGTTAATTACTTTAGATTTTTTATTATTTAAGGAAAAGTAGTATGTTAGCATGACCTCAGGGGCTAACATCTTAGATGTTAGTACGGGCTTTGCAACCCCGAGGTACCTGAGCAAATGGCCCTCCGAAAAGGAGGTTGGGCGTGGGGCTAACTACCCCTGGGGCTAGCAACCCTTTCCCCGTAAAAAATAAATAGTTACGAATCCTTCAATTAAGCCTCGGAATGGACGGATCTATCGACGACGACTAAGGCTAAGGAACATGGACTTCGCATTGGGCACATGGAATGTCAACACGATGCTCAGACCAGGAGCTGAAAGAAACCTGCTCGAAGAAATTAAAAAGTATGGGCTAGATATAACAGCCATCCAAGAGACACACTGGTTGGGAAGCGGCATTAAAGACACAAAAACACATACAATCCTATTTAGTGGTAAAGATCAAGGGAAAAGAGAAAGAGGGACAGCATTCATAGTAGACAACAAACTAAAATCATCTATAATAGATTATAAATCGATAAGTGACAGAATATGCAGAGTCAGAATAGCAACAAAGTTTTTTAATCTATCCATAATAAATGCATATGCACCGACAAATGTAAGTGATGACCAAATGAAAGATGAATTCTACCAATTATTAGAGAGAGTCTACGACTCGTCCCCAAAAAATGACATAAAAATTATCATAGGCGATCTCAACGCTCAGGTAGGAAGAGAAGAGGAATACCGGGAAACAATAGGGGCACACAGCTTACATGAAAACTCAAATCAGAATGGGGAAAGACTAGTAAACTTCGCAACCAGCAGAAATATGAGGATTAGTTCGACTTGCTTTCCGCACAAGGACATCCACAAGGGCACGTGGAGATCACCGGATGGAGTAACGATTAATCAAATTGATCATGTGATCATTGATAAAAGGGCTGCAACTAGCATATGCGATGTGAAAAGCAGAAGAGGTGCCTCCTGTGGAACGGATCACTTCCTGGTACAAACAAAATTTAGATGTAAAATAAACAGAAATAAGGAAGCCGGACAGGCAAGGCAAACTAAACTAGACCTAGAAAAGCTAAAAGACCCAAAAACAGTACAAAGGCTCAATGAACAACTAAGCCAAAAACTTGATGCTAATGGAGAACAGTGGTCTATAGAAAAGAAATGGGAT
This sequence comes from Agriotes lineatus, assembly GCA_940337035.1. Lineage (NCBI taxonomy): Eukaryota > Metazoa > Arthropoda > Insecta > Coleoptera > Elateridae > Agriotes > Agriotes lineatus. The sequence goes on along the minus strand of OW679197.1, from coordinate 36,999,934 downwards.
CATCTAAAAAATACAACGATGGAAGTAGCCTCAGAATTACTGGGAACACGACAAGGACCAGGGAGAAACACATGGTATGATGAAGAATGTGACCAGGCAATTCAAGAAAGGAATGAAGCGTACAAGAGACACATACAGAGGCCGACACGGGAAAAACTTGAAACATACAAAGAAAAAAGACGTATAGCCGACAAAGTGTGTAGGAGAAAGAAGAGAGTATATGAAAACGAACGAATAATTCAAATGGAAGAGGATCTCAAAACAAACCGCACGAGAAATGCCTACAGATACTTAAAATCCCTAAGAGAAGGATATAAACCTCGAACAAATTTATGCAGAGATACATCTGGAAAAATAATTAGTAAACTGGAAGATATAAAAGATACATGGAGGAAATATTTCCAGGAACTTCTGAATGGTGAAGAAAATATGCCACAACCAGAATATAACATACCCGAAGGGACAGAACACAACGAAGAAACGACAGAACCGCCCTCAATAGAGGAAGTACGGAAAGCAATACAGGACCAAAAGAATGGTAAAAGTCCAGGAGTAGATATGCTGCCGGCAGAACTGCTAAAATGCGGGGGAAACGTAATAGTGGAAACAATACATTCATTGATGTCACAGATATGGAGAGAGGAAATTATACCCACGGACTGGACAAAAAGCATTATATGTCCAATACATAAGAAAGGCGATAAGCTGCAGTGTACAAACTATCGAGGCATATCACTCCTCTGTACAACATACAAAATATTCACCCATATTCTAAGCCAGAGACTGACACCATACATCGAAAACTTGATAGGAGAATATCAATCTGGATTTAGGTCTGGAAGATCAACCACGGACCAACTGTTTACAGTCAAACAGATTCTTAGTAAAGGCTGGGAACATGACACAGATATATATCAAATATTCGTTGATTTTCGCCAGGCATATGATAGCATCAACAGAAATAAGCTATACCAGATTATGATCGAACTAGGGTTACCTATGAAATTGGTGAGACTAACCAAACTAACGATGTCTGACACCGAAGCACACATTAAAATACAAAGCCAACTAACAGAACCAATAAATATAACGCAAGGACTGAAACAGGGAGATAGACTAGCACCGATGCTATTTAACCTAGCTCTGGAATATGCGGTGAGAAAAATGTCGGTCAATAAGAACAACCTGCTGTATAATAAATCAACTCAGATGGTAGCATATGCCGATGACATAAACATAATGGCAAGATCTATGACAATGGCAAAAAACGCATACATAGAACTACAGGATGGGGCAAAAGAAATAGGACTAATTATAAATAGTCATAAAACAAAGATATTAGTCCAAACAAGAGCAAATATTCCGCTCCAGAACATGACTATCAGAGATGACAATTTAGAAATGGTTGACCATTTCATATACTTAGGGGTAAGCATCACAACAGATGGAAGTGAAGAAAGAGAGATTAGAAGAAGGGTAACTCTCGCGAATAAAGCTTATTTTACCTTATTGCTAACCTTTAAAACCAAAGACATACATCGCAATACAAAAATAAGGATATATAAGACAGTCATACGACCAATACTATCCTACGGCAGCGAAATCTGGGTATTCAATCAGGCAGCAGTGGAAGCAGTAAATGGGTTCGAGAGGAAAATACTACGAAGAATTTTAGGGCCTATAAACGACAATGGAGTATGGAGAGTACGTTATAATTATGAATTGTATCAACACTTAGGAGAGACATCAATTGAAACACACATAAGAATAAATAGACTGCGGTGGGCTGGCCATACAATCAGAATGACAAACGAAAGAATCCCTAAGAGAGCATTAATGGGAAAAATGGAAGGTAGAAGACCGGTAGGCAGGCCCAAGAAAAGATGGGAAGATAACGTTGCCGTGGACGCAAAGAAGATCTTAGGTGTCCGAAACTGGAAATCATGCGCAATGGACAAAGATGGATGGAGGAAGAAATTGGAGGAGGCCAAGGCTCGAATCGGGCTGTAGCGCCATAGAAGTAGAAGTAGTTCTTATTCCATTTCGGTGAATCTTTCTTCTGCGGGTAGG
>OW679197.1:36920613-36997764 GCA_940337035.1 Agriotes lineatus | reverse complement strand
CAAGAACCTGGGCATCTCCACCGACAGTTGTGGTCCATCGATCAACAGGGCGATTGCTCGAAAGTGGGATCCTGAGACTAATAAATTATATGAGCAGTTGCTTCAATGCCCAAATGAAGTTCAGGCATTTTTGCATATGCGGTCCCAGTCCCTGGAATCCATTGGTGGAGCTTGAAAATCAATACAGGAAAGACCACAGAAGACTTATGCTTCCGCATCTCTTAATTGCAAGCTGTGCCATGGAGATCATCACATCGATAACTGTGGTCAATTCCAAAGGCTACCCACAAATGAAAAACAAGTGGTAAGAACCAATCGGTTGTGCTTTCTATGATTGTGACTCGATTCCAATATATCATGTCGTTCTTTTTTCAACTGTCAAATCTGTCATTATCCGCATCATACTCTGCTTCATAAGGCACAACCACCATCAAGGTCGCTACCAGCTCAGAAGATGAAGACATCAGCTCACGCAGCAACTATGCAGACCTTCAACGCTTCAGGGAAGAAGCCAAATTCAACTATCATTACCGCCAACTTCGACGCAAAAGGCAGCCAAGTGCTACTAGCCACAGCAATGGTTCAAATCAGTCAACATCGGGACAACAACGTTAAAATCAATACTACGATTGGCAAATCGTGGCAAATAGTAGAAGTACTTGTCCAACGGAAGTTTCTTACAGAAGATCAGGTATGCGAAGAAAAAATTACTGAGACAGTCCAAGAGACTCATTCCGCATCCAATAAATCCAACCAAGGAGTAACAATCCAGCAGGTGGAACAACTATCAACAACCGATTCTACAGCGGAAGAACGAGCGATAGTAGCTGCCAATATAAAGAATACGGGAGTTGAACGTCCAGCTATCATCGAATATGTAAAAATAGCACCTTCTCATCCGCAAGAAAATCACCAAGTGCATGGAGTTTCCAAAAGCCTCATTCACGAAGTCCGCATTCTCGAAGTTCCCATTCACAAAGTCGGTGAACACAAAGAAAAGGAAATTGCAGGCTACGAACAAAGCGTTGGAAGTCTTCCAGATGCTTCTAAAGCAGCTCCAAGCGCTGGATACAGCCCAGAAATGGCAACAATAACTGCAGCAAACGAGAACACCTCCGAGCTCACTAAAAACTTGACACCCGGTGGATGGCGCAACCAAGAAATGGCAGCCAACAAGTCAGAAAATGAAAATTCTGGTACCAAGCACTTCTCGCCCAATGAATGGTGGAGCCAAGAAATGACGGCAAGAAATGCAGGAAAAGAAAAATCCGACACCAAACACTTCGCGCCTAGCGATGGATGGAGCCAAGAAGTTGCAACAATAACTGCCGCAAACAAGAAACGAGTTCACTAAAAGCTTAGGACCTAGTGGATGGAGGGTGGCATCAAGAAATGGCATCCAGAACTGCAGCAATCGAGAAACCCTCCGAGTTCACTAAAAACTTAGCACCTAGTGGAAGGTGGCATCGAGAAACAGCGGCAAGAACTGCAGAAAACGAAAAACCCTCCGAGTCCACTAAAAACTTGACACCCGGTGTAGGGCGGAACCAAGAAACGGCAACCAGGAATTCAGAAAATGAAAAATCTGATACTAAATATTCCACGCCATAGTGGAAAGTGGATTCAAGAAATGGCAGCAAGAAGTTCAGAAAACGATAAACACAATGCTAAGCACCTAGCCCCTAATCGAGGATGAAATCAAGAAGACGGCTTATCAAAGTCTGCGAGGGAATTCATCTCAGCAAGAGTGACATCCATTGTCATATTCACCCATACAAGGCGGGTGAACGCAGCGTCAACTTTATTATTTGTCTCCAAAGGAAGAGGCAGCAGAGTAACGTTGGCGAGATGTTCCACACCAATTGGCAACAAATTCAAGGACACGGTAACCCGAAACTATTTTTCAGATATAGCAGAGGAGCCAGTGTCGCCGCAATCGAACCACTTCGAAGATTTACAGACTTTTCGGTTGGACCTTCAGCAGCATCTGAAGGAAGTAGCATGGAGAGCCATCCGACATCGCTCCTACCTCTCCAGCGGAATAATCATCAGTATTTTGAGAGCCGCTGCTATAATAGGAGTACTCTATTCTATCCGGAGAAAAATACTCCGAAGGAAGCTTCCACCCAAACAAAGCCAGTTAGCAGTAGAAGAATATCCCTTAAAGACAATTAATGTGGTGGAAACAGTGTAGTGTATTTATAAGTAGATTATTTGTGGAGATCTTCTCCTTTTGTTTGTAGTTCTTAACTTACAGTTGGCAATATGTTTAATCTTGAATTAAACAAACTAAATTTCAGTTCCAAAATTTACGAAATCCAGTTCATAAGTTTTATACACAATGCTGATTTTATAATGCACGAAGTTTAAATGCCGTAACCTGCAAGCAAGCAACTTACGTAAATAAACGGCCTAATATCAGAGTTCAGTGTAACGTAAATGCAGATATAGCGGAAATAAACTGCCTTGAAAACGCTGATATCTGTTATGAAATGTTATATCGTGACACAGTAAATTTAAAACACTTTGTACTTTAATCGTAGTTCCTAAGCAATTATGATTCTATAAATAGAACTTTTATTTTTGTAATAAATCCATCGACTATTATAGTTTGGTTCATTTACGTTGATGCTAGAAGCCTAAACTTATGAAACGTGAGGCTGCGTTTCAGAGTAGTCACAAATATCCTAGTCCGTTTGAGTGACATTGACTACATTGTCTTAAAACAAGGGTGTAGTCTCGCCCTTTGTGCTCAAACGTTGGGGACAACAACCAGTGCAAGTAACAGAAACCTGATCCAGCCTCCAGGCAATTCTGTTCAGACGATTAGATGATTGCCTCTCTTTGGCCAATTGTAACACGCTACTTTTTTGGCTGCGCCCATCTCTTTTTATCTGATTTACGAGACGGCGCGGCGGTTGGAAACGCGCAAACAAGGAATCGATAGTTGGAGCTAATATGAATGCGGTCAGGATGACGATACTATACAGATGTAGCTTGCCATTAGCTTGCAGGTACGTTGCCAACATACGATACTCAGCGGGTTATGGAAGATTTTGACGACTACTTGTCGCCTTTGCCTGGGATTTTAAAACAACAGTGGCCTCGCGGCCAAAATACGGTAGAACAACGAGACCGTGCCCCACGCGAAAAACTCAAGGCTATTTGCTTCTGCACTATGCCTTGCTGTGACCGGGATTTCTGGCTAATTACGCTAGCACCATACATTCGCCTAGCAGTAGGCTCTGTCAACAAGACAGAGATAGCTACAATGATAGCCAACATCCGGAACAGATAAGCCACCAGTTAAAGAAGAAGGATCTTTCCTCCTGGTGACATGCTGTATTCTCCTGTCGGACAGTCACATTGAGGAATGGCGCCCATGTTACATAAAACTTCCGTAATTTGCATGCATCATCGCTAGCTTTTGAATATCTCAGGTTACATTCCGAGACATCCGTCTGTACTGCAATAGGTTAAACGTTAAAGGTCATACAATTTATTTTTAGTGTTAATCAGGCACACATACGAAGTACTTTTGATATATTTTTGCCGCGTTAGGGTTCCTATGTCAAATAAATACACCATTTATGTTTGGTATCTACTGTTATTAATTAATCGGGCCCGATTTCGTTTCCGCAGTTATAGATTCATTCCATCCTTTGGTTTTAATTTTTGCGTTCCTAGCTGCTGGACGTACGCATTTCCAAGCACCTTGGTTGTCAGTTCTGGGGAGTTCTTGTGGCTTTTTCTTTCGGTTGGTGCCTTCAGTGCCTAGGTTCAGACTGGAGCGATTGTTTCGGCGCTTGATGGTTCTGGAGGATTGTTTAGTAGACTTGGCGCCCTTAAGAGGACTTACAAAATCGCATTTTCGGCCACAGCTATCGCGCTGTATGAAAGTTTTCCAAAGAAATGAAACAAGCACCTTCACTTCTGTAAATTTGTCATACGTGCATATGCGTTCCTCTGCACGTGTTTTCCAGTGTTGAATTCCACTTTCCTTCTTTTGTTATCGCATGGTTTAACACGTCAATTTGCAATTGCATGCCCTCCTGCTTTGATTTTCACAATCCTTCATTGTTAAATCCGGAATGTTAGAAGCTAGGAATCACATTAGCCGTCTGTGAGCTGTGGATAAAATTTTTACGCTATGAGCCAAAAGCTAGCAGCTCCTTTGAGTACTACCCAGTGAAGTAACATGCTGTAAGCAATTTCCGGTTGGAAAGGTAAGGTATTCGCAAATTTTTATACCTAGTCACTACGCCGCCATAGGCACCAGACGCGTTCTGGTTTGGTGGTGTGTTGCTGTGTTTACTGTGCACATTTAATTTGTTTTAAAATTTCCAAATACCATCTACGATGCCTGAACTACTCAGGGTCACACGGTCTATTTCAGAGGAAGAGCAACTGGTGCAGAGTCGTGAAAAAAGTATTTTTTTTTACATAATAGTCTTCCGGATCAGCTGTATTAGCTACACACAGAATTGTTCACATATTATACAATTTTAACAATATTCACGTGGAGAGGTCAGCTCCTTTGCTTTGGAGATCCTCAGTCGCTAGGTTGTTCGTCATCGGTTGAGAGTAGGTCCTGAGGTAGTTTGCGCTTTAATCGTTTGTGAATTTGTTTGTCACCTAACGAATAACTGATAGCACCGGGACACTCACTAATTTTGTCATTAAATGTTTTAACACACTTTTTAATAAAAGTTTTTATTGTGGGCACTTGCAGTTCGTTGTGTAATTGAATATTGCGCACGAACCATGGCGCATTTGTTATGATGCGAAGATACTTGTTTGGAAAAGCCTGTATTTTTTTATCGTTAAATTCGATGCAGCTCCCCATGCTGTACATGCATAGGTCATTGTTGATCTTAAAATATATGTGTAAATAAGAAGACCACATTCGAATTTTAGCGGAGATTTTCTACTGATTCTTGGATAAAGTTGATTTAATCTTGAATAGCATTCGTTTAGTTTCCTATTGATGTGTAGTTTCCAGGTTAGTCTCTTGTCCAAATACACACCGAAATATTTGACACCTTGATCTGACGGGATCCAAGGAATGGGCTGGTAGTTTATTATGATGCTTGGTGGAAGTGTAGGGAATCACAAAGTGAATATTTTGGCCTCGCACTTCGTTGGGTTTAGTGAGATATTCCATTTTTGCATCCAGTCGTTTAATTCATCCATGCTGAGTTGCAAATGTTGAGCAGCGGTGTTTATGTTTTCGTTTTGCATGATGATGGCGGTGTCATCTGCGTACATAGCGATGGCTGAATGATCTAGCTGTGGGATATCCGACATGAAAATGTTGTAAAGAATGGGTCCTAATATTGAACCCTGAGGAATTCCAGCCAGAATGTTTTTAGTTATGGATAGGGTAACGTTGATTCGAACTTGAAAACTTATAAACTAAAAGATATAAGAATTAACAGTAAGTAATTGGGTAAGTTTATATTCATTAATTTGTAAATCAATCCAAGTATCCAAACAGTATCAAATGCCTTGGCGATGTCAATAAAGGCTATTAGTGTGTGTTGTTTGGATTCAAAACCCCTCGATGGTTTCTGAGATTCTTGAGAGTTGATGATTTGTCGAATGGTTAGGTCTAAATCCGAATTGAAAAGCCGGGATGGTGTTATTACTGACTAATTCATTATTTAATCTATTGGAAATGCACTTTTCAAAAAGTTTTGAGAAGGCTGTTAGAAGGCTAATGGGTCTATAATTCGAGGGATCGTGTGGATTCTTTCCTGGTTTGTTAAACAATATAATGTGTGCTCTTTTCCAAGAAGTTGGAAAGTAACCTGTTCTAAAGCATGCATTATAAATGTGATATGATCCAGAGGCACGCAAGGGCCTCCGCCATCATATGTACGTATGTTACGCACTCGCCACGCAATCAGGATCAAGAACAAACAAACATTAATAAGTACATCGCGATCCAAAAGAAAACTATGCACAGCTGCCGATCCTAAAACCGCGTAAGAAGCTCCCACGGCCCGCTCGAGCGCTAAAACCCCATAAATACATCAAAGCTAAGACGACAGCTAGACAAAAGCGAAACGCCGGCCGCTAAACGCGCCCGCCGCTCGGGAGCCGCCGCGACGAGTGCAGGGATCGTGATTACACACCGCTAGGCGCTATTGCTTCTGTTAGGAAGCGCGGGAGAGCAAGATTCGAATGTGGGGAAATTCACGAATCAGTCCATTACGCGCCGCAGAAGAAACAAACTCCATAAACGCACATCGGTACACGATCCAACACAACCATAACAAAGGCAGTAAAAGGCTTCCGGAACCTGTCACAAACAGCTAAATATGCCGTCACAACGGACACATTCACAGGGCCCTCGTAAAGCATCAGGCGCCGGCAAGACTGGGAAAGAGCCGAGTTCAAGCCGCGGTCAAAAAAACAATGGAAATATACATTGCGAGGGCTAATTAAATTAGAAGCACGGGCCCTTTTAGGATACACAAAAATCGCTGAACTAGTGCGAAGGCGAGACAACAAACCCGAACACAGAGCAGTTCGCAGATCGCCGCAGCAGCAAAAGAAAAGCTCGCGCCGCGAGCATATTGATGTTAGTGTAGGAAAAGTTTAATCGAGTATAATAATAGTAAATTGCAAGCGGAACAGGCCGAGTAAGGACTCAAAATTCAAGTTGGGTTTCGACCCGAGGGAGCTTCGCGCCGCGGCATAGAGAAAAAAACTCAAAACTCGGCCCCTACGCCAAATAGTTCCATCCAAGAGATTACAAATCTCAACTTTGTTATTAGACGAGCAAAACATATGAAGTAAAGGCTCAAAATGAGAGTTTTTCTGAGACAAAAACGATGCAGACATTTTCATTAAGATAGCACTTCGTGCCGTGGAGATCAGAGCCGCGGATGCAAATCAGATTAAATCTGCCAGCGTCCCCACTACCGTTCGGCCAATCACGAGCAAGGGTGCTGCAGACAAAGCCGGCCAGGTCCTTATAAACCCCGAGGTTTTTTGAGGAGATCATCGAGTTCCAGCCATCAGCTTCAACCACCAGCATCCAGCTCTAGCCGATTCGCCAAAAGTTCAATACACTTCCTCTGACACGCACCCTCGTGCGGACTAGAGGCTAAGTGTCATTGGGACATTGCCGATTCGCCAGCAAGTTCCATACACTTCCTCTGACACGCACCCTTGTGCGGACTAGAGGCTAAGTGTAATCGGGACATAGCCGATTCGCCAGCGAGTTCCATACACTTCCTCTGACACGCACCCTCGTGCGGACTAGAGGCTAAGTGTCATCGGGACATAGCCGATTCACCAGCAGAGTTCCATACACTTCCTCTGACACGCACCCTTGTGCGGACTAGAGGCTAAGTGTCATCGGGACATAGCCGATTCACCAGCATAATTCGATACTCTAACTCTGACACGCACCCTTGTGCGAACTAGAGACTGAAGGTCATTGGACTTAGTGCAGTCACGGGCCGTCCCAGCCATCAGCTCAGTCAGCGACATCGAGCTCCGGCCAATCACGAGCAAGGGTGCTGCAGACAAAGCCGGCCAGGTCCTTATAAACCCCGAGGTTTTTTGAGGAGATCATCGAGTTCCAGCCATCAGCTTCAACCACCAGCATCCAGCTCTAGCCGATTCGCCAAAAGTTCAATACACTTCCTCTGACACGCACCCTCGTGCGGACTAGAGGCTAAGTGTCATTGGGACATTGCCGATTCGCCAGCAAGTTCCATACACTTCCTCTGACACGCACCCTTGTGCGGACTAGAGGCTAAGTGTAATCGGGACATAGCCGATTCGCCAGCGAGTTCCATACACTTCCTCTGACACGCACCCTCGTGCGGACTAGAGGCTAAGTGTCATCGGGACATAGCCGATTCACCAGCAGAGTTCCATACACTTCCTCTGACACGCACCCTTGTGCGGACTAGAGGCTAAGTGTCATCGGGACATAGCCGATTCACCAGCATAATTCGATACTCTAACTCTGACACGCACCCTTGTGCGAACTAGAGACTGAAGGTCATTGGACTTAGTGCAGTCACGGGCCGTCCCAGCCATCAGCTCAGTCAGCGACATCGAGCTCCGGATCTCAAGAAACCCGCTCTAACACGTACCCTCCAGTGCGGACGAGAGATTGGAAAAAGGATGACGTAAGCAGGCCGCCCCAACGCACCTTTCAGTGTTTGATTTGTTTTTTTTGTTGTTTCGTTTTTTTTTGTTAATTGTTTTTGTTTGTCCTTCCTTGCCCTTCTTTAGGTTGGAGGTTTTGTTCGACCATCTGTTTGGGCCCACGTCGCCCGCCACCCCCGAACCAGCCAGTCCTCACGGAGCACCCCAGGGACACCGGCTTCGGACGCCAGACCTCGCCTCCGTCCCCAGTCCTGCGGCGGACCCGCCCCTGCTCCGACCGACCGTGTCCACCCGCGGACCTCCGCCCCCTGCGACGAAGGCCTCCGCCGCTCCCCATTGCCGGAGTGGGAACTACACCTCCACCCCGAGCCCTTCGAGCGCCACGAGTTCGAGAGGCTGTGGAACGCCGTCTTCCGGAGCGCGGCCGCCCCCATACCCTGGGCACTCTGAGAAGTGGACCTGCCCCCGCGCCACCGCCCAGGAAGCGAACCCTGGTCCTCCTCCCGGGACCCCAGGCGCCACGCTTCAGCGCTCCTGCGCTTCCTAGCACCCCTGAGCCAGCAGCCCCGGCTCATCCCCGGCAGTCGCCGCGGACAACGCCCTCGGTCGGAAGGACGCCGCCGCTCCGAAACGCGCTGCCGCTCCACGGCAGCTCCCCCGCGTCGCGAGACGCACGCCGCACCGGATTGGCCCCGCCGCCCAGCGCCCCGCCCTCCACAGCGCCGACGCCCGTCGCCACCGCCCAGGAGTCGCCACCTGCCGCCGTCCGGTTCGAGCAGACCCCGAACCCGAACGCCGTGCCCTCGGCGCCGCCGCCAGCACCAGGCCCCCGCCACCCTCGGCGCCCCCTCCCGCCCCGCTAACGGGAGAGCCCGGGACTACACCCCCTCCCCCCGAATCACCTGCGCCGACAGAGCCATCCAGGCGTCCTCGTCGCCATCTTTTGTATATATGTGTACATATAGAATAATAAAGATAAACCTTTGTAAATAAATTTGTGTCTCTCTCTCTCACTTTCTTGCTCTTACTCTGAGGTCTGCCCCGCCTACCGGGGAAAGCACCGTTGGCCGACTGAGTTACCAGGGCAAAAACACCAGTCGCCGGAAGCCATTTTGCTTAACCCTCGCCCGCCCTCCAACGAGGCCACGGGACCGAGTCGTGTTAAATGGTTGTTAAATAGCATGTGACTTTCTTTGTAAACTTTTTGAGTATAATATTGGGAATGCGATCGGGTCCAGGAGATTTTTTATTTGGCAGCTTTTGAATATATTTGGCTAGTTCAATCGGTGAGACTGGTTTGATAAGCCCTGTCGAATTAGGTGTGTAGTCTGTGACATGTTTTTCAATTTGAGCAGCCGAATTTATGTTATCATCGTGGATCGTGGTTGTAAAGATTTTTTCTAAATGATTTGAAAATATTTCACATTTTTCCGCGTCCGTTGTAAGTAACATATTATTATTTTTTAATGGTGCCGGATCTGCTAGTTTTTTTAGTATTCGCCTTGTTGCTTGCCACATTTAATGGTCTTTGGGCTGTAGATCTTCTATGTATCTCCGATAAGAATTTATTCGATGAGTGTCTAAAGCCAACTTTACCTGTCGATTTAATTGATTTAAATATTGCTTTTGATGTGGCTGCCTCAACCTCTGCCATTCCCGTCTGGCTCTGTTTTTCTCTTGGATTAATTTTAATAATTTTGTGGGGGGCTGAAGATGATTTGGTTTAATTTTTTGACATTGGATAACCGTTGCCTCTTGAATAGAAACATTTATGTTATTTTCAAGTTTACTAATAGCTTCGTTCATATACGCTTCTGTCTGTAATATTGGACACCAAATTAGTTCGTCCATTTTTTGTTGAAAGGTATCCCAGTTGACTCGTCCGTTGATCAGTCTAGGTAGTTGTTTAATTTCGTGTGGTATTTCCGCGAAACAAATAATTACTGGTAGATGATCTGAGTTTAATTCAGTAGCAACAGTTTGGTAAATAGGAAGTGTATTGTTTTTATGTAGAATGATACTCAAGATGTCGGGTTGGTGATCGTTGCGATACGGAAAGTGTGTTGGTTCAGTAGGTGCTGAGATTTGTATTGCGTTTGTATTTGCATAGTGCAATAGTCGCTGACCGTTTTGATTGTTCACTCTGCATCCCCAGATATTGTTCTTACAGTTCAAATCACCAATATCATATGTTGTGTGGTTGCTACTAAATAATTTTTTAAGGTCAAATTCAGATAGTACTTTGTTAGGTTGCTTATATACTCTTGCGATTTTTAATGATTTACCATTTTTTAGTTGTAAACTAGCTTCTATAGCTTCTAAACTTTCAAAATCTTGATTCGGCAGTGGGCAAATTGCTAGCTTTTTCTTTGCGATGATAGCCACCCCTCCAGAAGCTGTGGGGCCTGGTATGGATTAAGTGCGTTTCGCTAACACAGGCAATGTCAATGTTATGATTGGCTAAGAACGCCATGAAACTCTGACGTTTAGATTTAATGCCATCTGCGTTCCAGCTTGCAATTGTTAACATATGATGATTACATTGGTTAACCGCCATTGTTGAGAAGAGTTGGTAAGAGCGAAATTAAGGCTGCTTTGATTTTATCAATATGGGGGGCAAGAAGTTCTAGTAGTTTTTTAAGAATTACAGTCAGGATATCTGATGTGTCTTGATTGTGGACATTGTGAGCTGGGGGTGGATTTTGATTGGTTGATGTATGAGTGCTTGATCGCGTTATATTGCTATATTGTTGTCTGTTGGCAATGGGTAGGGGAGGGAAGTTAACGGGATTGTTATCAAACAAGTTACTGCGTCGGGTGGGGGGAGACTGATTTGTTGATTTTTGTGATAATGCCTGAAAGTATGGACATCCTCTATAAATAGCCGGGTGGTCACCATCACAGTTCACACATTTGCGCTTTTCGTTGGCGGTTATGGTGCAGTCTTTGTAGTGATGAGATTGCATTTAACACAGCGTGGAGTAAGTTTGCAATAATTTTTAGTGTGGCCAAATAACTGACAACGTGTGCACTGAGGTATATTAGAGGATTTACGCCTTGGTTCTACGCTGATGATACAGTAGTTTAATTTATCCAGGGAAAATATTTTATTAGCTTCATCACCCTTCACAAGCTCAACTGCGCAGACGGGAATCGGATATTTTGTTTTATTATATAATCTCGCAACTTTTGTGACTGGAAATTTAAGATCTAATAACTCACCTTTAATTTCTTCTTCTGTTAGCGATATAGGTACGCTTCGCAGTACAACTAAAAGAATTTGTGAGTCGGGATTTTTGAAGGTGTGGTATTTAATATTGTGTCCGTCATAATATTTTGTTATTTTTCAATAATCATCGATGTTGTTCAAATTAATACGGAAAAATTTTCCCTTATAGGCCGTTGTAAATGGTTCTTTTACGTGACGTTGAATGTCTTTCAGCACTTCTTGATAATTTTTACCCTCATGCAGGTAAATTGGTGGTATACTTGGTTTTTGTTCAATTGTTTGTGGGCCGCTTTCATTGTTATCTGCAGGTGGTTTGGCATTGCTGCCTTGCAATATTATATCTGATGTATTAGGAAGTAAATAATATCTGTTGGCTGCTAGTAATGTTTTAGGTTCAAATAGATATCGTTTGTTTGGCGTATCTGCATCTGGTGATATTTCGCTGTGATCGCGTTTGTTATCCATTCCGCCCCTTAATAAGGTCTTAATTTAATGCTGTTAGGCCACTTAGGCCTCTGTAGATTTGTGGAGCCAATGTACGGAGATTCGATAATTGCACTCACTATGAATTTAAAGAAATTATTGTTTCTGATTGTAAAAGGTTAAGGTCACTGAAATCGCTAGAACATACGGCACAACCGTTCGCGTTCAAAGCTAGCACAGAACTGAAAAAAAGTATTAAACTCGTCTACGTTTCTTGCTGCACTTGTAAACGCAATCAAGGATAATCTTAAGGCTTTGCTGAAAGAAGAAATACAGGGATACACGACTAAGGTGAATCAAATGGAGCAAGAATTATTAAAATACTAGCTGACCCCACCAACGTTGTTTTGGATTATGACATGATGGGAAAACCCTTCAAACCATTAAGCACAGAATCATAAAAGTATGACTGCAAATAGAAAGTCGTACAGTGTATAGAAAAACACACTTTCGATATTTTCCAATTTTCCGGCTTTCCCTTTGGATTTTTCCGAATTTTCTTTTTTGCTAAACCACCTCGGTAGTAAGACGAACAAAAAAAAAATCATCCAAATCGGTCAAGTCGTTCTCGAGTTTTTACGTTACTAACACACGGCGATTGATTTTTATATATATAGAAGATGAAATGGAAGCTGCACTTTCCGGAGACGAATTGGAGCAGTACACTCAGCGTAATAGTCTTCGCATTTTTGGAGTCCCAGAAGGAAGAGGCGAAAATACAGATGAGGTCGTCAGCAAACTGTGCAAAGATAAACTGGTGCTGGATGTATCCACTGAATAGATAGATTGTAGCCATCGCCTTCCTAGCAAAGAACCCGTTAACAGGGCAATAATCGTGAAGCTCTTTAGCAGAAATACTAATAAGCTTATTTTTAATAATAACAAACTCCTCAAGGGCACTAAAACATTAATAAAAGAAGACTTAACTAAACGCAGAGCGCAAATCTTAAAAGAAGCATCTATTAAATTCGGAAGCAGAAACGTTTGGTCACTAGAGGGAAATATTTTGCGAAGATGGATAACAGGATAATATGTATATTAAACTTCGAAGAACTGTCGCAATATAATTTATTCATTACAGTCAGCCAGGAACCTGGTCTTAAAGCATACGTTTGAGGAACGTGTGTATAAAAGAAAGAGTCGTGCCGCACTTGTACCCAGATAGCATTACGTTTCAATTTTCTTATTCATACTCCTTCAACAGTCATATTTATGTTTGATTATAACTGAACTTGGCTAGCTATTAATGTAGCCTTATTTATTTATACACAGCATTGTTACACTAAAAATAAATTTTAATTAATTTGGCTTTTACACGTAATTAGCTTAAATAAAACAAAATGTTTTTGTTGATATTCTAATTTACCTTGCATTTATTTCCTATTGATTTTAAATTAATTTTGAATTTTGGTTGTTTTACGCTAAGGTTGATACTATAATTAACTTATAGCACTTATACATTTTATTATTATGTACTATGTTATTTAGGTATTCGATGTCATGAGTGTGGTAAGGGTGGCACATCTAAATATAAGATCTCTCATTCCAAAAATTCATGAACTGTCTGATTATCTCAGCTCCAACGAGATTAACATATTTACTGTCAGTGAGACGTGGCTCACACCAGCTGCAAGTGATAATTACATTTTTATCAAAGGATACAGTACATTACGTAAAGATCGTCTTTCGAGAGGAGACGGTGTCTGTATTTTTATTCGTGATACTTTTAACTATCAAATTATAAATAGCAATGAGAATATTGAAAAACTTTGGATTAATATTAAACCACATTCAATTTCACTTGTAGTCGGTGTAGTTTATAAAGCGCCTACTGTTGATTACAAGTTTTTTTGAAATGAATTAGAAGAATCTTTATCTTATTCTGCGCCTTCTGCTGATAACATCATCTGTTCAGGTGACATAAATATTGACATGTTAGATGTTGATCATAATGGAACTGTTTATTTTAATACGATGTGTGAAACACTCAATTTTAAACAAATCATTAATGAGCCAAGAAGAGTAACGAGAAACACATCTACCCTATTAGATGTTATTGTGGTATCAGAACACACATCTTTTAAGGATGCTGGTGTTATAAAACGTTTAGAGATTTTAATCATTTTAATTTTGGTTTACTTTATAGAGATCTTTGTAAAACTCCCTTCTAGAATATTTGCAATATTGATAACGTGGATGATAAAATTCAGTATTTTAATAAATGTATTGTAGATCTGTTTGATCTGCATGCACCCTATCGAACAGTAAAAATCCCTAAACGAAAGTCTCCTTGGCTGACTGATAATATACGTTTAATGATGGCTTTAAGAGATAAAGCTAAGCGACGTTATCGGAAAACTAAGCGTCCAACAGATTGAGACTATTATAAAACATTGCAAAATCTTACAACTATTACTATCAGAAACGAGAAAAAGGATTATTTTAATTTCAATATAAAAAAATGTAGCTCTAAGCACATATAGAAAGAACTACAATTACTAACAATTGCACCAAATAAAAATAAATCTTTGTCGAAAGCCTTAATGCAATCTGATGCTATTAACAAATTTTTTGTAAATAGCATTCCCTCCACCGATGTAGATCAAAATCTATTACACTATTACACTAATAATATAGTTAGTGATACTATTGTGGAGCATTCCTTTATTGCCGTTGACGTAGACTGTGTTCAAAAAATGTTAAATCAAATTAAATCAAACGCAAGTGGTTCCGATAAAATTAGTATTTATATGCTCTCATTGTGTTGTCCATATATTTTGACTTACATCACGCACATTTCAATACTATGTTGTTAATTCATACCTTCACTAATTGCTGAAAAAACGCTTTGGTGATACCAATACCAAAAGTAGTAAATCTCAAAAGTTACAATGACTTACGTCCTATCAGTATTTTGCCTGCTTTCTCAAAGATAGCTGAAAAAAATATTTTTTCTGTATATTTTTTTGTTATGTTTATGCCTGTTGATATGTTTCTTTCTTTATTTTATCTTGTAATGTAATATCTGGCCTATTGCATATGATAGTTTTGTCTGTATGTATTGTTAAATCGTAGCATAATTTGTACTGTTTATTTTCTAGAACGTTTTCTGGTGTGTACTTGTAATATGGTGTGTCATCTGTTGTGAGATTATGTTTAAGGGCTATTGCTTGATGTATGATCTTTGGTGCGAAGTTATGTCGCTCAGTGTAAGCAGTTCGAGCTAAGATTTTACAGCCTCCTGTTATATACTGTATGTTCTCTTGGGGCATATGACATTTTCTCCATACATCGTTAATGGATGCATTTTTCATGATGTGTTTTTGGTAGCTTCTTGTGGCTATTGCCTGATCTTGTATGGGGAGGAGAAAGCCTTCTGTTTCTGGGAAGAGTTGGCCTTTCTGTAACCACTCATATGTGTCTTGTTTGCTGATATTTCATTGTAGATTATTGGTAGATGTTTACCATGCAGCTTCTTCTGTGCCCATTTCTCTATTTTTTGTTCTTGAGTCAGTGTGTACGTTTGTTGTTGTTCGTTGTGTGATAAATTGAGTGGTGTGTATTCTTTATCTGCTTGTAGTATTGCTCTATGCAGTGATGTGTTTTTGTTGTGGAAGTATTCTCGAAGTGCGTGTATTTGTTTTGCATGAAGTATATGGATGTCTATCATTCCTCTTCCTCCTTCTTTCGGTGCTTTGTTAATTGTGTATTCCTGATTGTGCTGATGTTTTCTAAATCAGTTTTTGACCATTTTAAGATTCCAAATGGATATGTAAGGAGAGGTATAGCGAATGTATCTATTGCCTTGGATAAATTTTTTGAATTTAATTTTGTTTTTAAAATAAGTATTAAACGATTTTTATATTGTTGTGTGAGATGTGTTTTCACTGCTGTATGTTCTATTCTTGTGTTTGGTTGTAATTCTAAGTACTTATATGTTTCATATTCTTGCATGTTATCTAGTGTTTGATTTTTAAATATTTCTGTTGTGGTTTCATCTTTCCAAATTCCCTTTTCCATTGTTAACATTTTACATTTGCGTATCCCAAGCTCCATATTGATATATGTTGCTATTTATTCTGTTATTCTTAATAGGCATGTCATCTGCGTTTTTATTGGTTCATATACTTTTATTGCATATATGTATAAGAGATGGTTAATTGTGTGTTTTGTTGTTTTTTGATGTTTGATTTGAAATCCATATGCTCTATGGTTTAGGGTATTTGAGAGAGGGTTCAAACATAGGCAAAACCATAAGGCACTCAGTGAGTCACCTTGAAATATGCCACGTTTGATGTTTATGTTTTCTGTTTGTATTTGTTCTGTGTCTACATTTAGATGTATTGTTGTTCGCCATGTAGTCATAATTGTAGAGATAAAGTATGGTTGGATGTATTTTGTATATGTTCAGTACTTTTTTGAGCCATGAATGTGATACCGAGAAAGGCTGTTTTGTAGTCTATGTAACAGGTTTGTAGATTTCTTTTATGTTTTTCTGTTTGTTTCATAATGACACTGTCTATTATTATTATTATTATTATGTTTTTTCTTTCACACTATGTGCGGGTATTTTGCCTCACAGGTCGAGAACCAAGGTGGGGGTAAGTAATATACTGATATGGTAAGTTAACTAATGTCATTATTTAGAAACTTTCTGACGATGTTACATGTACAGATTTTTGCATATTAATTTGCAGCTTTTCTTGAAGTTCCAAACGATTGAGAGACTTACGAAGTGTATGAGGAATAATTCCGGTGGCAGATATAATAATAGGTAAGATGTAAACCTTTTCCATTTTCCATAATTGCTGTAGCTCGTAGGCCAGGTCGGTGTATTTTGTAATTTTCTCTGCTTAAGCGTTTAGTAAATTCGCACTATTAGGTATTGTTATGTCTATTAAAAGTACACATTTCCTGCGCTTATCAACTAAGGTGATATCTGGTCTATTATGTGCGATTGTTCGATCAGTAATGATCCCTCTATCCCAATACAGCGGAGTTAGGTCGTTTTCTAGAACCATCTGAGGATGGTACTTATAGTAAGGATCTTCTGTTCTATCCAGTGAATATTTGACCGCTAGTTTAGAGTGCAAGATTTTTGCTACGTTGTCATGCCTTAATTTGTACTCCGTTTGAGCAATCATTTGACATCCTGATATTATATGATGTATATTTTCAGGTGCAGCTTTCCATCGTCTACAGGAATCATCCTCAGTCCCATCTCGGATAATAAATTTTCTGTAATTCTTAGTGTTAATACCCTGATCCTGTATCGCCAGCAGGAAACCCTCTGTTTATGGATATATCCCGGAGATAGTCAACCATGCGTTCAACGCTATTCTGTCGACATGTGGTTGATTTAATTTGTGAGAGTGTCTACCGTGAAGAGCTTTTTGGGACCATGCTTGATGCTTTTCTTCTTTTGATAATAGCATTAGCTACATGTTATTCGCAAGGTTAAGTGGTGAGTATTTATTATCTAACAAAACTATGGCACGATGTAAATCTGACGTTTCCTGTGTTGTGAAAAAATACTGTTTTAATAATATCTTCTGTTTATTTTGTAGATTGCTAATGTCTATCAATGCTCGCCCCCCTTCGGCACGTGGTAGGGTGAGTCTCTCTACTGCGGATCGTGGATGATGTAACTTGTCAGTAGTAAGCACACTACTGATGGCAAGTCGTTTATTTTGGAAATCGGTATCTGTCCAATGAATAACTCCAAATAAGTACGTGAGTGAAGAAACCGTGTAAATATTAATAGCTTTCATTAAATTCTTACCATTGAGCTTAGTTTTAATTAGCTTATTGATGCTATGTAAAACTTTTGATCTTAATTCAGTGTTTATTACTTGTTCATCTGTTAATCTTGACTGCTTTATCCCTAAGTATTTGTAAATTTCGCTTTCCTCCATGCCTTTTATTTTTTCATCGTCACTTATTTCATAGTCGATTATTTCTCTTTTTCCTCGATTTATACACTGTGTCTTACATTTGTGTAATCCAAAGTTCATGTTTATATCTTTACTAAATGGTTCTATTATTTTCAAACTTTGTTTTAAATGTTGAGAAGTAGTGCAGTATATTTTAATGTCCCATAGACATTAAGTGCAACAATCGAATAGAACTATCACCCAGACTTGTAATTTTATAGCCTAAATTTCCATTGTTCAACATTCTCGAAAGTGGGTTAACTGCCAAACAGAACCAAATGGGACTGAAAGCGTCGTCTAGAAAAATTCCCCGTTTAATATTGATTGGTTTTGTAGTTATTATTTGGCCATGGAGTCGTGCTTGGATACTAGTTTTCCAGGTAGTTATATTATACTGCAGAAAGTTAATACTAATTGGATGAATTTTGTATATACTCAAGACGTCCAACAACCAGCTGTGTGGAATAGAATCATATGCCTTTTGATAGTCGATATATGCTGATAAATATTTCTGTTTTTCTTGTAGGCTTGGGTCGATTATCAGTTGTTCTTTGAAACCCTGTGAATGTTTTCTACACCCTTTTTGTTCTTCAGCCAGTATACTATTGTTCTCGCAATGTTTATAAATTGATTCGCTTATACTAGCAGTTAGAATTTTGGTAAGTTTGTAGTTGGTAAGCATGTTATAGGCCTGTAGTTGGATGGGTCACTAGAGTCACCATCTTTGTAAAGAAGATAGGTAATTGCTTCGGAGAGAAAGTTCGGCATGGATTCGGGTTTTATAATAAAGTGATACGTTAACTTTTCGTGTGCGCTTGTGAACTTCTTTAACCAGTAATTATGGATGTTATCATTGCCTGGTGCTTTGCAGTTATGTGTTTTACTAATTATACTGGTAACGTTTCCCTTTGTTATATTGGTGAACTCCATCTCATTTGTGAGTCGTATTTTATTTGTTTCTTCTCTGATCCATTTTGCTGCTTTGTTGTGTATTAACGGACCAGAGGTTTGTCCAAAAGTTCTGAATGTCATCCTTATTTGGCACTTTCTGTGGTTCATTGTTATTTTGACCTTCAATTAGGCGGTAAAATTTTCCTTCTCGTTCATGGAAGAGTTTATTTTCAAATCTTCTTTTGTTACTATCCGTGTAATGTCTAAGTCTTTTAGACAACGCTTTTAGTTTTTGTTTTAGCGTATCTAGAAACTCTTCTGCTTTTATCTTGTCTTCTTCATCCGCTGTATGTATTTTATAATTTTTAAATATTTTTTTAATTTCTCGTAACAGCCCTTCACCTCTTTGGCCGTGGATATGGAGAGTTAAACGGTTCACATTTTTTCGCAGTTTGACGATTTTGCTTTGCAACCGTAGTTGCCATTCAGGTGTTCTTCTGGACTTGCATTTGTTTTCCGATAAATGATTAATATTTGCAACATTTTCTTTTGCACATACAAATGCGGCGCAGTATAAAAAAGAGTTTCTGCGAAATTATTGGTTTGTGCTAGATATTCCGGTAAAATTCTATTAACAGTTTCCACTATTTGTGCTAGTTTGACAGATGAATTTTATTTAGGGATCACTGGTCTTCTAGTTGGGTCCCTTCCATTACAGATCGTCAGCGTGGTGTTTAGTTCATTTATCAGACGTTCTCTCAGATTATTCTGGTTTGTGTTTCCTGTAGATTCTATTCTTACCTGGTGTTCGACTTCATTATGTGCTACAGGAATAAACTCTTGGGCTATATCATTTTCTTTACTACTGTGTTCTATTTCTTCATTCAGGCCTTGTGGTTCTCTGTCTACTTGCTTCACAGTTTGTCTTCTTTCATTTAGTTCACTTTCTAGTTCTGCTCTGATGGTTTCTATTATTGGTGGTGATAATAGTCCTTTGCTTAGAATTGCACTTCGTTGGTCGGCGATTCTTTGTTCTGTAACAGTGAATTCTGGATGTTGATTTAGAAAAAGTGTATGCATTCGTGCTCGGTACATGTCATATCGGTTTCTAATTTTGTAGCTTTGAAATAACAACGCATGACACTCATGTTCATTTCAACTGACCATTTCATGCGCTGTCGAGGTTTTCCTGCCTTAGTGGTAGCTGACTGAATTGCTGTTAAAACACGGTTGGCAGAATTTTGAATCAAAACTTCTTGGTTATTGCTATTGTCGTCGTCGGGCTCGTGTCCCGCGTCAGGTACAGCCCTACTTCGCTTATTTTAATTTTTCTCCATATATGCGTATGGGTCATTGCATTTTTAAGCTACTGCCAGCTTACAGGGTGTATAAAGTCCACTTCAGTAGAGCCCTGTCGAACCACACGTGGATTTGTATGGTTGTACTGAAGCAGGGGGATTTATACTTCCAGTTGTCCCCTGGTCCACTGTGAAGAGCTGAAGTCCGTGGTGTCGCTACTTATCAAAGTATACCATTTGGATGCTTCTGCATGGATATACTCCTCTGCGGGAGTTATTATTATTATTATTTTAAATGTTTTGTATTCCACGATAGTTTACACTATCGGACTTTCCTCTTTCTGAAAAGACAATTATTATTATTATTATTATTATCTGTAAACTACGCTGACAACGTCTTTGCTGTGGCACATGTGAATTTTTATTTAGCGTAATGTATAATTGTTTATATATTTTGCTATATTAATTAAGCATCCTTCTTCCAAATAAATGTAATTCTTCTTCTTCCCTTTATTATAGGCCAGTGGCCTAATTTTAACCACAAAGTGTTAACTCGTAAGCCGGGTAGGTGGCTAGCCTTGCCCGTCAAAATGGAAGAAGAATTCCAGTTTTAGGGGTTAACGGGTGGTAGCCGGGAAATGTACAATTTTTAAATCCTTCTAGAGTCCGTCGGGATTCGAATCTGGGCCGGCCGCCTGAGAGACGAGCATTAGCTCGCTGGGCCACTGTATTTTGCACTCATGGTTAGGTGGCCAGATTACACGTAGTGGTATACTGAGCCCTCATTGACAACACGAAATATTTTCATGTACCTAAGAACTGTTAAAAATTTCCATTTCATTAATCACTGCGCAGTGTTTCATTGCATTCTAAGTAACCTGGGTTGTTTTGCATTTGTAAACCCAGCGTCACGTGTTGTACTGTCCCTAATCTCTTGAAAGACAATGTATGTCAAAGTCTTTAGCATTGACGAATTTGGGTTATCGCTCGTCCACGGTATTTATTAGTTTGTCTTACTAAGCATTAAAGCACAGTTAGTTACCTCGTACTACTGGCATGTTTTCCCTTCTATGACCTCCCAACAGGCTCATTATTTCAGAGTTTAGGTTAGTGTAGTAGTAGTAGTATTTGTGGGGAGACTGCTGTCAAGCACATAGGCCTTCATGCTGCAACCCGTGGACAAGGTCTAGGCATGCAGAGTACCAGGTACCTTAGTGGCACTTAGAATTTTACCGAGACTAAGTAGCTTCAACCCTAGCAAAGGATCTTTTCCATGCTACACATCGTAGTAAC
The DNA here is from genome assembly GCA_940337035.1 of Agriotes lineatus. NCBI lineage: Eukaryota > Metazoa > Arthropoda > Insecta > Coleoptera > Elateridae > Agriotes > Agriotes lineatus. The sequence goes on along the minus strand of OW679197.1, from coordinate 36,976,504 downwards.
ATGGGACCCACGGCTTTACATAACTTCCGAATTATGGCATTCTGCAGAGGTTTTTGTCCGCATTTTTAAATTTTTTAAAAACCGGGATGGGGCATAGAACTCTCAACCCTTAGATCAGTAGTCAGAATGCTTAACCACTGAGCTATGGAGCCCAACTTTAGGTTAATGTAAGCTGAGGTCCTATGTGGCATGTGAGTGTATTTGGCCGCTCGAAGACTGTTTTTGTTGGCGCCCACTTTGTTTATTTTTAATTAACCTCAAAAGCCGATGTCTGGTGCTTATTTACAACCACAAACCTCCGAAAGATTAGAGCTGGTGTAGGTTGTGAGATATGTCTAAAACGGAAGGTCTTCAACAAGTTTGTGCTCCCTGTGCTTACCTACGGAGCCGAAACTGTCTCCCTTACAAAGCAATCTGTGAACAAAATACGCATTGCTCAGAGAAAGGTGGAAAGATCAATGCTGGGCATTTCTCTGAAAGACAAGGTATCAAACAAAAATGTGAGGGAAATATCTGGAGCAACTGATGCTGTGGAACGGATAGCACCCTAAAGTGAAACTGGGCGGGCCATTGGCAAGGCTTATGGACGGATGTTGGACGAAAAAGGCTCTGGAGTGGGGACCGCGGCAGACGCATATCGCAGCAGAGGACGACCACCAACAAGATGGTCCGACGATATCAAGAGAATCCGGACAAACTGGATGAACACAGCACAGGATCGGTATGAATGGATTAAACTACGGGAGGCTTATGTCCAGCAGTGGACGCAGATCAGCTGAGTGATGATAATGTTGTTGATGATGATGATGGTGATGATGAGGTTGTGAGCATTCCTCAGAAGAGTGGTAGAGAAGGGCATATTACCACTTCCTTTTGTATACTTATTTCAACCAATTTCGATTATTTCAGGTAGTTCTATGGGATTTGTTACGGTAAGTCGAAAACCTAGCGTACCAAATTTTTTGTTCTTGTTACCTATAACAATTAGTTAAGTTAGTATACCGGGTGTCTTCAAATGATTACATTTAGTATGCTTTGAATTTCCCATTATGCAATACCAATAACAATCTAGGGCACATAAAACTTATTGTCATGCTTAACTTACAATCCTGTAGTAGGTTGACTCCTTCTTCTTCTTCTTCTTCTTCTTCTTCTAGCCGTTTTCTATCATTTTGATATAGGCCTCTCTCATGTTTTGCCAGTTCTCTCGGTTTTCAGCTACCTGGTACCAGTTCAGACCCGCTACTCTCTTCAGGTCGTCATACCAGCGTTGTTGTGGTCGTCCTACTGATCTTCGCTCTCCCCACGGTCTCCACCTTGTGATTCTTCCGCTCCAATTTTCTGGGTGCCTGGCAACGTGTCCTGCCCAATTCCATTTGAGTGACGTGGTCCTTCTGATTATGTCATCTATTTTGGTCGCACTTCTGATCCAGGTGTTAGTTTTACGATCAATTAGCGTTATTCCCAAGAGTCTTCGTTCCATTGCTTTCTGGTGAATTTGCAATCTTCTAATTGTTCCTTTATTTAATACCCAAGTTTCCGAGCCATATGTGGTTATGGAGAGAATACATTCATTGTAAATTTTTCTTTTCAGGGGCATCGGTAGATTCATCTTAAGAACATATTTTAATCTGCCATATGCTGCCCATGATAGTTTAATTCTTCGTTGTATTTCCAGCTCTTGCTGTTACTGCCTGTTTCAAATATATATATATATATATATATATATATATATATATATATATATATATATTAAAGGTAAACATTTCAGGGTGTCATACCGCTTAATACGGCGTACCTGCCTTACATCCGAGGCACGACAGAGAAAATCGGAAGAATCCTTAGAAAATGTAACATCAGGACAACCTTTACCACGGATAGAATAATCCAGTCCATACTAAGGAATCCTAAAGAGTACATCCCTTTGAAAAACCAAGGAGTCTACGAGATACCGTGTCGGATTGCGATAGCAGCTACATAGGCCACACCAACCGGAGAATAAAGGCACGCAAGGAGGAACATCAGAATTATGTTAAGAAGATGGAACACACTTCATCGCTAGTGCATCATATATGGGATACTTCACACAAGATTGATTTCGAAATCGTGAAACGTCCGAATTGTATGAACACCCGCGACGACACAAGCCGATTACCTGCATCGTGGTTACCAACGTTACTACAAGCAACGGCCGGCCATTCTCTGCGAACACCAGCCATCCGTTCTAGCAGTACAGCTCCCTCGATGCTAGTTGCCACAGTAATTGATAAACAACCTATTCAGTCAGCTGTACATCAAGTTGACAGTCCGTCGTGTTGCCGCATAACTAGAAGCCAAACCAGGACTATAAGGACTTGAAAATGACGAATGTGATTTCGTCGAAACGTCGTCCAACCCCAAACGCCATTCAAGATGTTCTTCAACCAGTTGAAGAAATCTTCAAATTTATTAAGCGGTATGACACCCTGAAATGTTTACCTTTAATACATATCAGCCGCGAAAACCTTCGTAATATATATATATATATATATATATATATATATATATACATCTTACTATCTTTTCTGCTTCTTTACATTTTGCAAGGTTTCTGCGTCCGTCAATGTATATCTAAATATTTTGTAGCCTATCTATAAGCCGGGCCTTTCTGCTTCCGAAACTACAATGTATATTGTGAAATTATGCTTATTTACGTAGTTATTAAGAAATTTACATCGTGCTACCTTTGTGCGTCTTTATACCTTACTATTGTATGTGCGTCCGGTGTATATATCGAAAAACCGGATATACCACTATTCTTTGCGCGTCCGAAAGCATATTGTTCTCCATGTTGCCTACTTTTCGGCGTCTGACAGCGTTGCCGCGTATAAGCCTCGCAAAATGCACGTCGAATTTGTGAAAGAGTGAGATGGAAGGTTCATAGTGAACATGGCGAATGTTATAATTTAACATTTTATGGACATTTTTCTCGATTGGGTTTACCGTTGAAGTTAGGATTATTAATGCTTATCTAATGCAAAAGAAGAAGTTTTCATCACAACTAAACGTCGTTTCGGCCTCTTTATTAGGTAAGAAAATCAGGTAAATGACGCAGATTTAAATAATCATATTGATTTACCCACCTTTGTTGTAATTTTAGGTTAACCATGTTTTACGTTTAGCATGATGAGTTTACGCTAGAAGCATATTTTTGATCTGGAGAACGTCATAACGATGGTGGTTGGCAGTATTCCACCATATACTGTTTTAATCAGTATCTCAACGATGTCTTCTGCTACGAAATCGTTACCCAGCACGTTCATCGGTTCGTTCAATGATTCCATGAAACGGGCAGCATTAAAGGAAAGGCCTCAGGTAAACGATCTATGCTTACAGAGTATACTGGAGAGAATATTCTAAAGCGTATGGATACAAATCGCCACAAACAAATTTAACTAGTCTTTAACCAAAACTTTCTAACCTAAAATTTTACATTTTTAGCTAATTCTATCTATTTTACAGGATTTTGAACTTCAACAACACATTTTATTTACAACATACCATTCAGGCAAGCTTTCCACCTGAATACATTTCAACTTTCATCTCTATTAAAGAAGATTCCGTCAGTTCCGATTTACAAAGATCGACCAACATCGTCATTCACCGCACCTCTTGTTAATAGTGAAATTTAACCATTTTATTTAATTTTTAAGCTTTGAGAGAGTGTTTACTAACAAAATACATTCTGTTTAATTTCATGACAATACGTTTATTAGTTTATTGTTTTTCTTTTATCATTAGTACATGTAATTAAAATGTTGGAATTATTTCAGAAAGTTGTGTTAGATAAGGACGTATTATTTATCCCTGTTAAATTGTATTTCTAATTATTTTTTTCCGTCTTAACACTTGTGAATTAACTATTACAATATTATAATCTGCATAAACCATAGAATTTAATTTATTTATTTTAAACTTAAGGTTATAATAAACAAAGTTACTAAATGCCGTTTTAGAAATTATTAACTTAGAAATACCTTTGTTTTCTGCAAGTGCATTTAGATATTGAGCATAGGTGGGTTCGCGTAGTGCGGCCCTCTCAATTTTGAGAATGTTACATTAAAAAATTAGAAATAATTCAAATTCAAGTAAAACATGAGTTTTATGCCAAAAATTGCGATATTGAGCACAGGTGGGTTCGTGTAGTGCAGCCCCCCCCCCCAATTTTGAGAATTTTGCATTAAAAAATTAAAAATTATTCAAAATCAACTAAAACGTGAGTTTTATGCCAAAACTTTCTATATTGAACATAGGTGGGTTCGCAAGTAATTCTAGTCTCCGCTAAGACCTCAGCTGTAAACAACTTGTTCGTACTTTTAAAGTCTTACTTTTAGTTTTGGATACATAAATTACTATTATATGTTTCAATGAACCAATAATATTAATTTAATCAGTTTAATCAATTTATTGGAATTAATAAACTTAAGAAGTGCAGGTTTTATTTTTATTTTAACTTTGTTTACATTAGCTTACAGAGTAAGTGTTTACACAAGCATGTATAACATTTTGGTATGTTGGGTTAAATTTAACATGGGGTAGGTATTATAATAATAACTAGTAAGTAAAACAATAGTGATCAAACAATATAGCAAAGTAAGCAATATAATTATATAAAAGGTAACAACTAATAATAAAAACCAAGTTTTAATGCAATAATAGTAATAATAATAATAGCGTCCCATCTTCATGTCCATTGAAAAACAATTCCACCCACTATTTATGATATTTACGAGATAACCTGCAACATACTAAATATTTAATAAAAAAATGCATTAATGTAAAAATGTAAAATTGTATTTGCTGTGTGGCATCACTAATTTGAATCATCATCGTGTAAGAATTTTTTGTGTATTGGTTCTGAATAAATATTTTAATTTTCAGCCATGGTTTATTTTGTAACAGGTCCGGGTGTTGTTGTATCAAGCTGTCACATTCGCCTCGTTTGGGTGGTTTTTTACGTTTAATGTGCTCCTTAAAGAATGCTAACACCACTTTCTTTTGATCTTTTGTCCATGGGATAAGTTGTCGTTTCTTCTTCATATTACCGTTGTTGGATTGTTGTATGCTCGCTTCTTCTATTGTTGCATTCTGAGCTTCCAAGACGTCATCACAAATATCTAATGAACTTCCTGAATTACAAGGCATGTTTTGTATAACATCAGTTACATTGTCAGAGTTCCCCTGAATTTCTTCATCCATGTTAAGGTCTATTTCCTCTAAAGTCTTCCCTTTGTATTTCGTCGCATCCCCGCTTTCCATTAGCATCAACAGTTTGGCAATTTTTGCGGTCTGAAACACATCGTCCGGCAATCGATACACCTTATTGTGAACATCTACAGTGTGTCCCATAAACGTAGCCAGTTGCTCTATGTCGTTACTAGTCATATTAAATAATTGAGATAAAGTGGCTAGGTGTTTACGTAATTTAGTAGAAGTTAATGCTTCAGGATGTTTTGCTCCGCACAGACGTGTATGTTTTTGTAGCACTTTGTACCCTGTAATGGGTTGGTCCGATTTTGGATTTGCAAATAAAAATAAATTAGTTTGCCGCACACAGTGTGGTCGTGCTTGTTTTAAAAGCTGCACATTATCTTGCATATCTTTGCTGAACAAAACAGGCACTCCTCTTCCCCGTTTTCCTCTGGTTACGACTCTCTTAAAACGTTTTAATAATATTTTTTCGGTGGGTGTAACTGCTTCTGCAAATTCTTCGTAATTTTGGGCCTTGTTGTCTTCTGACAACGTGTAAGTAGTAAGCTTCATCCGTTGCAATTCGCCGACTCTTTTTCGATTTAAGAGAAGTAATCGACAAAAAACAGTCTCTAGTAATAAATTAAATTTTTTTATATCTTTCATGTTTTCTTTAAGCTTTTGTTCAGCTTGATTTCCTGTATCAATAAGATACTGCCTAAATATTTTAAATCAGTTGCTAAAGGTATCAGAGTTATTTTATTCCACGTTTTTGTATTAAGGGCGTTTCCAGCTTGACTTGAAATTTCGTGTTTCCAAGTAGTTTCTAACAAACGCACAAACAACGTTAAGTTGGCTTCAGCTTCTGCAGCAGATATGTTGTTAGCAATATATTTTCTTTTAACAACTTTTAATATTGCTATATCGCAGCAGTCTTTTAAACTTTTACTAATGTTCATTGCAAAAGTAGGTGACCCATATATGTCTTTTAGACTATCGTATTTGGCAATCACTTTTACAGCATTAACCACTACGTCAAAATACTGTGGCTGAAGAAGATTTAAAAGATTGTTAATTTTTGGGTTTATATTTTGCGCCTCCATCAACACCTTTGCCAATTCTCTCATTTTTCTGGAACATACGTGAATATGGTGTTGCTCTCTGTGAGTTTTTAAAAACCTAGCACCGAAGGCACAAATCAGCAAATCTTTTTTTTGCTGTTAAAGATACTTGATCAGCCATCATTCGAGGAAATACTTTTAATTTTAAATCGGAGTCAAAATTTAATTTTGGCAGTAAAAGGGTTTGTCCCTCGCCAAGGGTTGTGCGAGTGTCTGCGTTTTTATTCTCTGGGCAAATGTTTTTGTGTTTCCACAATAACTTTCTTGAGTACAGTCCGAAACAAAATGTGCAAGGAACATAGTTACTTTCGCAATTTTTAAAGCACTTGTATGAACAGGTTTAAATAAAGATTGTAAGTTTTTTAAAAAATTTCCTTTTTTCGCAGTGTTGCAATTAGCCGTTTTCTCTCAATTGATTTCGGTGGCAAAAGACTTATTTTTATGACGTCAGATTCTTGGGAATGGTTGCGCAGAATGTGCCTTCCAAAATTTTTCACATCGTTTTCGCAAAAAAAACAGTAATCTGGTTTACGAAGAGAAGTTTTACCATGTGACACTAAATTTTGACGTCCTGGCAAAGTTTCAATTTCAGTTTCGACATTTTGAGGAATAGTTGCATCTGAAGAAGTTGGCTCCTGCATATAAAGCAAATTTCATTCTGTTAGAATTGTACAAGATAATTGATATTAATATACAATATCCCGAAATTGAGGCAAATTACTGAAAATGTTTTCGCGCTATCATACAAGTATTTGTTGCAACGGAAACTGGCTAAGCGCAAAGCTCGTGGTCAGTTTTCAAGGGGCCACAAACACGCAAAGAACAATTTTCCCTGACTATTTTGAATTCCTCGACTTTTCCAGGTTTCCAAGTCGCTGGGAATCCTGTCAATGTATTAATGTATTTTATCTACTCCAGTGGGATAAGTAACGCATTACGTCACTCATTTGACACTATTTCAGTTAGGTAATGAAGCTCATTACACCACTCACCTATGTAATGGTTTCATTACGCAACTCAGTTGCGCAATGACTTCATTACGTACCTGAAATAGTGTCAAATGAATGACATAATGACATTTGCCTACTAAAATATTTTTGAAAATGACAGAGATGACATTTCTCTTAATGCACTTTTCTCAATTTTAGGCAGTCATAGATAAAATTTTGTACAATACATGTGTGATAATGCATCATTAATATACTTGTGTGCTTACATAACTCGTGCTACGTACTCGTTTGTAACTTACACACACGTATATTAATGTTGCTGTTATCCCACTTGTATAGTAAATAACTATTAACATTGCCTGTATTTGAAAGTAGGTATGTATGCTGTAGATAATTAGGTACCTACTACAGTGTGAAACAAAAGTACCTACAGAACACATTCAACGTACCATAGAATCGGTTTTCGATAAGAATTTTGAACACTTCAAAATTATTTAAATTATAGTGCATATTTAAGTCAGTTCAAAGTTTATTTGGGTCAGTCATTTTTTCCCGTAAAAGTGTTAGAAAAGTAACTTGTGTACCTACCTCATAATAGAGCGGAGATACTTCACTAACAGAAGATAACTCTCTTTTCTGACTTGAACTTTGAAACAATTAATACCGCAATATAAACATAATTAACTTGTTATTATTAACTGAGAAGCAAGAAAATGGAGATATATTTTAGGAGGACGAGATATATATATCATTTGACTCAGCTTGCAGAGTAGATTCCAAAAATATATAGAAACCGGAAATCGGATTTCTTTTCCGAGGTCGACTTCCGGTCAATTTTTTTTAACTTTTAACTTTTTCCTTTATAGCTCCTGCAGTTTTTGAGATATTTAGCTCAAATTTGGAATACAGGTTACGCTGCAGGGCTTACATCATTGAGCATATCAAATGGTTGTGAGAATCTACAGGGAGATATTTTTTCAGCGGTCATGCTTCCTTTTCTCCCCCTGAACTTTTTTGCGGTGCGCCGCTGTTAGATTCTAAAATACAAATTCAGTTTTATGTTTTGTTTAGAATCTTTTTCTTCTCTTGCAGTTTTTTCGTATCTGCAACCGTTATCGAGAAAAAAAAGTATAAAAACGATTTTCTGTAATTTGATAGACGAAATTTAAATTTTTAAAATGGTTTTAAACTTTAATTATGTGCTAATAAGTACACAATAACAATTTATAGATTAGTTCAGGCACATCAGTTTTGAGTCATTATAATTTTTACCGCTACAATAACTTTACAACACATACGAGGGCTGTTCAACATGTTATCTACTTGAAATAAAAATGAATTTAATGAAATTAAATATTTTTTGCCACATGTAAATATTACCTACACATTTCAGTTTGACATTAACATCTGATCTGTAAAATAGCGATGTGTCGATCCGGTCGGATTCGATACAAAGGATCGAATCCGGGGCAGGATCGATTTGGAACGAATCCAAGTTTCGGTCCGGATTCGTTCCGAGGAACGAAGAGGTCGCGAGGCGTCAATTCTCGCGGACATTCATTCCTTTGGCATTCCGTTATTCAATCCATTTCAATACAGAATACAGTACAATGTGTTGATGGGGAACAGCAAATGATGATGGTGTTCGTTTTAGAGGCTCGACGTCCACAGGCGACACATGATACGGCCGAAGTTGCATGCTTTTTTATCAGTTATCAGTGATTTATGGCTTTTGGCGGCTTTGTATGTGCCCAATTGATATTTGAGACATATAAACATACTGAATTACCGACTGCGTGACCACTCACCAAAACAAAGATACGCGCGTTGTTCGTTCCGGGTCCGGAATGCCCGAGGACCCCGGGTGTCTGAAATGCACATTCAATTTTGATGTCGATCCGAGGACGAATCCGAAGGACTCGATTCACTTGCGGAATGGGATTGGAATGAACGAGTCCGCAAAAGTATCACAACTTCCCATCACTACTGTAAAATCCTAAAATAATACTTACCGATACTGTCGGATTCTGAATTACTGAACTACGGTTTTCTGATAAAAATTCATTCGGGGGGGGTAAGCGATCTTGCTGGGTATTCTAATTCAGCTTCCACCTGAATATAGACATTTCATTATTATTAATTTATATGAAAATTAAAATAATTGAAGTACCTACCTCACGTTCAATGTCTACATCTGATAAAAATTCATTCGGGGGGGTAAGCGATCTTACTGGGTATTCTAATTCAGCTTCCATCTGAATATAGACATTTCATTATTATTAATTTATATGAAAATTAAAATAATTAAAGTACCTACCTCACGTTCAATGTCTACATCTGGATAATATGTGGGGTCGTCATCCGAGTCCGATGAAAATATAACACTGTCATCCGATTCATCCAGTTCTAAAAATATAGGAAACTCTACAAATCTATATTGGTAATTGAACTGTATTAAATAAATTTGCGTCGTTTAAAAAAATGTACGTTTATAAAATATAAAACTGTAATGTTAAAAGGTTTCCGAAAAATTAGGTTATGTAGGTAGGGGGTATTGTAACATCACTGACAATTACTATTACTTACCATTTTCGGGCTCAGGAGTAGTTACGGCCTTAGTTAAAGCTAACTGGACTAGCCTCTGTCCTCTGGATTGCATCATGGTTTAACAATAAAAAACACTACTACTAATACAAACACGCCCGGCACTTGGAAGTTTTCAACGAACGCTATGCTGTTTCGTACTAAATTGGGAACAGTAGTGTAGCATGGTTTACGGTGTTGCCAAATCACAGGACGCCTAATCATCGTTAAATGGTACCACCAACATACAGTATCGATATACACAAAACGATAATTGCGCCGCCACACGTTAGTTTCCTGAATTACGTTTGAATATTATAATACATAATGCAACCCTTTCTGCGTCCATGTTGATGTCTCTTTTCAACCGAACCAAATACAATATTGCTTTCTGCATCAGTGATTCCTAAGCTCTCTTTCTTACATGTTAAAAATCCTGACGTCAGCAAAGCTAACAATTACCAATCGATTGAAAAGCAGGGGATTACCTTTCTGCGTCCGTATACAGACGCAGAAAGGTGGTGGACGCAGAAAGATATGTAAATTTACAATGTAAGGACGCAGAATGGGTTGCAGGTTAGAATATATATATATATATATATATATATATATATATATATATATATATATATATGTTTCCACTTTCGTAATGTCCTGTGTGTTTACTCTTATATTATTATTCGCATTGTCCTGGTTAGTCATGAATTTGGTTTTCGACATATTTATTTCTAGTCCTTGTTGTTTGGCCGCTTGTTGTATTTCCTCTATCATTGTTTTTAACTCTGATTCGTCCTGAGCGATAATAACCACGTCATCGGCGAACCTTAGGTTGTTCAATCTATCTCCTTCTATGTTGAGACCACGATGTTCCCATTTAGTTCCTTGAATATGTCTTCGAGAACAAGAGTAAACAGTTTCGGAGAAATAATATCTCTGTCTCACACCTCTGTTTATTTCGACTTTGTTTGACATATCGTGCATTTTTATTGTGATGGTCGCTTTGTCATATATATGTTTTATAATTTCTATATATCGCTGATCTATGCGTGCGTTCCTCAGTGACTTTATGATTGCTCAGTGCTCTACCGTATCAAAGGCTTTCCTGAAATCGATGAAAGCCAGCCACAAGGGTATGTTATATTCTGTGGTCTTCTCTATTATTTGCTTCAGTGTATGGAGCTGTTCGACTTTGCTAAAATGTTTCCTAAACCCTGCTTGCTCTCTTGATTGATACAGTTCAAAATTATTTTCCAGTCTGTTGGTTATAATTCTCATGAATAGCTTGTAGAGTTGGGATATAAGGCTTATTGGTCTATAGTTCTCCAAGTTATCTGGGTCTCCTTTCTTGTATATCACGATGACTATGGCGTTTTCCCAATCTCTTGGAATTATGCCCTCTATGAGACATTTATTGAAAACATTTATTAGTTGTAATTTGAGTTCTCGTCCTCTCTCTTTCAACATTTCCGGTAGGATATCATCTTCGCCAGCAGCTTTGTTGTTTTTTATTTGAGTTAATGCCTTTTCTAGTTCTTCTATGGTTATATGCGGCAAGTCTTCGGAGTTTACATTAATGATTTTTTCTTGATGTTTATTTTGGGCATTTATGTTTGATCCTACTACCGATTTTGTTTCATATAAATCTGAGTAAAATGTTTCAGCAATAGCAATCAGTTCTTGTCTACTTTCTTTAATGTTACCTTGCTTATCCCTTAATTTTGTGATTTCTTTTTTCGTTGAATTAGTTCTTCTGAATACGTTTAATCCTCTATTTTGATCAATGATAGTCTCTACTAATTTAGTATTGTACTCGCTAATGTCTTGTTTAGCCATTTTTCTTACTGTTTTATTCACTTCCATGTATTCTATAGTTTGTCTTCTACCTTGTGCTATTAACTTCCTTCGTTTCTCGAGTAATTGTTTTGTTTTTGTGGTTAGTTTATCTACTTTTGTTTTCTTGATGGATATGATGTTATTTGCACTTTCTCTAATTATGTTTGCAAGTCTTTTGTTTTCTTGATGTATGTCTTCGCTGTGTTTACTTTCTTTGAGCTTATTTGAAAGTTGTTCGTTATATTCATTTTGTTTTAATCTCAGTAGTGGTAGCGGTTCTTTAGCCATATATTTCGTTCTGAACTTCTTAGCCCTTTCTAGCTTTGCATTAATAAGTACTACACTTCTTACCATTCTGTGATCGCTGCCTGTTGAGAATGGGTTTACAACATCAAAGTCTTGTATTATGTGTTTTTTATCTGATAATATATAATCAATTTCATTTTTAGTTTCGCCATTTGGGCTATTCCAGGTCCACTTTCTTTTCGGATTTTTTTGGAAGAAAGAATTCATGACGCATAATTTTTCTGCTACTGCAAATTCTGCTAGAGTGTTGCCTCTGTTGTTTCTGGTTCCAAGACCCAACTTTCCGATATACTGCTCTTGGTCTCTTTGTTGTCCTATTTTGGCGTTAAAATCGCCTCCTATAACTGTATATGAAGTTCTGTTTTCTGATATGCTGGCTGTTATTTCTTCGTATAATTTCTCCACTTCTTCGTCATTATGTGTTGATGTTGGGGCGTACACTTGGATAAATTTAATTGTAATGTTTTTATTTATTTGTAGAGTTATATAAATAACTCTATCGGAAATGGCTTTCAATACAAGGGAACAAAGGGAACAAAGCGCTTGTGGATCAATATACCCACTCCTCCTATATTACGGTTCTCATTTTCATCGCCTCTCCAGAATATGATATGTCCAGCTTTTATTGTTCTACAGTCTTCTCCTTTTCGTCTCATTTCCGAGATTCCTAAAATGTGCCATTTTATTTTGTCTAGTTCATAGAGTAGTTCCGTTAATCTTTCTTCATTACCAACTGTTCTTGCATTGTAAGTCGCTATATATTGACTCTTTAGCGTTATATATTTAACGTTCTAAATTCAATAGCCCGGTATTTAGCTGTTAATATTTCACATCGGGAAATCGTAATACGATTAGGATTAAACATCTTGAATTTTACTACTTACAGACCAAGGTGTAAGGCTCATTGTTTCAATATTAAAGTTTCAATGTTCATAGTTGGTCACTTAATGATAAAGGCGCTGCTTAAAATACTAAATTTTTAATGTTAAAACTCTACAAAGAGAATCAAATGTTTTTCTGACTAATATTTGATATCCAGTGTTTAGTTTTTAGCCATGAAGTTCACTCCTTTGGTATTTTTTAGTTAGGTTGTTTCGAATGAATCATAAAACTTAAATAGTTGTTACTATTGATTATCTTCTTCAGGGTTCCAATAAATGGATAACTAAACAGATAGCTGGAGATGGTTTCATACTGAGGTACGGATGTAACTCATGTGCTGATTATATTTTATAGTAAAATTTCAAACAAACGCATAGCTATTTAATATTTCGCCGTTCTCTAGCGATGAACGGTTTTGGTGGCAGCGCTGTCCTGGAACATTATTTTTCGATCTTCTGGATCGCGTGTCAATAGTGTGCATGTTGTGCCCATAGCTGGTACACCATGGTGAGGAACTATACTGAGTGATTAATGGGGACGCCATAAACAATGTGTGTTAGCAGACGAAGTCCGATTCATAACTAATAGCCTGCGACTGCTGAATCGCTTTAGAAAACGTCAGCCATTTGATACCCGTTTAACTGGCTGTGTACTTACTTTTTCACCATCATTTATCGCTTTAATGCGTTATGTTCCGTACTCGCACTGCCTTATTTTCTGCGCGGCGCAGCGGTGTATTAAAAGTCGCTTTTATAAACGCAAACGCGGTAAAATTTTAAGATGACATAAATATAAATCGCTTTATCTCCGTTTTCCGTATATTTATGTGCAAAATATTATGATAGCGGAATAAGTCGTAAATTTCGACGGTGAATTTGTATTCAGGAATATGATAACACTCAGTGCTAACAATAAGTCCTGGGTTTTACGGCGAGTTGTTGACATTTTCTGCTAACTCCATCGACGGCTCTTCGCCAGCGCCGCGACGCACACAATGCCCGCTTTTTTGCTTTTTGGAAGTCGCAAACTGAAGTATCGCGCACAAAATAATGCAACCTAGGAATTATTCCTTAAGGCTGGAATATATGCATTCTACCGGGACGCTTAATTCAACATCACAATGCCTTTATGTGTGCATAAATATTTTCCGACGAGGTTGTTTAGATTACTTCTGGATTTATGGAGGAAACCACTTTTATAAGAGTATCTCGAACAACTTTGAGCAAGTTATGAATTTTATTAGGTAGGTATGTGGGCTGGACATTCCATGGATATTTTTATCGAGATGTACAATATGAAACTATAAAAATTTTAAAGAATGAAGGCGATATAGTGATCTTCGGGCTATGAAAGAGCACAATTTATTCCACTTTAACTAAATTTTGCAATAGATAAGCCATTATAGTCGCACACGTGAATGTTTTATTTCTGGGACCATTCTTATTTGAAATACAGCAATAATGCCAAGGCTAGAGGAATTTGTCTAGTTTGAACATTCAACGCCAAACTTTAAGAATGTATAGAACTGAACATCTTTATATTGAAATTAAACAAGTGCCCTTGTATATAAGAAGTCACAGAGCAGTTTCTATGTATTTTGCACTATTTTTGCAGAGCCGCATTGAAATAATCTTTTTTAAATAGCAGACAATATATATTATTCCAGATTTGGATTTTTCCTGTTTCTAGCTTGATAAATGCTTTCAGTTTTTTTTTTAATTTGCTTCATCCGTTCTGGAGTTATTAGCTTTTCTGTGTAAAAACGTGCGCTTGCAAATACTTATTAAGAAAACCATAGGGCACCTGTTTTTTGGGATATTAACTTGGGATTTCCCCTATGTCTCAACTACTTTCTGGACTATGAATAGGCGAGGAGAACTCATATCTGGATTTTGGAGTTACTTTGCTATGACACGTTAACTTTTCAAAATTTTGAAGGGCATTAGCTTCGTTTCTTCAAATAGCACCTCTTGTATTTTAGTGCCTAGTAGCCATTAGCTTATCATCTTACTTCCTCCATGTTCTATGCCAAAAATTGATAGTTTAGGAGATAATTCGAAAAATGCACACACATGTCATCGATACCTCCCAATTGCGCCATAAAATATTATTTATTGTTTGAAATACGTCAAAATCGCACTCGCTTTACGTCAAGGTTTTAATTTGTTGTGAGGTCCAAGTCCATCGCCCTGCGAACTCACTTGACCTAAATAGACCACACTTTTACTCCCCTTTACAATAAAAGAAGTATTGGATTCAATTCGAAATTCAATTTTCAACAGATCTTCCCGTTTTAGCGTCTCCTGTACCCAAAAAACATGTTTTTGTTCATTGGTCTGTCCGTCTATCTGCCTGTGTGTCTGCCTGTCTGTGTGTCTGCCTGTCTGTGTGTCTGTGAACAGAATATCTCAAAAAGGAAAATAGGTAGGTCGTTGAAACTTCATGTATAAGTTTTATGTACTATCTAGATGCGACAGTAAGCTTTTGAAGAAAATCACATAACCGAAGTATGGTGATTTTTCAGTTCTTATTTCGATTTTTTCAAAAACGGCTCTAAATATTCTTTTAAAACTTTACATTTTTATTAAAATTTTAATATGTATTGATGTGAGATAGGTGATTTTCTAGTTACCTTTAAAATGGGCTTCTCTTGTTTTTTTTTCTTTTTTTAAATTATTTTTTAAATAGAATACCCGGTAAATTATTACACTTTTGAATTCAACCGAAAATTTTAAAGAAAATTTGTCTCTTGAACTAACGCTCTATTTTGCACGGTTTCTGTAGAATTTGTAATTTTTGAAATTTTTTTGACAAATGCTTACAAATTAGAAATAAAATTTTAGCTAATTATAAGATCACTGTAAAAGGAAGTTGTGTGCGTGTATCACACCAGATTGTGTCTCGTTCGTCCACGGTCATTACGTCAAAGTCACTAGGTACCACGGAAAATATGCAGCATTGCATTATAGCATTGATCCTTCTACACGTAAAACCGTGAATGGATCTTTTTCAAAACGACTTGACGAATGTATAACCTAAAAAGGTCGTCATTTTGAGCATATTTTGTAATTTCCAGTGATATTCCTTATCAATAGATGTTCCTTATTTACATTGTGGATACTTCTGTGGCTATTATAAAAACGTTCATAACTATAGCTTCTAAGTTTTCTCTTGTTCGGTGTTTCCTAAGGTTTTTGCGTTGCTGCTATCGGGTATCTTTAAAATTTTCCCGAATACATCTTTCAATAATTAAAATTTTCGAACAAACTAAAAACGTGACATACAACGAGTGCGATTTTGAAGTGTATCAAGCAATGATTCACTTGTTCCATGGCACACTGGGTAGGCATGGATGAGACGTATGTATTTTGCAAAAAAAAACGATTTTTCTTCTAAATTATCAATTTCTGATAAAAGAGATGTGAGGTATAGAAGATGTAAACTAAGACCCTGAAGGCGATTAAGCAATGAAATACAGGAGGTGCTATTTTGAAAAATGAAGTTACAGCTCTTCAAAATTTCGAAAAAGCTAACGTGGCACAGCAGAGTAGCCCCACAACGCAGATAAATCTTTTTTATGCCAAATGACTCCAAAAAGCTGTTTAGACATTAGACATACTAAAATACTAAAAATCAAGTGCCCTGTGATTTTTTGAATAACATTTTTACCGAGAAAGTCGAATAACTTAAAAACGGCTGAAGCAAATGTCAAAATCTAAACATATTTGTAAAACTTAATAAAGGAAAAATTCAAATGTTAAAAAATATATATAGGATTCCATTTAAAAAAATTAAGTTGGACGCACCTGTGCAAAAATGGTGCACCCTGTAGAGTGCAGAGTAACTTTACTGCACTGTGATTTTGTCTCTACAATGGCATTTAATTTATTTCAATATCTTTAACGGCGTAGGCACAATTGAGCTTTTCCATACTATTGACTCAGTGTAAGAAGTATTGTTACTCAGTCTTGTTACTGTTTTCCAAATAAACATAAAAATTATTAGTTATTATTCCAGCGCTCTACTCCAATTATGTTTGAAAGTAATGCAATTTTCTGAAAAATAAGTCGCACATGACAGATACCAGAGGTCTTAATAAAGTATTTTTGGCGAACTGTGTATGCGATAATATTATAAAATTTGTTTTTAAATAGAGAGAACTTTTTGTCTCTTATATAATTGAAAAATGCCTTTAATTGGAATTTCAATATACAGTTCTCCAACAGCAGTTTTTATTTTCTTCAAAACGTATAATATGGGTTTAGAGTTATATATTGTAATGAGTGGGCGTATTATTATTATTATTAATATTAGTAATATTTTTATACCTACTCAAAAACTACTTGTATAAATATTATGAACTATAATTGAATAACCCTTGAAATGCCATTTGGTTTAATCCTTATGTTTTTCAATTGTCTAGCTCAGTAGACCAGGAATAACTTAATGAGGGTTGGGTTTTAACGCATGCGTAAATCTATAATTTGATTAAATTACCATTAGATTCAATACAACTTGGTTAAATGATATTCTAGCATTATTCCAAGTTAAACTTTGTTTATGTTATAAAAGAATTTCAGTTATATTTAATATTAATTAATACAACTAAACTACAACATATTTAATCAGGTAAGTGATATGACTTTGTGTTTATTTATTTGCAAGTGTTTAAACTACCGTTTGATCATAAAATAGACAATTGTGAGAAGTTTTACGGAAATTGTTTGCAAGCTAGGAGTTTTTGCAGACAGACGTTTGTTTTTAATTTAAGTCAAGTAACTCACTAGGTCACCATATCGACTAGAATAAGCAAAACATGCCAAAAAAAGTCCGTATATAAGCAGTGTATTTTTATTTAAATTTTTAATGCATTTTCTAACATTGAGGTGCATTCATTTGTGAAGTGACTTAGGCTACAAATGTCTTAAGGGGTAGTTAATCCTGGTTGCTCCATTCCCATCTTACCCTACAACCCTTCATCCCTTCATCAAGTGTCAACCGCTTCAGTAAAATAATCTGGTCATATAAAGCTACTAGTTACATTTCTGAAGTGATTCCTAAACTAGTGCAAGGAATCGAAGAAATTACAAAAATTCACGGAAGACCGCAGACAGCAAGTGATAATGTTGATTTTAGATACCTACGTTGGTTCACCACACCAACGTCACTTCACAAGCTCAGCGTCTTTTTGCAGATTATGCTTTGCCTGGAGAATAAGCAATCCCCGAACTGCAACGACACTGCCGCAAATGTACTCTATCCCAGGGGCTACTTCAAACTCTATAGTTGGGTTACACAGTTTGCCGACCCTAGTTGGCTGTAAGCACCATGGCAACCAACCTTAAAGATTACCTGCCGTTCCACATAAGGTTGCAACAGTTCGACTTCAGCTCTTACCTTCCTCGTAAAGTTACTACCACCGCTAAATAAACCAGAAAACGTCGGACACAGTTAAATCATCTTCCAGCAACGCCCTGTGTTCGCAGACGAGCTTCACCAATTGTTTCCGACTATAGTTCATAATTAAAACACCATATAAGTTGGTTACTGGGTTTTATTAATTTCACATATTAGAATTAGCCCCAACATACAAATTTTAACTTATCTAAGTTATTATCTATTGGCTTGTTATTTTTAATTTCACGTTTAATTAATACTGTATTAGATTTAATTTTTGTAAATGTCAGCAACTTGACAGTTGTTTACTTAATAGTATATTACATACCGAGGTGGGAAGTGTTTCATTCTTGTCGAGAGATTAAGTAGTTAACCGAGAAGCGCAGCGTCGAGGTTAACTTTATCTCGACACAGGAGTGAAACTTTTCACCGTGGTATGTATACTATTTTATTCGCAATCATCTAATTTTAAAAATAATTACAATTGAATTCTGAATAATAGATATCTTGATATAGCAAATTTTTTGTTACCATGAAAACAACTCAATCAATATTTTTGTTACCATGAAAACAACCCAGTCTTCAGGTATGTAATATTTTTCGGGGTATGTAATAATTTCCCGGCTAGTTTCAGTAATCATCTAGTTCCCAGCTGTTGACATGTAATGAAATTGACACATTACAATGTGATTGCGCATAAACATATTTTAATGATTTTCCCTGTTCACACTTTTAATTTTCTTGCAGGTACCTGCTGTCTTATTTCTTATTTACAATTACACATTCTTTATGTTATTCATGTGCAAATTTCCTTCAATAGTGTTCACATTCATGTAGTTATCGACGTAGATTATGTGACCAATCGTACTAAACAACAATTCAATATTAATTTTAATATGTGTTAACGTTATTTAGCATTAGTTTTAAGGTCACTTCTCAGTAAACTTCAACTTAATTACCTTATGTTAGTACAACCATCCTTATTAAATGTGACAACGTCCATTTCCAGTGACTACTTTTTCAAATGGAAACCTGATCTCAAGTTATAGTCGGTTCTGTCCCCCTAAACCCATTTAACTTTTATATTAACATATTATGTATCATTTTATTAGACAACTTTTATTTTTTTCAGTATGGGCATTTTACACAATTAAACTATAATCCTGCCATTTTTTTAGTTAACTCTTTGAACATAAAATGATCAATTGAACAGATATAACCTCCGGGTACAACGCCATAGCAATATTTTTGTTCCAACTAAAAATCAAATACATCTTTCTGAAAAATTTTATTAGTTCTTGGTCGGGATAAGCGAACAATTTACTCATTTCTTAATTTGTTCAACTAATAATTACATAAATAATCATAGTTGGTATGGTTAGAGGAAGTATTTCTTATCTTTAATATTAGTTCCAACCAGAAATGGTCATTAAATTATGATGCCATATTCCGATATAATAAATCATGCTAGTTACTGTAGGGGCAATATTTCACTTATAAATTCCTTATTAAAATATCTCATAATGAAAATTAGAGGCATTCCAATTAATACCTGAGCAGTTCGTTCGGTTTACTGCGCCGTAGTTTATCCAGATTTACTGCGGTAGCAGCTCGCGGAGAAAAGTGCGAGGAATGCAACAATTTACTCCAGCAGCTCCATTTGTAGCTGCCCCACGAGTGCAACTGAACGCATATGCATAATTTATGATAAGGCCATGATGAATGCGGTGTCGTTTAGCATAGATTTCATGCTAACTTAATTATGCCCTGCACTTTGTTTTATTAATTACGAGAAGAAATCGCGATATCCAGCATTAATTCCCGTCATAAATAATCGAGACGGCCAAGATCTATGGTGCCCGTCCGAAGAATATTCCCGCGGACAGTTTTGCGGTTTGAGGGAAAGAGCCGATAAATAATGCAACGACGGCGTCATACCAGTTCTTGCAGGATTCAGTTGTCATATCGTCTAGATATGGCAGCGCCGAAGAGCGTAAAGCTATTTTTAGCCCGAGTCGGAAAAAAAAGTTATGACGAATGGGCAGCTCGCTAATGCCCGTTTCTATTAGACTAAGAAAAAGAGGTAGCAAATGCAAGTACAAGCTGATATGAATTCAGCGGGCAAGCCGCCTGGGAATTCGAAAAACTGGCAAAGTTGCCGAGCTCTGCGCGGAATCAATTATATAAGCCGATTGATTTTATCATTGTTTTAAACTGAAACATTCTAATAGGCTTATTTAGCTCCGAGTTGCGGAAGGTAACCGCCAATCGCATTTACTGCGGCGGCGGCGAATTATTTATTCTGGAAACACAAACGCGCCCTTAAATGTTTGCCCAAACAAGCTTAATTCCAGAGTTCTTTGATACTCGAAGCTTAGGGCTCTTATAATGCTTTAAAGGGCTTTTAAGAACATTATTTAAAAGTATATCGGCTTGTTTGGAGTAAACAGGTGATACTCTAAGGACTTTAAAGAAAATGAACAAATTCGAAATCTTGATGATGTTAACTTTCGTACCAGCGAAGTGAAATATATATCAAAAGTGGAATCTTGGAAGCCATTCGCTTCTGTTCAAAGTTAAAATAAATTTTTAAAACATTAAAAGCTGAAGATATATTGTGATTATTCCTTCTGATGCCAAGACAAATGATTAATGTATGATAGTACTCGATTCGCCTAAATGTAGTCTTTAATTTTTTCTATTACGAAAACAACACGGATCTACTCTCATGTAATTACATATTTAAGTTTTGGCGTCACTGGTCCTGCATACCTACATTTTGGCTGTGTTCTTATTTTATGTTTCTTCTCAAAAGGGTAATTACAGAACATGTAAAGAACAAGACAATATTAGAACGGAATTTAGTTGGATCAGGTTGCAGCAGAAATGGGAAAAGTTATAGTTCTAGGATTTGAACTTTTAAATGGGTGAAGGGTGATGATCAAATGTGGATTTGTATTTAGATATTATATTAAGAAGATAACTTTCAATAAATATAATAATGTTAAATTAATGAGTCAAATTGTTAACAGTAACTATAAATTTATGTAATTTGGCCAGGTGCTAGACGAACAGTAGCATTAAAATTGCAATGTATTACTTTCCTTAGAGGAAAATACAAACAATTTTTGAAACGTAGAAAAACTTGAAAATCAAAGATTATGGAATAATTCACAATTATATTACAATTGCAAGTAAAAATATGCTTTATTTATTGATATATATCAAGCATTAGAAAAGCAGCATCGTAAGATGTAAGGTACATGGAGGACATTGCTGTGGCTGGCAGGAGTTTATCAATTGGCTGTAGCAGAGACGTTCCTAATTGCTGTGAGCTGCCACTAGAGCTCTTCTTAATACGGTTAGACTAGTGTTGTGGTCGAAGATTGGAACGACACATATTTGAAGGAAAATTATTATAAATTAGGTAAACCATTTAATTCCTGACCTGACCTGAAATAATCTGAGAAATGATATTCATTAAATCTGTTGGATTAAAAGGTTGAAAGAACTTTTTGTGTACACACTAGATAAAAGACATCTGCATAACCGATATAGAAATTAAAAAAATAATTAAGAATGATTAGAAACGCATGTTTCAACTTGAGCAAAAAGTTTTAAGTTAAATAAGCTGGTTTTAAGGTGTAGTTAACAGAATCTAATTAATAACTGGCTAAATGAGTAATATGACAAAGTACATAACCATAACCATCTTACGTTAGTCGATCTGACATTTAAAGAAATAAAGATTTCTGTAAGCTTAGGTGGAAAGTAATTTTGATAACCAATAACTGTAACATACAGAATATGTATTTCATACATCCACAAAGACGAACATTGCAGTACATCGCCTATAATCAGTAGGAGTCAGGTAAATGAGATTCGGGTTTATTGTAAGTAGGCCTTGTTACCAATTTTGTAAAGAATAATAACTTAATTGAATTTATTTGTCACAAAATATACAGTGTGTCCGAGATGAGGATGGCTAGCATGGGGATCTCGATAATAGTAAGAGATACAATTTTGGTTAAGTGGGAAAACGTTACGCAATTGAAGGACTAACCAATAGACGCCCAGAAATCCATATGATTTTTCTTTTTTGAGTTATCTTAAAAACCGAATTTTCGAATTTACAATTCCATTTTTTTTTGGTGTTAATATTAGAGCGAAATTGAAAAAACTTATATATAGCAACTTTTAATGGACTTTAAAGATTGCGTTATCAATTTTTTTTTCCGACATTTCGTCTTCAAGCAACTATCATCAACTTCATTTTCTATAATACTGTCCTGAAATTTTGATATCATATTTTAGAAGCCCTTCTTATTCTGAATCGAACAATGCACCACACATTGTTATCTATTGTGTCTACGTAAGAAAAATAATCAATAAGTTAATTAATTACTATTGAAAATTATTTGTATTCCATAATTATACGTGGTTATTAAGGATTAGAAACATCGAGAGTTACTTTCAAATACAAAAGCTATCCTTAAACAGCACCACAAGAATTTTACGAATCTGTTAGGTGATACTAGTGATAGATACCTACTCTAAGCATATTTTAGCACATCTTGCAGTTCTGGAAACTATTGTTAGTTTGTGATAGATGAAAAATTTACCTCTGTGAAGTTAGCACCACAGGTTCCAAAAATATTATTTTGTTTCAAGAGTTCCTTTTGCACCCCAAGGAGTTCTATAGTTACCTACTTGCTATTTTAAAAAATAGTTTTATGTAGATATTTAAGAGAAAAAACGTGAAACGCAAACTTCCGGTGCTAACTTCACTTTTTCCTCGGACAAACACCACTATAACTCTTTTTCCGTCACATTTATGTAGAAATGTGATGACACTTTTCGATAAAACTCATCGAGGTAATAGCTTTAACAACTGTAACAAAAAAAAAACTATTCTCAGAAAAAAAAAATTAATAAACCGGAGACGATAGTAATTTACGATACAAGTGCGTAAAGCTAGTCTTTAGTCACGAGTGGCGCAGAGTTAAAACGCGTCTTAAACCCCGCGAGTGACTAAAGATGTTTTACGCATGTGTATCGTACAATATTTTTTATTATACCTGCATCAGAATCGCCGTTTAAAGCACGCCTGAGCGTGCGAATACAGCCGATTAAAGCTCGCCGAGCTTTAAAGGTTGTCACGGAAACGACTGAATGCAACAACGGACATGGACGCGACAAAAACGTAAATAATTTTCGTAACTATAGTAACAATATTATTATGCCCTCTCGATTTAGCACGACAACAATTATTTCTAAGTTTTTAGTGCGTAATTTATTTCCAGTATTGGAGGTATAATAAAAAATAGCTTGAAGTATTCGTGGATAACTGGTCTTTAAAACACTTGCTCTATTTCGAGCACTCCGGCTACGCCGTCGTGCTCGAAAACTCGCGCGTGTTTTAAAGACCTTGTTATCCACTCATACTTTAATAAACTATTATCTACGATAGAATCTAGAAGACACGGTAAATATAAGAAAAATATTTAAATGTGAATTAGGATTACTAGCAAAAGGTCGTAATTTGGCGTGGTTAAAAATTTTAAAACACGTTAATTTTGTGGGGAAGCCAAAATAACACATCCAAAGCGTAGGTTCGCTTCCGCCAATTGTTTTTGGTTACATATATCTTACATTGTTATTACAAAGTCAAATCCTCCTTTGATTACAATTTCATACTCAAGTCAAGGCTAACACTATTTTTACTACATTTTCACAAATTCAAATTATTTCCAAGCCAATGCTATTTTATACGATTGAGAATTATAATTAGCACATTTTTAGAACTTTTTTAAATAATTGGAATGCTTGAATTGATATTCATTTCTATTATAATTGTATTGGCTTAACTTATGTTCATCGCAATACACACATGTTTAGATTTTCAGAACTTTTAAGTTACTTACTTAGCTGTTCTCCATTTGTAACTCTTGTGATTTTGGCAAGTTATTCCCATTTAGTTATTCCCATTTAAAACAGACAATTTTGTTCTCGGCAGTAGTTCCACGTAGGCCTAAACGAAAGTCGTCTGAATAATTTGTCTGCAGAGCCAATATTTCACAGTTATGGCACTTTACGTGCAAGAAAGCTACATTCCCGCAATAGTTAGCATATTTTCGCGCGGCCCTGTACCCGCTCCGGGTACTTTTTCCATTTTGGCTGCAGTTATGCATATGCGCAATAAAGCCCTAAGTGGCCTCGTAAAATGAATGATGCATACATTATTTTATACTCGCATTATGCTAGTGTATTTTACAATGATTGCACCAATTATGCTGTAAAAGCATTTCTCCCGTATAATAATGTACTTAGGCTCCAGTATGTAAAATGTTAACGGCAATAAACTACGGCGTACGCGATAATGAGGCAAAGTGGATTTGCTGATGGAGTCAAGTGTTACATTCCTGCTAAGTTGGAAGTTAATAACTAACGAGCACAATATCCCGGAATTACTGTTGACATTAATACGTTATAATCTCGTATAGTGAGAGTAAAACTGAAGATGTATTAATTAATTTACATGCTGCGCACTTAATGGCGCCGCCAAATGAGATTTCAATTCGCAATTACGTAATTAATTGCTACAAGCAATCATATCGCTCGTATGTGCGGATTAACGTCCCCGCCCGGTTAAGTATCTGTTGTGGAAATTCGGTAATATTCCGCTAATGGTTCTCGCGTACACACAGCCGATCTGCCCTCTGAAAGGCAGCCGAATTAAGCTGAGTCGTATCGACAAGGCAAAGCACAAAAGCTAGATCCCAAAATGTTAACTCCGTCAAAGTTCTTAGTCACACACTGACTTTCATGGCTCTCACATGGGATCTGGTTTCGCTTTGCGAAAGTTGTATCCGGAATAAGAAATGTGAAGGCTGAGAAACACATATGTTGCCCCTACGTATCTTTTTTTTATTTTATATATTCTATTTGATCCTATAGCGATTTTCAGGAAACCAATTGGTTTTATATAGAAACCTCAGCGTAATTACTTGTGTAGGGAATAAAAACTGTGAACTCACTACTAGGTATTCTATGTGTTTCATTATTCTTAGCTCTTAGCTAGTCTTTATTAGTTTTGCTACTTCAATACGTCATTTGAGAATTGCTACATGAACTTTTAATAATATTTGCAGCGTTTCCTGTTCTAAAAGTATGATTACTTATTGGAAGTTGCTAGTGGATGTTGTTATATTTAAGGTATCACTCATATCGTTGGAAAGAAACCCTGTCAACCTTACAAAGCGCAAAGAAATAATGGTTGCACTGTTAAACGTATATTCTCATTCTTGAGGTGCAAAAATTGCTTGAAATAATAAAAATAAAATTAGGTAATGACCGTATGACTTAATAACTTTCTTATCATTTTTACTTTCGGTTCAAATTAATAAGACAACAACATGTTACGTGTAATTTTACATTTAGGTGCAGTCAAGAATTGATATGTATGATTTTTGCTTAAATACATTCAAATGTAGTTAGATTGACCTGTAGTTCCTAGGTGTAGATTTGGTTGCATACTCACTTTTGCATTTTTGGATGATTTTGGAAAACCTTGAAAGTTCTAGGGGATTATAATACAATTTTCAAAATACATTGTTAGTACGATTTCGGCGGCCATTTTATGAGACTGATTTGGTGAGATTATTTCCTTTTGGGGCTGCATGTGATTTTGGGATACTTCACTTTTGTGGATTAAGTAATTTCCAAAAATTATCGGTGAATTTGGTGATCAGCCCTAGAAAATATTGAGTTATATTGCTGAAATAAAGCCAATTATATTGGGATGAATAGGTATTTCTGCAATCCACTTACAGGCCATCCAACAGCTCTGGTATGTTATTTTGTGCTTCCGTTGAACGTCGAATTCAGATTTCGTGTAATTTTCAGGCTTTTTCTTTCATGCCCCTAAGCTCTGGCTTCTGTCGTAGCCCCTAATTAGTACGTTAGTCTCCTGTTTCGTCTACGACCTTTTGGAGCTCAATTATCGCTTGTCGTGCATCTGGAGGACCCCCACGCGGTCTGGGCACCCTCAATCCAAGTGGTAGCATTTGAACGCAAGGCTTCTCCCTATTGTGACAACTACGAGGTTTTTCCCCCGGTGCAAAAACCTGTTGATCTTGGAGTTATTTGCAACTAGAGGACATCTCCGTGGAGCAAACCCCTGCATGGCTGTTCCGTCGACGCCGCTGCACTACTGAACAACCCAGGTATCTCTCTACTAGCGGTTATGCGTCCATCGTTTAGACTGAAATACGGATCGTGCTAGTGTTATGAGATTTCATGCATCGTGTCATACCTTTTGCTGGCGATATCACTTACAGTTTTATGTGAGAAATTCTATGTAACTTCTAGACGCACCACGTGCACTTATTTAGGAATATTTGAGTGAATAAGTTATGTACATCTTATACGTACTTTTATATTTTCTTTTTGTTAATTGGCAATAGTGCCTTTCCAAAACTAGTTGCGTTCAAGTAAGTAACTCAACGTTCCGAAATTTAACAGATTTCTACCGCGAGGGTTTCCGGGAGTTTGAATCTTTGCATTTAACACACTGCGCTGAAATATACACAATTTTTAGTGTATTAACACCACGAAATGGTACCACTTCGGATGAATCGTGAGTAGGTAAATAATTCGAGCTCTGAAACGATTTATTAAGATCTCCCGTATTCCGCTATCGCTGTAAATGTTTAGTCACTACCGTCACTATAGTTGAGCTACAAGCACTCGAACGGAATTGCAAGCCAAATCTTGTACATTTTTACATAACCTAAGATTACATCTATTCCATTTACGAACCAACTATTTATTGCAGATTTATGTCGCCTTCTTTTTTTTAAGCATGGTGCAGAATTGTATGTGCAAATAAACAATTGAGTAATTTCAAGTTATGTTGTTTTCTGTCGTTTATTATTTTTATGTAACAGCTGAGTGGGTTTAGGAACTTACACGGCCACCTGTAGGTTTTCTGGTTTGGACCGTCTCGAACCAGTGGCGCTTCCAGACAACCCCCCCCCCCCATTACTGCTCAGGAACTAGCTTGGCAAACGTTTGCTACACGACTAGACATTTCCTGGACCACCCTGCTGTGAAGTATTTATGATTTTCTTTTTCTTTTATGTGCGAATAAATTTCCTTGTGTAGCAAATGTAATAAACAGCTACATTTTCTCGATAATCTATGAGACTTTACTAAAGTAGTATTATTATATTACCAAAGCTTGGAATATAAATGTAACAAAATACTAATATGTAGAAATAACAGCAGTGGAAGAACTAAAATGGTAGAGCATAATATGAACATAAATGGGCATAGAATTGTTGGCTGAAAATAAAGAATAACTAGATAAATCTGAAAATGATATGGGAACCGTCCTGGCTGCCAAATACAAAGTTAAACAAAAATAATTTAATGCAAAAAGGGGTTCAGTACCAAAAATATAACTCTACAAAGAGAGATAATGCAACAAGTTGAAAAGTTTCCTTACCTCGTTAGCACCGTCACTAATGATTAGTGCAGCAAACGAGAAATCAGTAAGATAAAACCACAAAAACAGAAGCTTCTCAACAATAAGGAGTTATTGACTGCTAATATACACGCCAATAGAATAAAGAAAAATGTGAAACATGCACAATCGGAGAGATGGAAACAAAATACTGCGAGCCCCGCAAACTAGATGTTACAGAAAAATGATAATAAGAATAACGAACACAAAATATCAAGAAGAACTGAAGAAAAATGTGAGGTCTGATGATCAAAAAGAAATTCTCTCTAATAGGTTACATGATAAGAAGATTACTAAAACCAATCATTAAAGGAAAAATGAAATAAGCAGGAAAACACAAGGGATAGGCCCAAAAAGCTGTATGAAACCAGTTGACAGAAAACCTAAGAAAGGAAAACAAAGGCAACAGTAAACGTTGAAACCGTTGAAATTAATATTTTTAGTAGTTAGTTTGTTTCAATGAGAATTAATTAAAACATGTAGTTTATTTATTTAAGAAATCTTTTCCTTAAAGCTGGTTTCACATTATCTTTTATCTTTATATTACCCGTTTTTAGTCTTTGCTGGTTGACGTTTCTTAAAATTTTTATTTTTAGTTGACATTGTAATGTATTCACTTATTTCTTCTTTAAGGTGCCAGCCTTTATTACTTTTGATTTACCACATCATACGTCGACGTTTTCTTATCATCTGTCATTTATATGTTGTCTATGCCTAAGATTGCCTTTTCACTAACACGTAGGCAGTACGAGTACGAATTAAAAAAAAACGAATTTAAGATTTCTTTTAGGGATTACTATGTTCAAGAGCTATCTTCGAGGACCTAGATTTCTGGGTGTCGACATTTTTAAAATATTACGATGTGCGCAATCTGCTAAGGACATTGCTACAACTTCTTCAAGTAAGTTGTAGATAGGTGATTTTCTCTTATTTCTTCTACTGCTTCTGGTTTTTATACTTTTTCCATTTTAAAATTAGAATATTTTGAAAATGTGTGCATGCACAGAGTATTTACATCACACAATTTTAATATTGTAAATGCTGTCGACATTTGGACTCTTATCTAATTTCCAATCATATCGACTAACAAAGATGTAGGTGATTAATTTTTTCTACCATGCCATTGCCAGCTATCTATTAGATCTGAAAAACTACGAATCGCCGTCATTTAATAAACTCTACTATATTACAGTATAACAGTGGAGAGTTAAAAGATATTAACAAAATGTGATTTCGTATAAGATTTAAGCTCAGGGCCAATTACCTAGTACAAGAACTTTTCATTCAATCCTGAGTGTAGCTACTCTACAAAATTTTAGATTGCACCATGAGGTGATTGATATGCTTCAAACATTTGTGTTGATGAGAAATCAAGGAAAGTATCTTTTCTGACAGGTAGGTATATATTTTAATTAAATCATATTTTCCAAATTGAATTCAAGAAAATCTACAATGGACATATAGTACTCAAGCTTGTATTAACGAATCTGAGCAAAAATGATTGATTTACTAAGACAGAATTTCAATACTTAATTACAATAGTTATGGTACATCGACGTTATATAAATGATATGTTGTAACTGCAAAATGCAAGTTTTCACGAATGACAACAAAACTGTCTTAAAGTTGTCTTTACTACCAGTAAATTTTTAGATTGATTTTCATAGTAACAAAAGTAATATAGACTATTCAACTCACTTGTCATCTATCAAAAACTGACCAATAAAAATACAAGATTTGACGTCTTTGAGCCAAAAAATTAACTATATTGAAAATTTTCACAAGTGGTATATTGAATATTTTAAACAAATGTGATTTTTATTAGAAAAAGTCAATATTAGTGTTCTGTTACTATATAAATTGCGTAGTTTGTTGCTAGATTTACTAAAAACTAATTTGAAAAAGCAGTTTGGTTCATTGAATAGTCCCCTCGAATGCCATTCTTAGTCAAAGTTAAGTAGAACATTTTTGCGCAAAAATATTCGACATAACTTTGACTACTCATGGTATTATAAGTGATTATTTTGAAAAAAATAGGAACAGTTACCTAAATATTATATACTAGCAGGAATGGCAACACACTTTTTCGTTCTTAAATGTTTGTTATGTTTACATGGCCTTATTTAATGCATTTTATGTCATGGGTGTTCCAACATTTTTAAAGCTGCTCTTTTCATTAATTTAGGGAGACATGTCGTTTCTTAATGCACAACAATCTCCAAGTGTCATTTTTAAATATTTGACATTGTGAATTAAATAAAAATGGCATGATTCCCAAAATTCATGGCAAGAGCAGATTCCAAGACTTTTGAGAGACCCGTTACAATAACACACAATCATAATAGTCAAACTACCCTAACCTTGAATTTTATGTATTGCGGTTGAATGTGCAATGGAAAATTCTGACAATTTGGGTTATTTGGTAGCGGGTCCTTAAAAAGTCCGCCTAAATTGATAGGTTTCCTTTTATGCCTGTAACAGTGAGACCTCCTGCTGCTTTAGCCGTCGTGATTGAGGTGAGCTGGAGGTTATCTGAAAAAGAGAAAAGAAAAATGATCTACTTCAGAAACTTTATTATACTGCGCACCGCTGCCTGGAGATGACCTTATGGGCGAATTCAAAGGTAACAGGTGCATACCAGCTAAGTCCGCTGTTGCAATAACATCAAAGCTCTCCGCCCCTCCCAACCTTATGTCGAGGCCATTCTTTTCTGAATTAAATAATGCAAATCATCTTTTGCGACAAGGGCTCATAATCTAGTGGCGCCCGACAAATTAATAATAATTTGCTCCTTACTACATCCCTCCAGAATTGATTTGTTTGAATTTTTATTTTTTGTATTACCACATCAATGGTATACAGTGAGAATTTTTCCAAATTGAACAATTGGGTTACTAAGTGATCATAGCGGTTACATAGAGAGCATTATAAGCGTCCCTATGGTTACCTACGTTCGACTTAAAAACAATCAACCTTTTTGTATTGTTTGCAAGTTTGATATGTTGATATGCAGAAACTCTCACTGTATGTACGTGCTACACACGCGATCGGAGGATAGGCAGTAGAGCACTTATTTCATAAACTCCTTATACACTTCCGTCATATAGTTTTCGAAAGCTAGTTTCACGTATGTATAGCTTGGAGCAACTCTTACGGCAATAATATGAATGATTATAATTATGGTAAGCTTACTGGTACTTGATAAGCGACGTAGAATCGTTATTACAAGATAACAAAGTGAATAATTCAGTCAGGTTTGATTTTCTCTACTTTGCTCTTTTATATATTGAAGAAAGTAAAATTTAAAACTGACATGAATATCGAAAATTTGATAAGTTGATGTTGATTAGGTCATTGTGGACCAGAAAGATGAAAAACCTAACATAAATATGTTAACTTTCAATTTCCGCACTTTTTGAGGGAGAGAAAAACTGATTTATCAATAACAAGACATCACGTAAATACGTATGCATTTTTTATGAATGCGTGAGAGACCCTCTATATTCATTATAAATTAATACAAAACATTGATTAGATTCATTTAACACAAATTTTGTACAAATTCCTTTATCTGGCATAAAGAACGTCTTATTATAAATTAGGAAAATTTTTAAAATAAGCCTGTATAAAAGACATTTGAGATTCCACATTTTCAGTAAATATGTCAAAAGTGGTGTACATTTTATTAAACAAAATAGTAACATGCTTCAAATATCCCTGTATTTGAACGCGTGTTGTGCATATGAGTCTGCGTATCACCGTCTGTCATCTCTGCATCTTCAACGATCGGGCACAGCTTGTACACTACTGGCCTTGCCGTCGCCTTGTCCTATAATGCAAAGATAAGCAAGTACGTCAAACATTGTAAATTAACCCAACGCGAAATAAACATTCTATGGATAATTTTCGAGTTCCCCATATAAGTGAAGAAATAATTCACCTAATTATTCTAGTTCATGTTCTTTCAGTGACACACTGCTGTATTTACCAATATTTTAGTGAAAACTATCACGTAAGGTACAGTAATATTAACATGTCTAGCATACATTTTTACTTCTTATATCGGGTTGAAACGTCTTTACTATGAACACATAGAAGCATTACTCCTCCGCTCTGTCTGACTAGCAATCGAATTCTGCCTAGCAGCGTGATTGGACTCCCACCCAGTGCATTTTTTTCGTTGTGAATAATTGTAATTCACATTACTAGGTGTTTCCTCTTACTATTCCATTATTACTAGAAACATTGCGATATTCTGACCTATTTTATTTATAATGTTGAGCTCTCTCCAACCGTTATTCGACCTATTTTACTTCGTATAAGGTCCACTATGTGGTGGGCTTAAACGCAAGTTTATATATATATATATATATATACGTCAATGTTTTTTTCATTACTTATTATAGCTAGATTTGATAGCCTTTCTTGGGTCATGCTTAACCTTAAATAATTTTTTATACTTTTTAACTTGGAAAATAATCTTTCACTCTCAGCAACAGAAACAGTTGATCTTAAGTATATGCGTAACGCAATTGCAAAATGTCGAAATGTGCTAATTAAGTTATTTTTAAACAAATATTATCAAAATATCGATTGAAGATACGGTCAATTTTAGATAGGTCGATAAAATATCTATTATAATCGCCTGCTTTTATGTCCAAATGATAAGTTCCAAAATCTACCCATTTATTTCCTGTGCATGACGTTATGCAGTCACATTATCTCATTGTTATGATGCTTTATCTCCATCAATAACATTAGAGAGAATATCTATTTCGAACTTTAAAAAATCAGTTATGTGACCAAGGTGTAGTTGCCGTCCCTTAGGATTGCCGCCCAGGTGCCGTGCAGCCCCTTCCATCCCTGCTTAAAACGGCCCTGTGTGTCCATTACCTTCTGCAGTAATTTTATGAGCTCGTTAATTAGGTAGTTGCCTCTATACTGAAGCAACTTATTAGTGATTTCATCCTCACCAGGAAACTTTCTATTTTTAGCTTTGTCAATGTGTTTTTTCTATTACTGCATTGTTCTTCTTCTATGTTAGTAGGCTTTTTCCATTATCGTTAACTACTTTTTGGTTAAAACGCAGTTTAGCTCCGCGTATTATGCCATAAAACGTTGATGTTTACTGCTGTCTAGATGTTTTTATTTGTACTATTAGTAACCTTTCCGATAGGTATTTACCATTTTTGATATAATTTTAGTACTTATTATGTATTAACACACTAACTCTTTCATTTCCTCGTGTTATTAGAGATGTCTCTTCTTTTTCGTTTTTTTTTTTGTCAGTAAGGCAACATATGCCTATTTTGTTGTTTGTTTTTTCTGTTGTAATCTTTTGATGTATTATATTCCAGGACTTGACATTTTATGCTGCTATCTTTAATATACCTTATGTTCCTCTTTCCATTTAGATGTCCGTTCTCTGGTAGTGGTCTTCATCCTTGCCTTCCGAGGAATATTATCGCTTCTGTCAGCATTATGATTGTACTACCGTAAGCAAACTAACTTCGCATTCGAACACTTCTTTTTTAACCGCGCTTGGGACGGCAACGAGAGATGTTGAGCTACTCAATTCACACAATTGCTCGCGCAGGTGGAGAATTAGAAGTATAAATAACTTTTAAAAGAGGTACTTTTTGTTAACATTAAGTGCTTAGTGGCCGTTTTTATTATTTGTATATTTGAATAAAAGACCCTGGGTTGTTAAGTTACATTTTCAGTAAAAATATTTAAAAATAAACATTACATTTCAGTATTCTATTTTCAATTCTAAACGATTTTACTTGAAATTTATTAAATGGTTAACTTTGACTGAAAACGAAAATGCAGGTTAAGATGTTATTAGACTTTTTCAATATACAAAGCGTATGTTGGCTATTTCCGGTAAAGTAGAAATATGAAAACGAAACGTTAAATGTTCTAAATATGATACGATTACATTAAAACGGCTTAGTAGAATTAAAAATACAGACTGAGATATAAATCTGCCAGTCCTAAGCAGCTTTCAGCCTTAAATATAAATGAAAAATTGCCCATGTTTAATTCTGTGTAAAAACCCTGAGTTACCTTATATGAAAACCATTATCTTACATTTTTATTTTAGGAATTACTCACAGATAAATTAAAGGTAAAGCAAAATTTAAGAAATTTTCAAGACAAATTATTTTGTTGGGCTCCGATTAAATATCGATTACCAAGTATTTTAAGTGGGGCCCATTTTAAAAGGATTTGGAGTACATCCAAAACGCATTAATAATTGCAGGCCGAACATCAATCAGACGGTTGTATATCCTAACGCTCCCATGGGAAGAAACTTAATAATAGGATATTAGAAATTTGATGGCACGCGATAGCCAAATTTCAGGAAGAAGCGAACACCTGTCCAATTACGGACAATTTTTACTCCATTCTACAGAAAACGTCTAACCGTTTCCAGTAATTGCCGGCCTCCACCTTCTGTTTGCTTTGAGGTGCGAACATTAATGGGACTCTTTTGCAAGCCTGTAATTTTACGGAATGAGCCCAAAGTGGTCACTTGGAAGCCTTCAGTCAAAGGTTTGGCGATCCGGGAGATAAAAGTAAATGGGTGCCATATGTTGCTTTGTGGGAAACGCGAACGGCTTATAAGTCCGGCGAACGGGAAAAAACTGCCAAACATCCGGTTAATTAATTTTTTTACAGCCGTTGGGGTACGCGACAGGGTGCAGCTGCAACGAGGCGACATTGGTGGTCGAATTATTATTTATACTAATTCGTCGACACCCTAATTAAGCGCATTAATTAAACACTCTTATCAGGCATTTGTCTTCGTAAGAATCCGCGATTGCATCTCCCGGGTGCGTTTGGGCCCCGGGTTAATCATCTTTAGCGAATTTGCTTACGTCGCCGCACCTGCAATAACTAACTAAACTAGAAATTTAATCCGAACAAATCGCTTTATAGTAGGGCTCATTCCAACTGCAATTAGGAATTTGCACCTTTGTGAATTACACGTGCACAGACACTGTGCATTGTTTATGTAGCACTGAGCTCTGTTACATTACAGCCAGTGAAGGTCCTGTCCACGTTTATGTCATTATGTAATGCAGGTGTGACTGAGTATGAGCTTTCGCGTCCTTTAATTAACTTCTCCATTTCTGTCCAGATTTCCATCAGTGGCGTGTGAAAATCTGCTGATAATTAACGAATGCTCGCATACAAAACATGCAATAAACTAGAGTAGACATGCATCATTGAAATAATAGAATACGCGTGCTTTCAGTGCTGGTACTCACAGGCATAGATACATTTTTTGATAATAATAATTTCAATATATTTTTATAGTTGTAGGATAATATACCGTTATTGTTTATTCTTGTTGTGGATACTATTATTTAGGTTTGTATAAAATAAATGTGTAAAATATAGTACTCTTATCTTATATGGGTCGGGTCTCTACATCATAGCAAGTATTATTTTGATTTGTAATAAATTATAAGAAATACATTTGGTATCAAATAAATCATCGCGGTATTATTTTCAATAACAATAATCACTTTGTGTGAAGGTAATTTAATTAACGGGAAATATGGCGTTCCAACCTCACAATTCGAACAAAAGTTCGCTATTTTCTACAATTATCTGCGACTACGTAAGTAAAGCGTTGCCTAGGTGATAACAATTACCGTAAGTAAATACACGTCACAAACAAAAAACACGCAGAGGACGCTTGTGCCGGAAGTGCTCATAAAACT
Organism: Agriotes lineatus; assembly: GCA_940337035.1. Lineage (NCBI taxonomy): Eukaryota > Metazoa > Arthropoda > Insecta > Coleoptera > Elateridae > Agriotes > Agriotes lineatus. The sequence goes on along the minus strand of OW679197.1, from coordinate 36,940,941 downwards.
GACGCCACAAAGAAATTCACTATATTCTATCTCATAGGGTGAAGTTTTCTGACCTTTCCGTTGCTAGGGCTCAACTCGAGTTCCTAACAAATTACACGATGCTTGGACCAGTCTGTGTCAGTTGGCCTGCCGATCCAAGCCTCTGAACGGTGTCGAAGAACGGCTCCTGTAGATTGACCGCTGCGACACCAAATAACTGCTTCCAGCTCACGCCGTTGCTCACACCTAGGACTCCATTGTTTTCTGCCTACCCCAGCTTCCAATTAATTCGCTATGATGTCCAAAATAACCACGGAAATAGAAGCTAACACTCAATGCACTGATCAAATACCTTTTCGAGCATCTGTAGAGGTGCTACGAATCAATGCACTCTATTACAGCATACACACAGGATATACAATCAATTTTAAAACTCACTGAATTAGGAAAAGGGTAATTATTGGCAAATTAACAATTGTTTTTTTATCTTAAATTCCTTTGCATCATTTCCAAACCTACTGTGATTATATTTTGTTCAGATCAAGGCTAACAGTATTTTTAATACCGTTTTTATAAATGCTATTTTATACTATTTACAAAAATGAAACCAGCCATTTCTCGAACCTAGCAATCTTCGTCTGCGAGGTTTACAAAATAGTTAATTAAATCATTAGAACTTAGAAGAAAACCACTTTGACATGTGGCGTTTTCGAATGCTGTTACAGATTCATATTTGTGTTCATCCTTTTAGGTATATTGGTACTTCCCCTCTAATGTTAGGTACGCGTTGTCCCGCTGACGCACTATATCACGATGCAGCTCTGGAGAAACATCTTGTCAATCTTTGAACTACCGTTGTTCATTCAATGACGCCAAATCACCCGGTGATATTTTTGAAGCTGTACATTTTGGTTTTATCGAAGTCTGGCTGCCAGCCATGGCTTCTGTTTTCGAATCGGAAGTCCAGGAAAACTTTTCTCCGTTTTCGGGGAATCTTTCTTATTTTCACTCATGAGTTTATAAGTAAATAATACATATTTTAGGGCACTTCTCCGTCAGAAGTTGAGTAACGACTTAAACAATCTGCGTCAGTTTATTAAAAGTATTTTTCTCTGTGGATTTATTTCCTAGGCAAACACTCTTGAATGTTCTTGCTTATCTTCTGACGTGAAGTCACGAGCAGGTAGAATTCTCAATATTGTTAATGGACGTAAATGAGCATATTACTCATATGGACAACAGCTGCCTGATTTTCGTGGAACATGATGGAAAGTCCAGAGAGAAAAGCTACTCCATTTTGGAAAAAAAAGAACGTTGGCAATAACAGCCCTTAATACCTACATTAAGATGAAAGCGAAGATAAATGTTATCTTACATTTACTGTATGATTTTTATTTGTTAAGCCAAGTGCAGTTTCACGTATCTTTGCAGTGAGATAGGCTTTCAAAGATGATCATACCTGAAGCTAAGCACACACGTCTCAATTCAAATTTTACATTCCATTACCGGCAACTGTGCACCAGGCTGCACTTGTGAAAGTAACACGAATCTGTCTCCTTATCTTTTTAGGTACAATTGCTTTGAATAATTTTCCCGACTGAGTTCCCGTGTTACTTCAGTCTAAGACACGTAACTCAAAGCTTCTGGGCCCCTTTAAGCTAGTCACTTGTAGTAACCGGGGTGTCCCCTGTATCACTCTTAGAAGTGATTTGCTGTTTAACGTTATTTTTTACGCTATTAGTTACATGTTCGTTTTTAAAACTATAGAATAGTCCAGTCACTATGTCCAAAAATAAGGCCTTTGCTGGAAAGTGAACCGAAATTTGAAATTCCTTTTTTTTGGTGTTTGGGGGGTCCAGCGAAGCTTAACTTCAAGTTGTCGACCAAGATTTCCTATGTGCTATTTATGCTATCTTGATAAAAGAGTGCGTTTGATTTTTTTTGCGATAAATCGGTTGCCGTTACCACAACGTGAAAATAATGTAGACATTTTTTTTAGAATTTTGAATGCTCTACAATTTATGTTCTATTACTTTTTCGCGTAGGAGCTATATTTGTCGAAACGCGAAAGGAAAGCGTGAAATGGTCGAGATTTTTTTTCGAGCTTCTGGGCTTGTGTCTCATTTTTCTTTCTATTTAGCGAACAAGTAGCCAACCTCAAACTTGTAGAGGTTGAAAATAGCTTCAATTTGACCTATCATAAATTGATATCCGACTAAAATTACAACTTGTAGAGCGGGCCAAAGTTGTCAAGTTGGGGCTTAATTTTTATTTCATGTATCGTACTACTACATAAATGGAATAATAAACTTCATTGCATTATGAGAATCGTTATATTTCAAGTTGCCAGTACGTAAATTGCTATTTTTGACGTTTCTGTTATAGAAGATCGGTTTAGAAACAAATATTTTATAAACGTGTTATTTCGTAAAATTATAATGGGTGTTTCATATGTAAAACACATCTGATCAGAGACGTTTACGTGGCCAAAGTGAAAGCTGTGAAAACCATCAAAACGCAGAAGAAAATAAAAAAGTAGCGTTAGCAATAACCGAGTTACTGCAACATAAGCAAACTCACCAATTTTTTAAGATGGCGAAAACAGAACATGGGAAATCTTGGTCGACAACAATTATCATTCGAAATAGCTACAGTAATTTAAAACATTTTATAAGGAAGGGTGGTCGAGAGGAAATTTCTAATGAAGTCAATTTATTACTAGGCCAGGATAAAACCCCAGTTTCTGATGATGTAAAAAACTTGGGTCTTTATCTTGATAATGATTTTAAATTTACTAAACTAAAATACTTCAAAATGTCCACAAAATCATATAGTTCCTTGAAATTTATTTATCAAAATCGAAAATTTTTAAGTGTAAATGTGAAAACCGTTTTGTGTAATGCATTAATATTGCTAGAATTCAGAAAATTCGGAACTCATGTTTACGCCTCATATTTGGAATACAAAAATATGAAAGCATTTCTTATAAGCTGAAAGATTCAAACTGGCTTAATATGAAAGAAAGGCTTCTTTCTGCATGTCCTTTCCACAAAATCATTTTGAGTAAATCACCGAGTTACTTATACAACAAAATAAAGTTTAGAACCGACCTACATACTTTAAATATATGATTTAAAGGAACGCTGACCCCACCTCAACATTTTTCAAGCGTTCGTTTTCTTACAGAATAACTAAATGCTATAATTCCTTACCAAATGTAGTAAAAGATAAAGTACGTCAAAATTTAAAAAAACTATTTTTCAAAATTTTAAGGATAAACATTATTGAATTAATTATTACGGTCAAAATAACACACTTAGTAAATTGCTGTATCACTAAACACGGCCATAGCCATTTTGTGCGTAATATTTCGCCTGGCGCCAAAGCTTAGATCGTTGGATTTTTTTTGTTTTTTTTTTCTTTTTGTTTTTCACCGGGTTAAGTGGAAGAACAGCGGATAGATCTGTTTTTCTATCAAGTTCAACTTCGCCCAAGACAATATTACGTTTAAGTCAACATTTTTTCTGTGTCATTTTGTAATAATTTAATAAAGACCTTTATTATTATTATTATTATTATTAATATACAATCATATAATGTTGTATACTATCTACTTAATAAAATATAATGATTCCAATAATGCAATGAAGTTTGTTATGTCATCTACGTAATAGTACGATACATGAAAAAAAAATTACGCGCCAACTTGACCACTTTGGCCCGCTCTACAAGTCGTAATTTTAGTCGCATATCAATTTATAGTAGGTCAAATTGAAGCTATTTTCAACCTCTACAAATTATATAATGGCTACTTTTTCGCTAAATAGAAAGGGAAATGAGACACAAGCCCAGAAGCTCGAAAAAAAAATCTCGACCCTTTCACGCTCTCCTTTCGCGTTTGATATCGCGACAAATATCGATCGTACGCGAAAAAGTAATAGAACATAAATTGTAGAGCATTGAAAATTCTAAAAAAAATGTCTACATTATTTTCACGTTGTGTTAACAGCAACCGATTTATCGTAAAAAAATCAAACGCACCCATTTATCAAGATGGCAGAAATAGCACATAGGAAATCTTGGTCGACAACTTGAAGTTAAGCTTCGCTGGACCCCCTAAACACCCCAAAAAAGAAATTTCAAATTTCGGTTCACTTTCAAGCAAAAATGACATAGTGACTGGACTCCAAAGTTATTTAAAAATATTGCTCGCGTCAAATATCTGAAGCAATTCATGGGGTCATTAGCAAGAATGCGCAGCAATGGCAACGCGTAATTTTAATTTCTACGCTTTAAGCCACCAATCGCATTTCACAACAACTTCAGCAGAGTTTATTTACAGAACGCATGGACGGTTTTTGGTAAATATTTATTTGCGTAGTTTTAATGATAAATTCATTGTGCTATGTAAACAGTGTGTATAGAAGGAATAATAATCAACGAAGCAGTATTGATTTTGACGATTTAACTAAGAGTATGCTTTCCAAGCCATAAATTTGGTATCTGAGACTGGAGACCGGCTCAACCTTCAACGCTTCACTGAGATATATCACTTTACATTACTATTTGGTCTCCGAGGCTGAAGATGCGCGATCTCCTGCAATTTACCTTTACTACGAAGTCACTAATGTTTGGAATCCAGATCAGTGCATTTTTCTTAAAGATGCATTCATGTCATTCAAATTCTGTATAGGGAATATAAGACCTATGTCAGAACTTCTTTTGGAACCAGTTAATATTTCCCTGTCGAGGTTGTGTTCCACCAAAGCTTTACACCAGTTCCCATCTTATTCAGTAGTGTGATGAATGCAATAATAGCACACATCCAGAAAAAACCGCCATATGCTCTCTTTGCCGACGATATTACCCTACGCTTTGATAACATTGAAACGTCTAAAATGACCTCCAAGTCTATGTGGTAGCTCTGGAAGAATACGGATTGAAAATTTACATAAATAAGAATGTTCTCAAGAAAAAAGAAAATGCGTTAGAATTGGTGCAAGAGAGCTATGTATCTTTCATACTTCCGTATGTAGAAGTATATGTCGTCTATACCAGAAGCAGAGAGAGACGTTGAAATAGATATGAGAGCTGGAGTAAAGTGCCACTGAAATAAGTGGTCAAATATGACTGGTGCGATGTATGTCAAAAATTATACCAAAGACATTTAGATAAAATTGCTACAAAACAGTAGCCAGACCTACGGCGATATAAGGAACAGAGTGTTCGGCACTCAAGAAAAAGGAAAATTAGTTGCTGCAGGATCCTAAGTTCAAATTGCTAAGATGGTTGGTGTAACCTGATTAGATAGAATAAGGAACTAAATAAAGTTGAAGGCAAAGGAGTGTAGAGTGAGATGTCGACCGCATGTGCAGAGAAGGGAGGAGGACAACTACATCGCCAGTAAAATTGTTGGAATCAAGTAGGTACGTTACTGAGCTTCAGCTCAGCTTCTCTATTTTCCACTTTTTTCGTAGTTTTAAAATAAACTATTTGCTCTTTTAAGCAACTTGGTTGTACTGATAGTCCAACATCCTTGGATTAAATTCCATCTTCATTTATCTATAATTTCTTACTTTTGATCATATTTTATGCTTCAGCGGCTGTTATTATGGCATCCTCTATTAACGTCTGAATGCTTTGGATGTTCTGTACTGTTTATTGCACGTTTTAATTATTTTCAGTGGTTATTTCAACTCGATTTGTATACCACTACTAGTAGAACAAATTGATCTTTATATTTCTATTATATTGTACGAATTGTACAAAATAACAATAATTCGCAGGCTTTACTACTGTAAAAGTTGTTTACAAGAGTCATAACACAACGATTGACAAATAAACTCAATAATTTACAGCCAAGCGAAGAAGCTGCGTTTACACGGAGATATAGCACGATGGGCCATCTACAGACAATGCATATGTTAATCGAAAATGAGAATGAATATAATGTAAAAGCTATGGGTAGCAATGATAGATTACGAAAAAGCATTTGACTCCACAGAGAGATATGAGGCAGTCCTTAACGCTCAAAGTAATTGTGGAGTTTCATTAAATACATGCATGCAAATGCCGCAGAACAAATAACTATAAAAAAAGTAAAAGATTTAATATACATCATGTGGTACGACAAAGGGACTCGCTTTCACCAAAAGTATTCACATTAGCTTTGGAGGACATGTTTAGAACGCTATGCTGGGAAGAAAAAAGAATAATAATAGACGGTGAAAAACTAAAGCACTTGAGATACGCTGATAACATGACACTGATAGCAAAAATCAGAATAGTATAAGAGATAATAGGATTAAAATTAAACCTAAACAAAACCATACACTTAACAAACGAGATAGAAGAATAACAAGGAATTACACTATTAGACAAAGTAGACACATTTACATATCTAGGCCAAACATAGGAAGTATCAAAAACCAACCTGACAACGGACCTAGATAAAAGATTGTTATCGGCGTGGTAAGCGTTCGGAAGGTTATAACGGGTACTTAAGCTGATTCGCGAAAGACCCTAAAAGCGCAAAGCCTTGACCAATATGTATTGCCACTGGTAACCTATAGCACGCAGACATGAGCCCTAAACAAAAGCATTATTCATAAGTTTCATGTCAAACAAAGAGCAAGGGAGAGAAGAATACTGAACATCAAGTTACGAGACCGAATAACGTTCACCGAAATACAAAGAAGATCTAAAGTAACCGATGCAGTAGAACATCTGTGCGCACTCAGATGGAATTAGGTGGGGCATATAGGAATACTGAAGGGTAATACATAAACACGAAGGGTTATAGAATTCAGGCACCAAGAAAACAAAAGGAGCAAAAAGACTGCAGACAAAGTGAACAGATGCCGTAAAAAGGGTGGCAGGGTACGACTGCATGGGAAAAACATGCAGTAAGTAGAGAAGAATGGGAAAATCTAAGACAGGCTTACATCGGACGATGGATCGGATGAGCTGAAGAAAAAAGTAGAAGAAGGAAAGAAAATACCAAAAGAAAAACAAAAACATTTAATGACAAACCTGATATGAATCAGGCAGATGCAATTAGCGCAATGGATAGTTAATTACGCAGAAGCCTTCCCACGCTAAAATTCGCATCTGTCCTGCACGCGAACTTCTTGCCCGCGGCCAAACTATCGGAAAACATCATAAACTCTATAGAAGGAACTCATAAGAAGTCTGCAGAATGGCAAGTAACTGCCAAAAAATAATAAATTACGAAACCCAGTACAAAGGATCGGTGCCCGAGCGGAATGACAAGCGGCCGCCACATTGCACCAAATTCGGCGAAATGTGCACTGCAGCTCAGACGTAACGGCGCCTTTGCTACAGCGCGTTCAAAATTAAACTTAATGAAGCCATTACCAAACGACTGCATATAGAGCACAATTAAATAAGGAAGTTAGATAACAACACAAATCAGGGAATTATTTATCTCTGTTATTTTTGGGAAACACTCGCGCCGGGTCAAAGAATCCTCACGCCCAGCGAAGGCCATGAGCAGCGCGTTCACGTATGTAATTTTAAAGGCAGCAAAGAAATTAAGGGCCGCAGAAGTAGACATCCAACTTAAGCTTATCGCATATCAAAAAATTGCCTAAAAGAACAGCGAACAAGATGCAGGCACCTATTTGATTCGCGCGCATGGGACCTCCGAGCGCGGCCTAATTTAAGCCGCGGCCGTTTCTAATATTAGAAAGGCAATTAGGGCGAGTCGCATATTAAAGAATACGTCTTTTCAAGAGGAATCGATTGCGCCAAGAATTAGCCCGTTAATCAAATGCGCCAAAACACTAGGCCAACAATTAGCCAAAAACCAAAATAATGCAATACAAAAGCCCCACCGCGGTGAGAAAGGGGGACAGATCCCTTTATAAACTGGGCTGGATTTCAGGGAGAGATCATTCGGCCTCCACTCCTCAACAACAAGTTCACTGTGCGAACTAGAGCCTACTTCTACGGACTTATAAAAAAATCCATTCCGGTCTTCGAGCTTCAGCGACTAGTCTAACACGCACCCCCATAGTGCGAAACGAAGGCCAGAATCCCCGCGCAACGAGGATGACGAAAGCAGTCCTCACTAATCTTGCTCCTTCGCCGGCTCTTGCGTTAGCCGCCCCGTCGCGGAATTTGTAAAACGTTTTTCTCTCCATTTACAGGTTACAGGCCTTGTTCGACCGCCTGTTTGGGCCTTCCCCACCGACTACCCCGGACTCGGGCAGTCCACCAGAAGCTCGCCAGGGACGCCGCCCCCGGACACCCGACCTCGCCTCCGAACCAAGCGTGGTTTTGACCAAGACCGCTGCCCCCACGGACGGAGCCCGCCCGCTGACACCCGCTCCCAGCGACCGAAGCCCCTGCCGCCCCCGACACCAGGAGTGGGAGATACAGCTCCATCCAGAGCCCCTCGAACGCAGCGAGCTCGACAGGCTGTGGAACGCCGTCGTCAGGACCGCGGAGGCCCACCTAAAGCAAATTGAGATACCCCCTCGCCGCCCCCCCCCCCCCCAGTGGCCGACCCTCGCTCCGCTCGACGGAATCCCCGGCTTAACGTGCAGCTGCGCCAACGTCCGCCAGCCCACCCTGCTTGCGCAGTCCATCTATATCCCGGCCAGCCGCAGCGGCCAGCGGCCACCGCTGCTGCACCGAGAGCCGCCATCGCCCCGAGCAACCCCACCGAGCTGAGCACCGCCGCCCCCACCGAGAGCCGCCATCGCCCAGTGCAACCCCGCCGCGCCGAGCAACGCCGCCCCCACGGGCCCCCGCACCGCCCCGAGCCGCATCACCGTCCAGCACAGGCCCACGAATCCAGGGGAACTACCTACCCTCCCCCCACCATGCAGCACTACCGTACGCCGGCCATAGTGTAGTGTCGTGCCCTAGTAGACGCGGGCCGTAGTAATATTTCGTCTCCCCCCCCCCCACCCACGCGAGTGCGCCAGGACCCCGCCTTTAGCTTAAGTTATTTGTATATATTTTGTAGAATAATACCATTTGAAATGATAGAGCACCTCAAGGATCAACGTCAAACGAAAAGGATGTACCAGACGTTCAACAGTAAAAGAAAAAAATTTAAGCGAAGAATAATAATGTAGAAGGACAAACATAACAGTATAGGGAACGCTAAATCAATGTATTTACTAAATAGATAGACATAGTCCAAGCACTGTGCAACAACACACTACTGGGAACGAGGGAGCTACCGGCAGAGTTATACTAGTACACAAATGACAGTAATCAGCTGACAAATGTAATACATAGAATAACAACAGAGCCCTGAAAACACAGAAAATTTGATTACTTCATAAAAAAATTAGATTAGTTACAATTTGATAATTCACACTACTAATTTTCGTATAACATATTCACTTTTAAACTATAAGTACTAACAGTTATATTGATTATTTTTGGGGTTGTAGGTATGACGAAGATCCATTGCGTGTGGGTACAAATATTGCAGATGCAATTGACATGAATGATAGCACCCCTAAAATAGTCTACCTAACTTTGACTACGAATAGTATTTGGAGGAATATTCAGTGAAACAAATCAATTTTCCAAATTAAAAAGATTCAACACTTAGTTAAAATACAATGTGTTTAAACTCTTCAATAAATAGTTTGATTTGTTCAAAATAGTCACTTGAGTACTAGTACAATAGTCGCTGAAATTCGGTACTACTAAAATACAATTTATTTTGGTTGGCTATGAAATGCAAAATCTGACTTTTTCATTGGTCCACTTTTGACAGATGATAGGTGAATTGAATAGTCGAGAGAATTTTGATAGATACCCGGCTAAAACAGTTAACCAGCACTATAATTGATAAACAAGTGATTATCCAATTTTGAAGCGGTTAACCTCAAAATTCGGCCGGGACTCGAATGCACGTGCGGCTGTAAACATAAAGACAGTTTTGGCCATCTCAAGGGTTGCTTACGCTTCCGGGACGTTCGGGAAGGTCGCCAAGTCTCCTTGGGGTTCGCGATGGTGCTGTGTGCTTGTGCAGTATCCGATAGAACTAGAAGTCGACGGTGTATTTCAGCTGGTGCACGACCTCAAGATGGTTGCAGACGTCGGGGATGTTCCTCCACGGCACGGGCTAGCTTGGTGGTACTGCCGGCGCTGCTCTTCGTCCCCTGAGAAGTCTGGCTGGTGAGTAAATATCTGTATTGAAGAATAATTGGCACAAATTCAAACGGCCTCGAAGTTTTGCTATATGCCTAGCCTTTGCAATATGCAATCTAATATGTTTATTTAGGGATCAATTACGCCGAGTGGCTGACGTAATTATTACGAGTAACGTGTAAGGCGGTCCCGTGAAAGATTCTTCGCTTTAAACACGTTTCTGGGGAGAGTTTTACACATAGCTGTAGACGGGAAGTGGGCTAATTATTTAGGCCGCTTCCGGATTATAATATTGACAGAAATAAACCAGGAAGCGGTCCCTGGAAGGGCCTTTGCTTCAAAAACTGGTTTTCTGGACGGGGATATATTCAGGTTTAATTAGCTAGAAACACGGCCTCCTGGTGGAGTCCTCGGTTCAACTAGCTACAGGTAATTTGGAACGGTGGTGCAGGATTTCAAAAATGAAATGGGTGCGAGTGAATTCGATTAAACGGTCGGGACAGGAACAGGAAGGGAAGGAAGGGATAAAGTGAATTAATGAAATGAATGCCTGGATGAATGCCGGAATGAATGCTTCGTGAATCGGTCGCGAAGCTGCTTTTATGTCTCTTCCTCATGCTTCGGACATCTTAGCAACCACTTCGGACGTCTTAAGTGGGAGAGCGGCGCGTACGTCTACCTGCGACTTCTCGATGACGTATTTGGCAGAGCGGGCCAAAGATTCAAACTCTGATTTGTAACGTAAAGTACGCTATGGAAGAACGCGCGAATTAATTTCTAATTCAAAAAACGTGTTCGCGCTGGGCGAAACGTTACACTATTACTAAGGAGCTCCGATAGTAATGTGTTATGATTATGATTAAACCCTCTTTTGTAGAATTCAATGCACTATATTCTTTAATTTCTTCCAGAAGACAGAAGACAGCATTTAAACAAACAAAGGCTGAAGGCATTTTTTGATTTGAAGAAAAAAAATTGAGCTGAATAACATAGTTTTTTGCCAAATCAGAAAGAAACTTATTTGTTCAGAGTGTAATAATTGCTGTACGAAGGGTTCTGCATATGAAAACTGTCCTCTACAACCCACTAGGACCCCTTCCAGAGTCTTTGGCTACTTCTAATAATTCGATACGCACAACTGCTAAGTTGAAACTAATGGAAGCAATGTTCAAAGACATTGTACCTTCTGAAAACATTCCTAGTGAAGCAGTTAACATCATTTAATGTGCCTGGCTCAAAAGATGACACACAAAATACAAACGTTTGGTCACATAGCAGAAAATCCCTTTTCAAGAATAAGTAATGCAAGATTCCGGATCCTCGTCAAGACTAGATATTGTCTTTGATACAAACAGATGAGTGTCGATAAAAAATGATGATAAAAGTGAAATATATAACTGTTGCTCACTCAGATCGAAAATGGAAGCATTTTCTGTCTGTGGACGAGAGAAAGAAAGGACTGATAGATTTTATGCAAAAAAGCAAAATAAAGAGTATCTCCAACAGTTGTAGACAGGAATGCTAGATGTTACTTGCGAAAGAAGTGCTATAAAATCGCAAGCGGAGTGGCACAACAAGCCCCTGGACTGACACCTTAGATCATTATAAATCGAATAAGGTATTCCGAGTGTTTCACTTAAGGTGCGAACATAGGAAATAGCGTAGGAAATCGTACATATGCAGATTCCTGCTTGTTCCTTGAATTGATAGGATTGATAGTGGTATCAATCGAAATAGAAAACAAAATGCGCTTAATTTGATACTACCTTCGTTGAAATAGTAACGAGAAAAAATTTTAAATCGACCAATAGCATCAAAATTACACTGACTATTTGCTATTAGCTGATTACAGCGACTATTTTTTTACAAACTATTCAAATAGTTCTTCTACTGTAACACAACTAGCTAAAAGTGAAGTAGGTGAACGCAGTTGTTAAAAATAACATGACACTCATCTGGAAGCTCCATCAAACCCTATCTACAACTTGGACTGTTTAAAAAATAATCACGTCAAACTATATTCGGGGTAATATATTTTTTTATAATTTTAACTAGATTAGCACTCATCTTTGTTGCTATTAAGAAATCCCACTCGTGGATTGTGAATATAGTTATAATTATTATGAAAACATTATCACTACTTATGTAACTACTGTTGACTATTCACTTCACCTGTCATCTGTCATAAGTGGACTAATGAAAACCAATGAAAACGTCAGATTTTGCCTTTCATAGCCTACCAAAATAAATTGTGACTATTGTACTAGTAACGAATTGCAGAGACTATTGTAATAGTACTCAAGTGACTACTTTGTACAAATTAATATATTTATTGAAGATGTTTACACAAATTGTATTTTAACATGTGTAACTAAGTGTTGGGTCTTTTTAATTTGGAAAATGGGTTTGTTCCACTGAATAGTCCTCCGAATACTATTCGTGGTAAAAGTTAGGAAGCCTATTTTTGGGGTGGTATTACTCATGTCGATTGCGTGTTCAATATGTACCCAAGCGCAATGGACTTTCGTGATACCTACTATCCCAAAAATAATCGTCATAACTTTGAGTACTTATAATATTACAAGTGAATATTCTAATGAAGAGATAGTATTTATTATCAAAACATTTTACAGTGGCGTCAGTTTACGCACAGTTCGTGATTTATTCTGGATTAAATTTAATAATGGACCCATTCCATCTGTATCAACAAGTCACAAGTTTGTGACAAAATTTGAAACTACAAGCAAATTTATAGCAAGTACTCAAAAAGTTCTCTATTCTGCTGTAGACAATAACCCAATCTGATATAAAATGCCTGCCTTACATTAACCAACTGTCTATCTATGATTAGTCTACACTCCGCAACGATTGCTTCTCGCAAAGAGTCAATATTTGGGTGGCGTTTTATATAAATTTTGATTTCCAGATGACTCCACCAAATGAAGTCGTATGGTGCCAAATCATGAGATCTTCGTGGCTAGTTGATAGTGCCACCGCAACCAATCCAGCAATTAGGAAAGTTATCACTTAGATATTCCCTCATATTTAAGCCATAATTGACTCTGCGGGAAGCAATCGTTGCGGAGTGTAGGCTAATCACAGATAGACAGTTGTCTAATGTTAGGCAGGCATTTTATATCAGATTGGGTTATTGTCTACAGCAGAATAGAGAACTTTTTGAGTACTTGCTATAAATATGCTTGGCTTCTTCTTCAGTCCTTTCATTCCATTAGGAATATAGGTCGTCTAAGACGTTTCTCTGACTCGTAAGTTCGTAGCATAAGGTAGTCGGCCTTACGCTAAAACGGTTCACTTACACTTTACACTATTTAAACTATTTAAACTTAAACACTTTATTTATTCTATTACTTTAATCTGGGGGGTTGAGTACCTTTTGTTCTTGTTGATTATATATATTTTGCACGAATTTTTTCCATCTATTTCTGTTTCTAGCTATTTCTTTCACATGGTTCCATGTTGTGTTCATTTCCTTACATTCCTTAAGTATATTTCTTCTCCAGGTTTTAGCTGCTCGTCCTATCTTCCTTTTTCCCTTTATGGTATGTTCGAGTGCTTGACGGGTTATGTCTGAGCATGGTTTCCTTAATGTGTGTCCAATCCATCTCCAACGTTGTCTTATTATTGTCACACTAACTGGTACTTGCTCCGTAATATTCCATAGTTCTCTATTTGTGATAGTGATTGGCCAGTGGATTTTCATAATATTTCTCAGACATTTATTGATGAAAATTTGTGTTTTCTGCAGTTGTTGTTTATTTAATGCCCAGGTCTCACACCCGTATAAAAGTACCGTGATAACGTTTGTTCTGAATATTCTCAATTTTGTATTCTTTGTTATTTCATTTGACTCCCAGATTTTACCAAGTATTCTAAAGGCGTTTTGAGCTTTATGTATCCTTGTTTTTATGTCCGACTTACATCCTCCTTGTTCGTCCAGTATACTGCCAGATAGGTGAAATTCGCCACGTTTTGTATATGTTTTCCTCCTATTTTTATCTCAGTTGTGTTTTCTGTGCTTGTTCTTATTGTATTTGTCTTGTTTGTGTTAATGTCCAGTCCCACGTTTCTTGCTGTTGTTTGTAATAGATTTACCTTGTCTTGTAGTTGTTCTCTGTTCTCGGTAATTAAACCAATGTCGTCTGCATATTCTAGGTCTTCGAGTTTCGTGTTAAATCTCCATGCTAGTCCTTTTTGATTATCTATTATTTTTTCCATTATCCAATCAATAATTATTAGAAACAATAAGGGCGTCACTAAGCATCCTTGTCTCACGCCACTTTCAACTGCAAATTTTTCAGTTTTTTCTCCATTATGTATTATACAGGCGTTATAATTTTCATAAATAAGTTTAATAAGTTTTATATATTTTTCTGGTATTCCATACATCTTAAGTATCTGCCACATTTTCTCTCTATTTATTTTCTCAAAAGCTTTTCTGAAATCAATGAAACCTATATGTATTTCTTTCTGCCATTCATTACATTCATCTAGGATTATCCTTAACGTGCTGATGTGGTCAATGCAAGATCTTCGTGGTCTAAAACCAGCTTGATTACTTCTGAGTTTACTTAAGGTTGCTTCTTTTAATCTTCCAAGTACTATCGCATTCTGTGGTATTGCCTTTCTTATGCATTTTGACAATTACGACCTCCTTCCATTCTTTTGGGATTTTTCTTCTGTCCAGATTTTCCTTAGTAAGTTATGTAGCATTTTCACTAATAATTCAGATCCTGCCTTAATCAGTTCTCCTGGAATGTCGTCTAACCCCGCTGCTTTATCATTTTCAGTTGTCTAATAGCCTGGAAGATCTCTTCCTCCTTTATGTTGTCCATCTTTACATCAAGTTGGGGTTCTATTTTAATGTCTTCCTCATTTTCTTCTATATTACTGTTATCTCTATTAATGCTATATATTACTTTAAAATATTCTACCCATCTATCTGATATTTCCTTTTGTGATGTTAGTATTTTTCCTTCTTTGTCTTTAATGTTATTGGTTGTTATATTTCTTTTCCCAGACATTTTACGTGTTATCTTATACAGCGTGTTTAGGTCGTTTCTCTCTGCTGCTTTTTCTGCTTCTCTTAGCAGCTCCTCCATTTGATGTCTTCGATCCTTTCTTGCGCTTTTTACTTCCTTTTACGATAAAGGAAGTATTGGATTCACCCCAAAAATTCGAAATTGAGTTTTCAACAGATCTTCACGTTTTAGAGTCCCCTGATCCCAAAAAACATATTTTTTTTCATTGGTCTGTGTGTCTGTGTGTCTGTCTGTCTGTCTGTCTGTGTGTCTGTCTGTGAACAGAATATCTCAAAAACGAAAAGAGGTATGGCGTTGAAACTTCATATATAAGTTTTGTGTACTATGTAGATGAGACAGCAAGCTTTTGAAGAAAATCGCATAACTGGAAGTAGGTGTTTACTCTTGTGATTTTTCAGTTTTTTTCGATTTTTTCAAAAACGACTCTAACGATTTTTTTCAAACTTTACATTTTTATTACATTTTTAATGTGCATTGACGTGAGATAGGTGATTTTCCAGTTGAAAACTTCTAAAGTGGGTTTCTTTTGTTTTTTTTTCTATTTTAAATGGAACACCCGGTATATTATTACATATTTGAATTCTGCTTAAGATTTTAGAGAAAATTTGTCTCTTCAACTAACGCTCTATTTTGTACCGTTTTTGTAGAATTCGTAATTTTTGAAAATTTTTGACAAATGCTTAAAAATTAAAAATTAAATTTTTGACTAATTATAAGATCAGTGTAAAAGGAAGTTGTGTGAGTGTATCACACCAGATTTTTTTAATTTGCTTATCTTTTTCCCAGTATGCTTGTTCAAGTATTTTATTCTGTTCGTCTGTTCTTGCACTTAATATTATTTGTTTTAGCTTATTTCTCTCCTCTATTAATTTCTCCGTGTGCAATGACAACCACGGCTTGTGTTTCCTCTTTTTTTCTCCTAATATTTCTTTTGCTGTTGTTTTCAGTATCTCTTTTTACTTTTCTCATAGCTGTTCTATGCTTGGTTCATCCATGATTAGTTCGTCCATGTTTGCTTTTACTTTATCTTCCAATTTTGTGCCGAAGTTGCTGTGTATTTCTTTATCCTTTAGTAGTTGTGTGTTATACTATAAATATGCTTCTAGTTTCACATTTTTTCACAAACTTGTGAATTGTTGATACAGATGGTATAGGTTGATTATTAAATTAAACCCAGAATAAGTCACGAACTGTGGGTAAACTGACGCCATTGTAAAATGTTTTGATAATAAATACTTTCTCTTCATTAGAGTAATAAACATTATTATCCGAACCAAAGGTATATCAACTTTTATTAGACTTGCACTTATATAGAGTTCGGACACATGGGTAGCAGCTAAAAGAAATGAAATTGCATCCGACTCATTTAAACAGAGAGCCCCACATTGTAATATATACGGAGCATTATCAGAAAACGGGTGCTCGCGAAAACGATATCATTTCTAATCAAAAATACAACGACAGTCACATACTAATCATGTACAACTGTAATTGCCCGAGTGAGATGGATATGTCACGTAAAGGGAAAGAGTGGCTAACAATCAGTGAAAAGAAGACTGAAGAGTAAGCCGGAAAAGGAGTAAAGGCGACAAACCTCAGTTAAAGGCGGTTGATTCTCGAAGATTTCAACGCCTACAAGGTGATGCTGAATATAATGTAATACGCATTTTGCTTAGAGTTGTAGATTGGAATTTAAGGTAATTCCAATTCTGACGTTTTCATCACATTATAATAGCAGCAGCATAAAACTATTTTTTCTGTAGCAAATGTTAAAGTGTGCTTTAATCGACTCAAAACAAAAGGTCAAGTGTTACTGTAACAGCAAGGGTAAATAAAGTAGCACTTTAACATCAAGGGTAGATAATAGTAATTTATTATACAAGACGATAAAGTTAATTGTTATGCACGAGTGAATCGTTTAACGTCGAGACGAAGTCGAGACGCTAATGATTCAAGAGTGGATAGTAATAACTTTATCGTCGAGTATAATACAACATTTTTTTCTATATCAAGAACTTTAACAATTTCAAAAGAAAATAAGGAAAGTCAATCACATTTTAAAATCTCAGTAGCTAGATTGGATTGCTAGGATAATACTAGGCTGTAAAATTTAATTTAAATAAAAGTTAGAAAATTAAATTACTTTATCTACCCTTGATGTTAAAGTGCTACCTTATCTACCTTTGCTGTTAAAGTAACACTCAATCTAGCAACTGAGATTTTAAAATGTGATTGATTTTCCTTATTTTCTTTTGAAATTGTTAAAGTTCTTGCTATAGAAAAAAAAATTGTATTATACACGACGATAAAGTTATTATTACCCACGAGCGAATCGTTTAACGTCGAGACGAAATCGAGACGTTAATGATTCACTCGTGGATAACATTTGACTTTATCGTCTTGTAAAATAAATTACTATTTTTAAAATTTCATTTAAAATTTTGATTAATTTTTATTAAATTTCAGGCTGTGAATTGTCACTTTTTTTCACTCAGTGAATAAAAGTGACACTTTGCTTTTAATTTAGGAATCAACGATTTTAGAAAGAAATTATTTTGTCATATAGTCATTTTGTTTTATTTTGACGTCAACAAATTATAGATGTCAATAAATAAAAACGTTTCCTTAAATACCAGAACTGACCAACGCACTTGACTGAAATGAAGGCAAATAAAATTCTTCTATACAAAATAGGCATGGATTGGAATATATACCGAAATTTAAAAAAAAACTTTATAGCGACTCGTGTTAACGTGCTTATTTTTCACTCGTGAAAAAAAGTTGCACTTCTGACTTGTGGTCTAAATAACTGTATTGGAAACCTATAAAACGTATTGGTTTGCTATAGTCCATTTTATATAGACTATAATATTATTGTTTTGTTTTAACAAAACAAATAGCTAATTCTATGTGCGGATTATGAAGTTTTAGCACAATCGTTACATAATTCCTTCCGAAATTAGTAGTATAAATACAGTAACCATATTCCAAGTTATTTTAGTATAGTTTTGATAATAAAACTGCAAAATCTGCCTTATTTTCAGCTCAAAACCACACGAAGGAAATGTCAAAAACCACTTTGAGGTCTTGTCAAGTTCCAAAACTTTAAGATTAATTAAAGTTAAAAAATACCCAAATTTGTAAACAATTAAGAACTTTAAATTCAAATATAAAACATACTTAAATTCTGTCAATTATTCTCACTTTAGGAATTGATTCAACGTAAGTGTTGGAGACTCTTTAAAATCAGTGAACGGTTTTATTTAAGGTCTAACTTCCAGGATTCACCAGCAAGTGCGGACTTAGTTCATAATCACAAACTTCACGTACGCTCGCAACGTGAGTGTTGTAAATTAAATTTGTTGAGTTGGTAACTTCAAAATCTAAAAGAGGAAACTTGTCAGCCGTCTTCTTAAATGTTTAGCTTCAAAACTGTTACAAGCTTGTTCATCAACGCTAACAGTTTCCCCGTGTGTTAAAAGGTAAAATAAAACTAACAAGACGTTTTAAAACTGTTAAAATTCAAAGCTGGTTCTAAACTCTGAGATTGTGGCTCCGCAATATTTAAAGAGTTAAGTTTTTCGCAGTTTTTCTTATTATTAATCAATTAAGCCACTTATAATGCATTTAATGTGGCCAATTGTCTAAAATAAATGAGGAAGCAATATTTACAAAAAACAGTTTTAATTCGGAAACTATTATATTACAAAACCATAAACACTTAAACAAATCGGTGGATCTAGTTAAGAAACATTTATCTTTGCAATACTTTGTATCTGTCACACCTGTTTGTTGAACAAGAGCTGCAACGCAAATAAATTAATTCAACTTTCCCAGGCCGCTTACACATTCGAAAATTAGATTCTGTCAGAGGTTACCAAATCGCCCTTTGACTTTTACTTGAGAATAAATTACACTTGGGAGAATATACAATTAGGTGTGAGTAAGTATCATTCACCTGGAATTCCTGCATTCATCACTCTAAAAAATAAAAAAACTGACATTGGTTTTTCATCCTATCCTAGCACGTACTTTATTAAACACAATATTTAATTCTCATGCAGATAAAGAACTGACGGCTTCGCTGATGTAATAAAATGTTTCAGTGGCAAATTGTTTGGCAAGCTACAACACTCTATTAAAACAGCGGCAACTGCGAAATATAAATTCTAGAACTGGTATCGGGAAAGCAGCTTTAAAAGCATCCGTAGGTTGGCGATCTTGGCCTGAAACAACGTACGTTGTAATTAGAAGTACTGGAGGTGTACGTACAAAACGATTTTATGAGCGAATAGTAGACCTCGCCTAGAAGCTATCACTATAATTACGTCCAAAGTAGCCAGAAGGTACTATAACGTGAAAGAGCGTTTGAATACATTTAGCCATAATTATACGGTGCACCAGCCCTCAATCATAAGGGCTGCGATAAACATAATAACGGGTAGATCACTAAACTATTCGTTCCTGGTGTAATTAGGCCCGAATTTAATTTAGATCCTCGCGTGCTATATAGGTGAACGAAGCCGACTCTATTTTTCCCAGAATATCGATACACGCGGAATTCGAACAACATTGATGGATTTTAGTGGCTTTGCCCCCTTTGGCGAGAGCAATGGTAGGCCCCGTCATTATATCCTTTGTAACTTTTAATGCATAACCAGGCAACCCCAATTTTGAGCCCATTATCTACAGTTTAAATAGCTCAATAACATTATAGATAACACAAGATATTTTACATTTATTTTCAATAAGTAACATTGATAATTGATCATTTCTCCTTAACTTTTCTTCCCTTCATCAAGCCATATAATATAAAAAATTAAGAACGGATACTATTTCATTTTTAATTTTAGGAAGCTAATTTAAAATTCCAAGAAACAGCCTGGCACTTCTTAGAACTAATTGCTGCGAAACACCGAGCTAGAAGAATTTGATAAGTTCATTATAGACCTACACACTTCAAATAATATCTTTGAACTATAAGGTCCCAGGATGCAGCCTAATAACAGAGCAAATATTAAAACATTTACCTGAAAAGCTATTGTTCTTTTAATAGTCATCCGTAATCGCACGTTAGGGAATTATGCTGAAATAATCAGAGTCTACAAATCAAAGAAACCCCCACACGAACCCATGTCTTATCGGCCTA